>CM047883.1:654460-822272 GCA_026212405.1 Petrea volubilis | reverse complement strand
TTCTAAATGGATTTTTAAAAAAAAGCGAAAAATTGATTTTTGCTTTTTTTAAAAAGTTTATCCAGACCATGTACATTTTTTTTTTTTTGCTGTAAATTGCTTTCTTTTTTTTTTAAAAAAAACAAGTGTTGTCTTCTCTCTAAAAAAGCACATCTAAACGGGCTCTAAAGTCCATGTGCCTTTAATTTTTTTATCAAGTATACATAAAATATGGGTAATTCTAACATTAAATGCATGATTGAGCCAAACACCATGTTCATATAAAAATTTTCCGAAATGTTGTCCATTTGGATTCGTTTGCAATTCTAGGCTTCAATATGACCTAGGCTCTTAGGCCCATTCTCTCTCTAGAGTTCTTGACTTGGGCTCTAGCCCATCTCTGGTTGAGCCCATTCAGGGTGCATTCTCTCAAAACAGCCCCATTACCTCACGTAACATCTTGGCCAATCACAACTTAAGCCCACTCCGTTAAGACATGGGACCATACAGCTGACGCCTATGATATGATATCAACTATTGAACTATAAAGGGTTTTCCATTACAAATTACTTTAAACTATAAAATCCATCTGCATGTTGACATTACAATTACGCCTAACACTAATGAATAGATGACTTTTGCAATTTTGAAAACTAATTGTTGGTGCTATTTAGTGTCGAAGCCACATATAATTTAAAGGATGTATATGCACTCCCTAACTTTAGAATTATTCAATATATGTACACATAATTGGAATGACCGCCCTAACTATCCTTTATACACTTTCGAATCATACGATTGATAGTCAGTAACTAGTAGGCCCGGTGCACGTGCTGACCTGGGGTCCCCAATCCACCACTATGCTATTTGTACAGAATCAAACTTTAAGGATGATAATTGTGATTTCATAGATAAAGGATAATATAAAACCTTTAAGGAGTTTTGGTAACTATCCCTTGTAATAATTATTGTAACAATTAATGAGGCCAGCATTACAAATAAAAATGAGTTGTAGGTCCTACCTAAAAGGCGAATTACATCTACCTCCCTGAGGTTTGGCGAAATATAATTCAACCCCGTTTTTTTGTAAATTACAATAACCCCCTGAGGTATATTCCGTCTAACAATTTATCCCAGCCGTTTAGGACCGTTAGGGTTCCGTTGGTGTTTGTATGTAAAGTTCCGATAGTACCCTTGGGGATTTTTTTGTAATATATATAAATCTTTGAGTTGTTGTTTATATAGTATATCTTTGTGGGGCTACTAAGAGTAATATTATTAAAAAAAAATTCTGCCTTTTTAAAGTTGAAAATGACGGATAGGTGGGGAAGAGAGGAGAGATCTAGATACATACAGTATGCAATGTATACACAGGAAATTGAGAAATCCTACACTTTAATTCATCATAAGCGCACTACATTTCTTCTCCAAAATCGCCCAAGTTGTATGTTCAGACATCGGCACCAGCGACGAGAGGAACAAGTTGGCGGTGGTAGTTTCGGGTTCGGTCGAACTGTTGGAGTAACATGGGGGGGAAGTGGGGCAGAGGCCAGCTGCGGCAGCAATGATGTGGGGGCGGGATTTTTCGTTTTCCTACGAAGTTTTCGGATGAATTGTAAGCGGGGCGTAAACTTTTCGATATGAAAACACATTGGGGAGGTCAATTTCGCCTAAGGTGGAGAAATTGAGGCGAAGAAGTGGAGTTATACATTTTTCACATCCATCACTTGTATTATTACATACCGCATGGGTTGTAGTGGAATATACACAAAATATGGGTAAATTGTAATTTTTTAAATTTCAGGGGAGGTAGATGTAATGCACCCTATGTAATATTAGCAAAAAATAAAGAGCAAAATGGACTTTATACATTTTCCATCCATTACTTGTATTATTACATACCTCAGGGGGTTTATTGTAATTTTACAAAAAAAACGTGGGTTGAATTGTAATATTCGCCAAACCCATAGGGGAGGTAGATGTAATTTGCTCTATATATATAAGTTAAATGTCATAACCCCCCGTATGTTAAGCCTAATTAGCATAAAAATTCTTAAAATGAGTACACCGCCCCCTGGAGTCATTTTTGGAAATTTTGAGCATGAATTGCCAAGTTTACCCTTTATTAATAATTTGAAGAATACAGTAAATTTTCTCTCATTTCCTGCCAAAAATCTTCATATAGAAATGAAGTTGGAAAAATCGATTTGGAACAAAAATTCTAACCTTCAGATTGGTGTAAGGTTTTTTTGATAAATTTTACATTTCATATAGTTTTTTTGATTTAATTTCTAACACAGGTTGTAATATGATAGAAACCCAACATACATATATCTTATATACATAACCATATATATATATATATATTATATTACTTCTTGTTAACACCTCCAAGCAGGCAGGGGCGGATTAAAACGAGCTAGGGACATGCAAATTCGATATCCATTGTCATATATCAAAGAGGTTTGTTTGTTTTGTTTACCTGCAGAAAGGATAAGTTGAAGTCTTAGCATAATTTCCCAGTATATATTAACTGGCATGAAAATGTCTATGAGTGCATGCTGTTAGTGATCGTCCTCTGTTAATAAACAGCATTTATATATATATAGATATATATTATATATGTAATAGATATAGAGAGAGAGAGAGAGAGAGAGATTGCGTTTATGCTGCCGTGGCACGACTGTTCTTCTGCTATCTGCTGGTTTTCCCTCTGCATGTTTCCATGGCATCTGTGCTTTAAACCAACTCACAAGATGTAAAATTTCTCCTACCTAAGGTGTGTTCTGTTGAATGATTATTATTCATCAGCCGTTTCTCACTACTAAAAGGACAAAAATTCTATTGGGAGTTGGGACAATCATGACATGCCTCTGAAAGTGGACATTGTGATTGTAATATTTAGATTTTACTTGTACCCCCCGTTTTGCGATACCTGCTTTATTGTATCGTTTCCGCTTTGAGATTTTCATTTAATAGATACAATTGATTGGGATGGGGGTTGTCATATTGAAATATTAGTCGCAGTACGAGTACTAACGAGGGGATGCCATAACGGCACGTTTAGTTTTTGAGACACTAGCCATTGTGTCGTGCAATTTAGAGGGTGTTTGGCTAATTTTATTGAAACATCTTATAGAGCTCTTAGATTTTATAAGATGTTTTAAAGAATTATAAGACGTTGGATCTTATTTAAAAATAAGTTATTATAGTGTTTGAATACAAAAAGTTAGGTGTTAGGTTATAAGATGTTAGTAATGGCAATATTGTTATTAGTTTAGTTGAAAACAAAGGATGTTGGTCGATCTTAAAAAAATAAGTAAACACCTCCTTACTTTTCTAAAATGGCTTATGAACTCCTAATCATCTTATTTTTGAACTTATAAGCTCATTCCCTTAAAATTTAGCCAAGCACTCCATTATATCTTATAAGCTCCAAAATATCTTATAAGATGTTTTGAGGAGCTTATAAGCTTAGCCAAGCACCCTCTTAGTGTCCAAATAACTTGTTTAAAAAACACCACATAAGTATTTATTATTCAAAGTTTAGTATAGTTCATTGGAGAAACTTTTTATAAGTATCATAATTAGTGTATAAATAAAGCACCTTTTAAAAGTGTCACGTTAGATATATGTGTGTGTGTGCGCGCGTGCGTGCGTGCTAAATTAAGCCTTTTGTTTTTTGAATAGTTTTAAGAACTTATGATAATATTCTTGGTTCTAACTTTTCACATGATCGAATTAGTAAGTCTAAAATATATGGAAAAAAAATCAATGCGGCTACTGTGCTTCAATCAATAAAGATCATGGGGAAACACTCCTCCAAGTTGGAATAAATCAGATGATCCTTGTGCAGACTGGGTAGGAGTTGCCTGCAACAACTCAAGGATCACTTCACTGTGAGTACCACACACACACACACACACACACACACACACACACACACATATAATTCGATCGGTTTTTATTCTTCTAAATAAAAACAAAATATATATGCATCTTTACGTATTTATACATGAACATATCGATTTGCAGAAAATTATCATCAATGCGACTAACCGGTAAAATGACGACGACATAGGAGGGCTCACTGAACTATTTTCCTTGTGAGTTCTTTTTATTTTGCTATATAACATATGTATTTGGTGTGAAGTTTCAAATTTTTAGCCTTATATTTGAAGTTAATGATTGCAGAGATTTGTCGTTCAACCTTGGCCTTACCGGTCAGCCTCTCTCCGCGGCTAGGGGATCTGCCAAAGTTGACGATTTTGTAAGATCTAACTCTTCAAGGGGGGAAAAAAAAAAAGGAAAGAAAGAAGTTTGATGCTAATATATTGAGCGACAAAGTAAAATAGTCGCCAGTTTTATATGTTAAGTAATAAAAGATTTTGTTTAGTCAAAAAAAGTAGAATTTTATGAGGTTAACATTGACAAAAAACTGTATCTAAATAGTCCTACTGTTGAGAGTTAACAGTGACAAATTATAGCGACAATCAAAAAATCTTTGTCAAAAATTGTGAAAAATTCTTTCTGTCATTGAGTTGTGATTAGGGTGGATTATTAATCAATCCAATCTTCTGTTACACACACTGCCACATCTTTATCATACACTCATCAATATGAGATTTAAATTGGTGAGCAGTTGAGAAACAGAAAGAGAGTAGCCATATTTGCTAGAGTCTAGTCTAATTATACTTAGTGATAATCGGAAATACTAATTACTTTCACCATAAATATTGTAACAAATAAAATATACCAAAACGCAATGTTGTTAATATATTATTAGTGACAATTAATTTCATGTTGTCACCTCTCAAATAACATTTTGGGATAATTATACTTGCACCCCCTTGAGATTCGGTGGAAATACGGTTAGACATCCTGTAGGTTTGCATAATTACATAAACCACCTATGTAGACAGTTGTACTCAATTTTTTGGTAATTATACAAACTCAAGTGGTCTGAATGTATTTACACCAAACGTCATGGTGGGTCAGGTGTAACTATCACTTTTTTTTTTTGGAGTATTTTAACAATTTATCATACACATGAAATAATTTACTTAGTTTCACATATGTTCTTCAGAATCCTAGGAGGATGCAGCTTCACTAACAGCATACCAAGTGAATTGGGGGAACCTCTCAGAGCTCAAGTTTTTGTACGAACATTTGCTTTCAGCTATTTCACAATGCCCATTTCTATTTCCTAAAAATATCAAAACTCTTGCAGAGTCTTTAATTCAA
This sequence comes from Petrea volubilis, assembly GCA_026212405.1. NCBI lineage: Eukaryota > Viridiplantae > Streptophyta > Magnoliopsida > Lamiales > Verbenaceae > Petrea > Petrea volubilis. Next base: position 817,049 of record CM047883.1, on the reverse strand, counting down.
ATAATTTAACTGGTGAAATACCGCCTTCTCTGAGCAATCTCTCCAAGCTATATTGGCTTGACCTAGCCGAAAATCAGTTGACCGGAGAAATCTCGATTTCGTCAGCTGTTAGTCTGGGCCTCAACCAGCTTAAACAGGCAAAGCACTTGTGAGTGTCGATAGAACTTCTTATTTTTATTTTTCGTGTACGAGCATTTTGATGTTGTGTATTTGCAGCCGCTTGTACAACAACCGGCTTTCAGGCGAAATTCCAAGCAAACTTTTTAACTCAGACATGACTCTGAAGCATGTGTAAGTTCTAATGAGGGTGTTCGGGATAGCTTGATAAAAGCATGTTTAGCGCTTTAGGCTAAAACTAAGCAATTTGGAGTGTTTGCAGTATAAGCTTTTGCTAAATCTAGGTTGGAAAAGTCAAAAGTCATGAAAAAGCAGCCTTGGAGGTTGAACTTTTCTGAACACTTCTATCTCTTATAATGATCCTAACTTCTTTTTTTTGTTTTTTTCAAATATTCACTACCAACTTTTCACTACTTTTTACTTTTATTTTTAAACACTCGCCATTTTTACAATTCACTTTTTCATTAGTTTTTTCTACAAATTTAGCTATTGTAAAACCAAAAGCATTTGCAAACACCCTAATAAATGCATGCTTTTTGAGCTTTTTGCTTTTTCGTCGGTGGTTGGAATTGGAAAGTGTTTCTAATGTCTGATTTGCCTAAAAAAACCAAAAAAAGCAAAACGCGCACACACACTAACAGCTGAAACAATCCCCATTACCCATTTTCAGCAACTTCTAGATTAGTTGTACAAGCTTCTATATATTTTACTATTTGAAACTTAAATCAACGATTATTCTGTTCACAAGTGCAGAAGCTGACTGCCTCACTATCTACTTGTTCTTACTATTTGAAACTTTCAATACGACTAAACATCATTTTTCTCAAAATCTCCAAAATTAAACATTTCAAAAAAAAAAAACAAAACAAAACAGAAAAACAGTTGCAAACACCATTTTCATCTTGTTTTATTTTCTTAACTCTATTTTATTTATTTTTTTCGACAAAACTTTCGCAGATTGCTCGATGGAAACCAATTCGTTGGAAACATACCATATACATTAGGACTGGTTCAAACACTCGAGGTTCTGCGAGTAACTCACCATATAACTTCAATTTCTTGTTATTACATTATTTTCAGGTTCTATCATGAATCACTCATGTTATTTCTATGTTGTCTTTCATGATCAAATTGTCAGGTCGACTTGATCGCAATGCCTTGCGTGAAGTGTCCCAAGAAACCTCAACAACCTTACTAACATCATGGAATTGTGGCTACTTCTTTATCAAACTATTGTTTTTATTACATATATATTACATATGTACGTAGAGGTTAATTACAGGGACCTCCTCTAAAATTAATGAAATTACAGATTGCACCCCTCTTCCTCCCGCAATCACCAAACCTTACATTGCTAGAATTTCGAAAGTTTCAGCAAAATGTAACCGGTCTTTTAATTTCAGTCAAGTGTAGCGTATATAGCCATAAACGACACAATGACTACCAAGAAGGTATAGTCATTTAAATTTTTCTCTCATATTAGCAATTTTCGTCCAAAATCCTAGAGGATGTAAACTTTTTAATTTAGAGGGAAAAGTGTCAATAATTCTTAAAGGAAGAGTGACGCAGTTTGTAATTTCACTAGTTTCCCAGGGAGGTCCCCGTTATTAACCCTATATGTAACGTCTCTGCCATGCTTTTGAATGAAGTGATTGCTCACTCGTATTGACAATTCACTAGAGTTCGATTTAATCATTTTTCCATATGTTCCATCACAGGAATTTGGCTCATAATATGTTGTCTGGTGCATTACCAAATTTAACCGGATTGAACTCCCTCAATTATGTGTAAGAAAATACGCGTACTTTTTTGCTAGTTATAAGAATTATATGTACTTGTGGTACCCCTCTTGCCAGTATCCATCTTTGCAATTCGAGTTCATTAGTGAACATATCAAAACCCATGCATTGACTGATATTTGTCATGAACATCCCAATTAAATACAGTTGTCAGATATTCGGGGAAATTGGAATTTTAGCCCTGTACCTAAGGGGTCTGATAATTTTGGTACAATTGGATTTCCAAATTGCAATTAAGTCCTATATATATATATTTTAAAATTTGCTAATTTAGGATAAATATTGTAGAAAATCACAAAATCCAGCATAGGAAAATCTCGCGACTCTTACTTTACTTTCATCGAACTTTACTTTCATCAAACTGTTACTCGGACATTTTTTTTCCTATGTGTGCACGAAGGTAGAAGTTCAAAATGCCAACTTTGCTATTTATTTATTATTTTTTTCTTTTTGTACACCTTCCACCTCATTGTCAACATAGGAAAAAAAATGTATGAAAAACCAATTTAAGAAAAAGTCACTTGCACCTCATGTGACATCTTTTTGTGAGTTTTATAATTTATGGTGAAATTTCTTCCGAACCCGCGAATGTTAAAATATTCTAGGACTTAATTGTAAAGTAAGAATCCATTGTACCGAAAAATACCTGATCCCTATAGTTACAGGACTAAAATTGCAATTTCTCCTCAAATATAGTTTTCGCATAGGAGATGGTTGGGGTGATCAGGACAATCATACTAAGAGACCGTTTGGATAGGCTTTTATAGAGGAAAAATACTTATTTTTTAAAAAAACAGCAGTTTAGAGCAAAAAAAATTGTATTTTGATAGATTTTTTGAAAAAAAAAAATAGAAGGTAGAAAAAAGCCAAAGCAGCTTCAATAAAAACACATTTTAAGGCACTTCTAACTATTGTATCGAGAGGCAAAACTGCTTGGTTTTATAAAAAAAAGTTCTATTGTAAAAAGCACCGCTCCAGAAACACCTTTTTTTTTAGCTCATCTAAAGGGACCCTAAATTCCAATTGAGGTATGGGTAGTTTGGTATGTTGACGGTGGATCCTGACAAGAGGGTGTCACAATACCACACTTATTCATTTGTGTTTATTAAAGTAACAACTTTGAAATTTATGTTGCTTTCTTTTTACAGTGACTTGAGCAACAACTCTTTTCAACAATCAGAAGCCCCAAATTGGTTCTCAACTTTACAATCCCTAACTACTCTGTGAGTACATATTCAATAACTTAACTGCAAAAATGTGAAAAACATAGTCCAAAACAAATATTTTGTCTCAAAATCAAGAAACAAAGAACAAACCTCATGTCATGAATATGGTTTACTACTCAGGGTGATTGAATATGGACCATTACAAGGATTATTGCCATCACCAATGTTCAGTTTACCTCAACTTCAACAAGTGTGAGTCCAACAATCAACCAAAGAAAACACCATCTTCGTTTCATATTATTACTCGTGATATATAAAGTTAATGCCCAATACGTGAAAAATTAAGAATAATGCCATTGGTGACAATTTAGACATGGGCGGCAACATTGGCCAGCAACTTCAACTCGTCGATTTGACGAACAACAACATATCACTAGTAACACTTAATCCAGCGTACAACCGTACACTAACGTAAGATGGTGTCAGCAAAAGTTTGAAATAAGTGCTTTTGAACTTTTTTGTTTTTTTTAAGCCGAGCTTTCGGTAATTCTCTTAAGTATAAAAAAAGCTAAAAAAAAAGCACATCCCTTTCAAATTTAGCAACTTCTAGGGTTTCTATTTGGAATTTTAGCAGTTTTGATTTTGAGTACCTTCACTTTTACAATTAATTACTTTTTCAACATTTTCGAAAAGTGCTTCAAAAGTTCAAATTTGGACCCGTTTGGATAGATTTAAGAAAAAATGTTTTTCCAACTTTACTTTTTATAATAGACGATTTTTTTTAAAACCAAGTTCCTTTACTTTTAAATGCAATAATTTAAAAGTACTTGAAAAAAATCACTTTTTTCTTTTTGTATTAATAAATACCCTGTATAGCTTCAAAGAGAAGCCACATTTGGAATTTTCTTGACTTTTATTTTTAAGAAAAAAAAAAGAACAGAAATGTGAAAGTGTCTTTCTTTTTAAAAAAGCTCATCCAAACTTGTTCTTTATATTCGATACTAAAGTAGATTATTGAAGGACGGCCTTATCTAAAATCTTAAAGCATAAACTGTATAGTGAATAAGTATTAAATATTTAATATTTTCATACAACACACACACACACATCACTTTGTCCTTGAGTCTCAAGTCTCACCACCTTTCTCATGGACTAGTGTAGGTTGATTGGGAATCCAGTATGCTCGGGCTCTTTAGCAAACACGACTTACTGTCAGAATTAGCACTTTCTGTTTCTGGGAATAAAACGTGCAAGCCTTATTATTTCATCGAATTTCCATACATTTTTTTTTTGGTGTGTAATGTGAGTGATATCAAATTGAATTTCTTGGCTTCATTGGATGAATATTTTGCCATTTTATGATTTTATTTTCTTTTATTAACTTCACTTAGTCGATCCATTTTCGCATTTAAGTTTGATATACTGAGCAAAATTCGCAACGCGCGTATTCTTTTACTAGTATTTTTAAAAGAAAATGAAGGGGCATTCGTGATGTCATTTATTTAACTGGGTGAATGGAAAAAAAAATTAAGTTAAAAAAATGATTGTATTATTAGTTAGAACACCATACATGTTACAGTTTACTTAAGAGCCTTTATATGTTTATACATATATACATATATAAGGTTATTAATTTAATAAAAATATTATTAAAATTCGGATTTGCATCTCTAACAAATCTGATAGATTAATTTCACATTTGTTCCATTTATTTTAGATTACGAATATCTATAATTGAACATTTATGCAAACTGAGTTCAATAAATATTTGTCCAGCTACAACCCTAGCGCCATTGATCAAATTTATATCTAAGTTAAATGTTTAATATTTGAATTGAATTTAAATATTATGTTTAAATTCAATAATATTTAATAGGTCAAAGCTAGTTATTTTTATCATGTATCTTTATGGAAAGAAAAAAATAAAGTCCATGTCTACATAAAATGTACTTAATATTTGGTATTTCGTTAGACAATTTATTTTTTATTTCATTAAATAATTTAAATTCATATATTTGACTCTAATATAATAATATTTGAGTTTTTCTATTTTTGGATCCAAAATTAACATAACTTTAATAGTTCCACCTATGATTTTGATTTGATATATTTGAATATAGACATTCATAATCTCTCTATTTCTCCGTTTGGATACACTTTTTTTTTGTAAAAGAGAAGCACTTATTTTTTGAAATTGAAAAAAAAAGCACTTCAGCAAAAAAAAATATTTGGATAGATTTTTTTTGAAAAAGTAGAAGCTAAGAAAAAAAATATGCCAAAATGGGACTTTTTAATAGCTATCAAGAATAATTTCAAATAAAAGTATTTTTTAAAATATTTTTAATTACTGTATTCAAATATAAAATTATTTAATTTAAAAAAATTTCCACTAAAAACACACCGCTTGAAAAGTACTTTTCTTTTAAACAAATCCAAACATGCCGGTAATTGGTCTAAGCACAATCCTTTAGGCCCATTTATTTGTATAAGAAATTATACAATTATGAAATTCATATTTGTTTCCATCAAAAAATGAAATTCATATTTGTAACCAAAAAAAACTGAAATTTATATTTCATAAAATGACAAAATATATAATATATATTTTATGTATCATCACAATTTCACAATTACCTATAACTACCATTGGTGTTCGATTAGTTTCTGCTGCTCACGCTCTCTCTCTCTCTCTCTCTCTCTCTCTCTCTCTCTAGTTAGACTCTCTCTCTCTGGATTCCGATCTGTTTCAGACAATTTTCTCCAATGCCAATGGATCAAGCGGAGTTCACGACCGAACAGGTATGTCCCCATCTATACGTACAGTTCCCCCGTTTGTATGCACTCAGTAGACGCACGCACGCGTACCATTACATTTGGCGGTATGACTATCTATCTGAAATATTGGTATTTAGGGGTTAGAATGGTGGTGAATTTATTTGCTGTTCGCGGTTTCTGTGTGCAAGCTCGTGTAGTTATCTGAAATTGTTTTGATTCGTTGTGAGGGGCTTGAGGGAATTAAGGGTTTGATTGTTTGTTTTGTTTGATTTTATTGATTTTTGGTGAAGGTTTTGGGGAGGGATATTCCATGGGAGACCTATATGACGACTAAGCTGATTACCGGAACTGGGCTTCAACTGTTGCGAAGATACGATAAGAAACCTGAGAATTACAAGGCTCAGCTGCTGGATGAAGTATGTCTTACTGCTGCTGTATATTCTTTTTTTGCCAGAATTTGAGTTTGTTTTGCTGTTATATAAGAATAGAAATGTTGTGTTAGATTGCTTTATGGGTTGATTTGCTTTTGGTTATTGGCTTTTGAGAATTTGAAAGAGCATGGAAGTTTGATGTGTTCATGGAATTGTTTTTTTAAGTGCCTATATTTTTCTGACATAAAAATTGAATGCTGCTCTGGCGTTTTGTTTTTTCTTTTAGTTGTTCACGTAGTTGTGAAATCTAGTTCTGGAGTGAAGTTGAAGGAAAATTGAATGGTGTTGAAAAATATTAAATTATAAAATGAAGAAAAGGAAGGAAAAAGTTGATGTATGAAAGAAGAAAAAAATAAGCCATGCACCTTCTCCTCAGTTTCTGTAATTTTAAATTATGTTCGGGATTTTAAATAGGCAAACTAGTTCTGATTTCCCTTCAGCTGCCATCATGATTTATGAGTTATCAGCGATGCAGTTGAAGAAATTTCAGATGTTCAGTTCCTGGCTCCATGTTTAATGTTATGCATTTTGTGAATCCCTTATTCAAGGTTTAGCGAACGCTCAAAGTGAAATAATAAGATCAATGAAGTTGGATTATGTAAATGGTTCTAATAAACAATTGCCATGAGACTATAGTTGACAGCTGGAAATACCTGTTGCAGGATGGTCCAGCTTACATACGTGTTTTTGTGAGCATTTTGCGTGACATATTCAAGGAAGAGACTGTGGAATATGTTTTAGCTCTTATTGATGAAATGCTCTCAGGTGAAGGACAAAATGCACAGGCTCTTACAATTAAATTTGGCAATATCAAGTGACTAATTATTTTTATCTTTCCATGGCAGCTAACCCCAAACGAGCTAGATTGTTTCATGATAAGTCACTTGGCGAAGAGGATGTATATGAACCTTTCCTAAGGCAAGCATTCTGCACTTGCTATTTTTGAATCTTATATTTGGCTGTGACATGATTTTATCCATGTACAATGACTGAGTATATAATATTAAGTGTGGTAGTTCTCCATCTACCTTCACCCTTCCCTCCTTCCATAATAGAAAAGGTGCAGTTCCATATAGAACCTGTTCCTAGTTAGTTAGGGTAGCTTTTGCTCTTAGAGGAGGCCTTTTCTCTGTTTGTTGAGATAGTGACGCTTGCCATCCTGGTTTTTGGATATCCTTGATCAGAAAACACCCCTCTTTCCTACCCAAAAGAAGCAGAAACAAGAAAGAAATGAAAATGGATTACATAAATGCTGCATATTTGATATATGTATCATATGTGTTAATTACTGCTGTTATTTAGACACATTATGTATATTTTGCTTAAGTGAGTACTATTAACCTAATATTGAATCCAATAACAGTAAAATTTGTGAAGTTTTTCTATTTTTTTCCTTGGAATGGATGAAATACCCCTATTTCTCTTGCAGATTGCTCTGGAAAGGTAACTGGTTTATACAAGAGAAGAGCTGTAAGATACTTTCTTTGATAGTAAGGTATGAAAATGCGTACATCACTTGGCATGCAAACTATGTTAGTTGTTTTGCCTGCATAACTTATATTTTCCATTAATTACAGTGGAAGGCCAAAAGCTCATGAGAGTGCCACTGCTAATGGAGCATCAAATTCAAAGAAGGAAATCAGTAGCATAAATGATGTTTTGAAGGGACTGGTTGAGTGGATCTGCTCTCAGGTTTGTGCCATCTGTTCTTTGTTTCATTAGTTATTTCATGTGGGTGACAAATTTTTCATAATGTTTGCTGACAGTTTGTATGAGGTCTTCCTGTCACCGAATATGAAACTTTAGCATTTTCAGAGTAGGTGCTGGGCCACCTACAACTATACAAAGATTTCATGAATCTGGAACTTAAAAAGGATAAAGGCTTTTAATAAAGATCCAAATTTCAAAAAGACAACATAGCAGTGTAAAGAAGCACTATCGAGAGGAAAACTTCAGAATTTCAACTTTGAGATTTTATCTAAAAAGCAAAGAGAGAGAAGCATATAATCACGTGGAAGAAATTGTCTCTAAAATCAAAGGGAGATAGCTTTCATCTCATCACATAGTTAAAGTAAATATTTCACCAACTATTTTTCCATTCTTCCTTCTGATGAGAATGCACTATTATTTGAACCTAACTAATTCGTTGACTGGGAAGACTGTTTGGAAACAATTGAGTAAATAACATGACCAATTTAAAATGTGCCGGTTGGTGTTGCATTTGTAATACTAGTATTTATGATCAGTTTTCTAGTTGAGAAAAATGATCTCCAATTTTTTGAACCCTTTTATCATATAAGATTGTGAAATAACATTTTAAAAGGTAACTTCAAATTTGCCATTCTATATGCTATTGTGTAGTTGATTTTTCATGGATTTTTTAAAAGACACCGTTTAACTAAATAAAAAGATGGTACCATCATTTTCAAGTTTAAGAATACCTATAGGTGGTTCTACTTAATTTTTTAACAGTGCTTTGCATTTGTAATACTTCATACTGTTGTAAGTGGAATGCCTCCATTAATTTTGAAAGATAAAGCTAAATATGTAGAGCGAGATAGGAGATTGATCTTTCTATGAAGGGAATATTGGTACCAATAATAACTGACGCTTGTAGAAAATTGTTAGATCTTCATGCACACTATATTAGCCACCGAACTTTGTTCTCATAGTTGTCTGCTTATACAGCTGAGGAAGCCATCTCATCCTAGCCGTGGAATCCCGACTGCCATAAATTGCCTTGCAACTCTACTGAAAGAGTCTGTGGTGAGATCTACATTTGTTCAAGCTGATGGAGTGAAGCTGCTCATTCCTTTAATTACTCCAGCTTCCACTCAACAATCCATCCAGGTAAAGTCTATTCAAGACTATATTGTAACGGATTTAGATTCTGTTCCCAATTTTTCCTTTTCAGAGTCCAGCAAGGTAGTTCGTGGATTGGGTTCTGAATCTTGTCCTACACAAGCAGTGTTGGCATTCTTGGCTTTGTAATACTAATGCACGTGTTCTCATGACTGGATATTGAAACAGCTACTGTATGAAACATGCCTTTGCGTGTGGCTCCTGTCTTACTATGAACCTGCAATTGAGTACTTGGCTACGTCTAGATCCTTGCCACGGTTGATTGAGGTTGTCAAGGGCTCCACAAAGGAGAAGGTGAGTTTCTTATTTTAGTGCATTTATTGTGGCAACATATGTGTTTGAATACACTCTTTCCATTTTATTGGGAAACCTTTTCAACTCAACATCCCCCGGAGGTTAACTTTCTATTAACTTATGGTAGGTTGTCAGGGTAGTTGTCTTGACTCTCAGAAATTTGTTGCACAAAGGGACATTTGGTGCTCAGATGGTAGACCTGGGATTACCACAGCTTGTTCAGAGTTTGAAAGCTCAAGCATGGAGTGATGAGGTGAGAAACAGTTTTTCTAAGCAAGCCAATTACAATGTTAATACTTATTTCTTGCATCAAAAACAGAATTAACAATTAATCACATGCAGAATGCTGCCAAAGTCACATACTTTTTTATTTTAGACAGAGCAAAAGACCTATTCATTCTTGGTTTTAATTATAGAGCAGCCTAACATGTACTTGATATGCATGTTATTTTTTTGTGATACTGTGGGCCAAGAATCAATAGCCCATGGGCTGCCTTATCATCTGTTTGTCAAGGCTAGCACCCTGGTGTTGAGCGTTAGAAGTGTTCATCCTTTTTCTATATGTTTATCGTGCTCATACCTAAGTTTTCAGCCTCTGCATTGCTTTATTATTTTTCTAAAATATTGGCTTGAGGATAGGATGGTGTTGATCGATTTATCACATGTACGGTAACATAAGGTAGCTATAGGTCGAGAGTTAAACAAATCTTTCTTGAGACGTAATGGATAGGTTAAATAAATGTTTTCCAGTATTTGCTTTCTGCTGAGGTCGGTGGAGTTTCCCACGGATGTCAGTACAAGCAGTCTTATTCTTCCTTCCTTCTAGGAATGATATGTAACTGACATACTTATGATGCAGGATCTGCTGGAAGCTCTGAACCACCTGGAAGAAGGACTGAAAGATAACATCAAGAAACTAAGTTCTTTTGATAAGTATAAGCAGGAAGTCCTCCTTGGACAACTTGACTGGACACCCATGCATAAGGACCCTATATTCTGGCGCGAGAACATTACAAGCTTTGAGGAACATGATTTTCAGGTACAATCCCATGCCATTGGACATTGTTTGGAGTGATCCGTAAATTGAATGATCAATTCATCTCAAAGTTTAAGTTATTAGACGAGAGATGTCAAATATTTAACATCTCCGATACGCCCACTCCCGTGCAAGTAGTGTTCTTTTTCTGTCTAGTCTTGCATATGAAACGCTTCTATAAATAGGTGGTCAGTAAGATTTGAATCCATGACCGCCTCTTTGGCTCTGATACCGTATTGAATCACCAAAGTTTAAGCTTATACTATTGGAGATGTGAGATATTCTTGAACGGAAGAGAGAGAGAGAGAGAGAGAGAGAGAGATGCGGAATGCTAGATATTTAGTATCTCCCACCCTGTATTTATACTTGCGTTGCATTAGCATTCCCAGTTTCCTTCGCCAAGAACAACTCGTAAACTGATGAAACATTCTGAACATGGGTTTTTTATTTATTTTGCATGACACGAAACTGATAGTTTGAGACGTTGTCACAGATCCTAAGGGTCCTAATCACGATATTGGAGACATCCACCGATCCTAGAACACTCGCTGTTGCCTGCTATGATCTCTCACAGTTCATTCAGTGCCACCCTGCCGGACGAGTCATCGTGAATGACCTCAAAGCGAAGGATCGTGTGATGAAACTGATGAACCACGAAAACGCCGAGGTTACTAAAAATGCATTGCTCTGCATCCAGAGGCTATTTCTAGGCGCCAAATATGCAAGCTTTTTGCAGGCTTAAGATTATTGTTTATAGAAGTTCTTGCTTTTCCAGATTAACTCAATTATTATTATTATTATTATCATTATTTTGCTTTGTGTTGTTTATGAACTTTCTACTCATAGGGAGCATTGTGATCAATGTTTGAAGGGTTATTTATATTTTCTCGTTGCCAATCCAATAAGAGAAAATGTTTGTGATTTTGTATCTTTAACTCGTGATTGAAATAAGAATGTTACATTTTGGCTACTTTTTTGGTTAATTATTTTGATAAGTATAAGCATCTCTCCTATATTTTAAGCCAAACTTTTTACTTAATATGTGAAATTGGCTGCAGCAGGTTACTGCTTTAGTCACACTTATAGCCAAATCGAATTCTCTGTGGTGAATAATGGTTTAGATTTAAAATATCGACTTTTTCCGTGCATTTGTTGAATAATATTTTAAGGTATATTTGATGCCTATGGAAAGTTAAAAATGAGATATAATTTAGCTATATACTTGAATTTTAATAATGTTAAATGATAAATATTTATTAAATTTTATACACGTGTATGAATTTTTTTAATTATTTGAAATGTATATTTAAATATATCCAAGATAGAAAATAAATTAAAATATAATATAATTATACCATGAAAAATAACAAAAAACAAAAAGCTAAAAAAAAAAGGTTGATAGAAAAGAAATTGAGAGAAACTTAAATATATATTGGAATATGAGAGAGAATAAAAGGAGAAAGTAAAAAACAAAGTGGTTATTATAATCCCGTTGCTTTATATAACAGTATAACTATTATAGATGTTTCATGGGAATGCAAACATAATTACGTAGATATTTGGCTAAACTATTTAAATTGAGCATCAGGATTTTGGACACATGCCCAGTGGATAATTATATATACATATATATATATATATATATATATATTAGCAGGCACGACACATTCTATATATTTGCAAATAAAATATAATTTAATTATGTGTTTAATAAATTTATAATTTTATATATTATGAAAAAAAAAAATCATTGAAAATTAAACTTATGTATTATGAAAAAGAAAAAAAATAATTGAAAATTAAATTGAGTCTTATTATTGAGAAAGAATAAATAAAAAGATAACGTGAACTAAATATTGAAGATAAATGTATGAGAAAAGGTGGAAGATGAAAATAAAGAGAAATAATATATCATGTTGAAAAGATGAGAAAGAAAATCGAGATAAATCAAGAGAGAGTAAAGAGAAAAAAAAAAAAAGATGTCAAACCAAAGTTACTAAACAGTTATTAGGGGAATATTGACACTTTATAAAAGAGTATAAATAATCTATCTCGTTGAAAGAGAAAATAGGAGAGAGATCAATTGTGAAAATAATGGGCAATAATTGCACTTGAAAATTAATCCCTAAAATAAATGTAATGAAGTGATGTTTACCAAAAATAACATGAACATTGCAATCAAATGATGTTATTGAAATAACTCAAAACAAGTGCATGACAATACTTATTCATGATGGGACATGGGGACAAGTAACTCACAATTATAAAAAATGATTAATACATTGATTAACAATGATTATATTATTAATGAATCCATTTACTATTTCCATGTTATTTCCTTTATTTATGACTTGACATGTCTTTTTTGATCTAACCTTTTTGGACGTGTGACAATAAATTTAAGTGGATAAAAAGTTGTGAATGGTAATTTCAATGTGCCTACATAATAATGTGATTGCAACTTATACTGTTAAATTAATTGAATTTAAATAAGTTAAATTTTATTTTAAGTTGGGGCTGATGTGAAAATTTCATGTTTTCTACTCCTTGGTAGGTATTGATTACCAATTATGTTGAAAATAAATAATATAATTAGGAAAATTTGTCTCTCTAAAGTGTATACATTTAAAATACTTTTTTTTTTTGGATGGTTGTATACATTTAAAATACTTGATCCTACTTGTTTTGGCAAATATGTTACTCCCTCCGTCCCATATTATTTGTCGTTTTGGGGTTATGCACAAGAATTAAGGAAATGGATTAAGAACATTAATTATAAAGTATTTTGACCAAAATACCCTTTTAGTAAATTACGTCACTAATTTCTCTTTCATCAACCATTTATCTCTTTCCAATGATTTTCATAATGAAAATAACCATTAATATGGAAGATTGAAAGACAATTAGTGTTGTTGGGAGATTTTTTAGGAATTGAGTCGCTCATAATTAATAAATTGCTGAATTTTTTTTAGAAATTTGCATAAGATATTAATTAAAGTCTAAGGGTATATTAGGAAAAAATTAATAAATTTCTTCTTGATATGTGAGAACGACATATATTATGGGACAAATTTTTTTTCCTAAAACGACAATTAATATGGGACGGAGGGAGTATTGTTTTGTTTGTGTTCATACCTCTTTAATTTTTTTTAATTTTGAACTTTATAAAATACCCTAAACTAAAATAACTGTAAGTATAAAATCTTTAGTTATTTTTTTTTCAGACATACTTTAATTTTCCTTTTCTATTCTCTTTCCTCTTCCCTCTCTCACATCCATTTTTATAGAATTTTCTTTTACTTAATTTTCTATGTATTTTTTTAATCGTAAAATCTAATCTTATTTTTAAGCTTGGTTTTTCATTTATAATAAATTTAGTGAATATATTGAACATAATTGAAAAAAATAGTATAAATAATAAAAATAGTTAATATATACACACGTTTCTATGGGTAAAATTTATTTTAATCCCTGTAGTTTGATTTGAATCTTAAAATAGTCCCTGTATTTTTAATTGACTTCAATCTCATTCTTATGTTCTTCATCCAACAAGTTTTCCATCCAAATTACAAGGTTTTTAGTAATTTGATACTTTATAATAATTAAATAAAATTACTAGGAAATCTTGACAATTTATATATTTAAGGAATCTTAAACATACCCACGTATGGCAAAATATTGACTTGGAGAAGAATTTACACGTTATTCAACAATATATTTGGTTTTCAAAACCCTTTTCTAAAGTGTTTTTTTCCCCTAAACTTCAAACAAAATAGAAAACTAACATAGAATTTTTAATGTCAGAGAAATAAGAAATTTAAACGTGCAGAGAAGAAATTGATTTACCTTGTGGAGTGTCACCCTAAAAGCTCCGTTTTTCCTCATCTTTTCTTTTTCTAATAAAACTCGTAATTAGTGGTGAGAGTCAAGGTGTTGGTGCAACTTGATTTAGTTTATACAGGTGTAGATTGTAGGGGAAATAAGGCCGTTTTGTGCAATTTTGCTTATTCATGGAACTAAAGGTGTCATTGAATTTGATGTGCAAATACAAAAATAGCGTTTTTTTCTTGCAGGCTTGTTATTTGATGTTTAATTGATAATTGTATATTCAATACAATTCATTAAAACCCACTTAATAATATTGTGAAATTTTAGAGTTTTTTCTCAATAATATTTTGATTGCAAAATACTAGAGTAATAAAATTATTACAAAATGCGATTAAATAGGCATTGGAGAACATTTTTAACGTAATGAGGCTGCACAATTTTGGGCGAGTTACAATTTGAGCAACTTAAGTGCTAAAAAATATTGTTATCATTAAAATATTTCTCATCAAATTTGAGGGATTGTTTTGCTTTTATTTCGAAATATCGGGGGTTAGTTTGATCTTTTTTTTTTTACTTGAATTGGTAATTTTAAAGTTGTTTTGGTCAATTATATTTTATTGTCGGAAATACTTACTAAATGATGAATAAAAGAATGAGATTGAAGTCAATTAAAAATACAAGAATTATTTTGATATTAAAATGAATTCTTATGAATCATAATAAATTTTACTCCACGTTTATACATATTCAATAAAACTTCATTTTAAATTTAATCATTTCATTGGATTACATCTAATTTTTATTCTGTGCAAATATCGAGTGCACCTTGATCTTCAACTAATCTCTACATATTTGGTAATAAAATGTTCCTTGTCCAAAATATGCTGCACAGTTCAGTATTAAATTTGTAATTATTACTCTATTTGTTCGCGTTTAATGATTTTACAAGGGGATAAATAAAATAATTAATAACTTGATATTAATTTAACTAAAATATCCTTTAAGTAAAACATTCAAAGTATGATTCTAATTTCTAAGTGTACTTCATTAACTATAGCTTCTTACTCTATTTATTAAAATACAAGGATTATTAAGAAAAAAAAAATAATGATGCACATTTTGAAATTATTATTATTTTTAACTAAAATATCAATTATAAACGAAACATCGACAATAAATGCAAAAAAAAACAAAAAAAAAATCACTCAATAGATTTTTCTTTTTAAAAATATTTTAAATTAATAAACAACACTCAAGCATTATCATCTAATAAATAACATTAAAGTCTTAAAAGGGACAATTCAGAAAATAAAAAAAAGAAGAA
The DNA here is from genome assembly GCA_026212405.1 of Petrea volubilis. Lineage (NCBI taxonomy): Eukaryota > Viridiplantae > Streptophyta > Magnoliopsida > Lamiales > Verbenaceae > Petrea > Petrea volubilis. The sequence continues at coordinate 801,417 of CM047883.1, read as the reverse complement.
TAAATATTTTGGCTTTAGATTTTAGATATATATATATATATATATTTATATATATATTTTGGATAAGTAAATATTTTTACTTTATATTGAGCCAATGGATAGCTTACCAAAAGTCCAGCAAATCCACACCGTCAGTCTTTTCAACCTGATCGAATCTGAAGAGTCTGGACCAGTGCACCTGCATTACACCATATAAGTGTTCCCCAGTTCGAACAACAACCCGAGTTTCTTGTCGGGTCCAAAGGCGCTTTGCTTTTCTTGCTTTTAAACTCTCAAAAACATTTAATTTCGAAAAAAAAGCAGCAAAATTCACTCAGATTGTACAGAATTCAAGGTTCCCTCTCACTCTAAGTGCTTTCTCTCTCTACACATACATACATATTGCTTGTATGCATACGTTTCTGGTGTAAGGAAGCGCAGTTGTGCGTTCCAATTTCCGGGTCTCGATCTTAGCTGGAGTTGAAGCTTCTGCGGTTGAGTTTGTGGTTTCTTGAACTTGTTGAGCTAGTAATTTTGGTTCTTTTTCGAGAAAGTCTTGGTTTTTGGGAGTGTGGAGGGTTTTTGTTGGGTTTCATTGGTGGTAATTGAGTGATTATGCTGAATCTAGGGTTTGGTTGTCTTGTTTCTGGTTTGAAAATGGGAATTGAATGTGGGTTATGCTTGGTTTTACATGTCGGTCCCGATTGAAGTGTAAATATCGGTTCTTTAATTTTGTTTCCAATTTAAAGTTTGATTTTTTTTCCCTTCCCTTTTCCTTTTTGTGGTTTTAATGTTGTATATATACATAGGAACAGAAGATTAGAAAGCGAAATAACGACTGGAAGTAGTGGTATTGCTGTTGTATTTAATAGTAGAATAATTATTGGCCATAGTTGAAAGAGGGAGAACAGAGAAATGTTTTATTCTCAGTTTATATTAGCCAAAAAAGGGCCGTTGGGGACGATTTGGATAGCGGCTCACTTGGAGCGTAAGCTTCGGAAGAATCAGGTTGCTGATACTGATATTGGAGTTTCAGTAGGTAAAGTTCTAATTTTTCTTAAATAAACTGCATATCTGACTAATGCATTTTTCTTGCGTAGTATGTTGAATGATATGTTCTCATGGTTGATACGAGTTAACAACGCACATGCAAAAGCATGTGTAAGTGGATGGGAAATTAGAGTTTGATTGGTGGTTAATAGAACAAGGAAAAAGGAGAAAGAAATTATTATTCATACTGCAGTTCAAATCTTGTATTAATGAATAATGTTAGGATAGGTATAATTGCCTGCTTCAGTTATTTTTCTGCTGCTTTCTAGGGGGGATTGATTTGGTTTTCGCTAATTGGAATTTGAAGTAAACTGTTTGAAATTATATGTGAGATGCAATTTTGTGGTTTTAGATGCCAAATTAAGGAAATAATGGAAATTCCCTTTCCATCAAACCCAGGGTTGGTTTTGATGGATAATGTGCTGTGGTAAGGTCAAATGGCACTTGATAACAACTTTGGTTGAAACTGCTTCCCATATATTAGTCCAACATTTTAGTGGCCTGACTCTTTCCTTGATTTGTATATAGATTCTTTTTCTGGGTATCTACTACACAAATGTGTATTTAGGTTCATTTAGATTCTTTTGATTCTGTTTTTCATTTTCTTTATTATCTTAGGGAAAGGAGAAAGGAATTGTTTCCTCTCCGAGTTCTCCAGAAGCCATACGAAGTAGCTTTCTCCAGAAGCAATAGAAAGTACTCACTGTATTGCAACTGTACTATACTTGTTGTGCATGTGTCCTTCAGGAATTGAGAGGATTATATACCAGACTTGTAGAACACATGCTCTCCTTTTGTGTTTGGTCATTTTTGTTTGGATAGTAAATATTCCTTATTTAATAAAACTGCTTATATTGCACAGACTCAATTCTTTTCCCTGAGGTTCCTATTGCGCTTCGGTTGTCTAGCCATCTTCTGCTTGGTGTGGTGAGAATCTACAGTAGAAAGGTGAACTACCTCTTTGATGATTGTAGTGACGCTTTGCTCAAAGTCAAGCAAGCTTTTCGCTCTACTGCTGTGGATCTACCTCCTGAAGAGTCAAAGGCACCATATCACTCCATCACCTTGCCAGAGACATTTGATCTTGATGATTTTGAGCTGCCAGATAGTGACATTTTCCAAGGGTTTGTTCTAGAGTTTTTAATTCCTGGACCCTTGAAAGCTATTTTATCTCTATATATGTGCTTGAAATTTTCATCATAAGTCACACACTGGTAAAGCTGCTGGTTATAATGGTTTTAATGATTTACCAGCTCATTAGAATTGAAGTATTGGTTTGAAATTTCTACACAATGCACATGCAAAAGCTCCAGTCTTGCACATAATGTGATATAGGTTAAATCGATTGACTCTAGATATAAAAAGATATTGGTCTCTATCCATGTGACTGGGCTTAGTTGCAAAAAGTTTTGCACTTGCGTAGACTGAGTTAGCTCATATCATGTTCCTGATTATTTGCTACGATGCTTGGAAGTGATTTTGTTATACCTTATTGGTTATCCCTAAAGCATGGGTATTTTTTTAACATATCCAGTCTTATGTGCCTTGAAAATTTTGCAGGAACTATGTTGATCATCATATTAGTTCGAGAGAGCAGATCACCCTTCAGGATACTATGGAGGGTGTCAGTTACTCCACATCAAAGTTTGGGTTGGACGGTTAGTGGGCTTTTTGCGCATTTTTTTTTGTTTGGCACATAAGTTCCTTATTGGAGATCTCCTAATTGTATGATTTGTCTTATTCATACTCTGAAAGGCAGCAGCAGTATTAGAAGATTGATGAAAGATTTACATAGATCTAATGCTTCTACATGTTTCCTCCCTTATTAATTTTCGCTTTTATTGTTCTTAGAGAGGTTTGGTGATGGCGATGTGTCTGGATTGGACCTTGATGAGGTAATCATGATTGATGCTGTTAGTTTTTTTCATTCTTTTTCATTTTTTCACTGCTCTTGACAATTTTCTTTATCATGTTGGTGTCTTCAAGAACCTATGCTATAGTATATGTTGCACTTGAATACATCTAGCAAGTTATACGGAATGGACTTATTGGTGTAGCATGTTTTAACTGATCTATTTCAACTTGTGAAAAAAGCCGACATGTTTCTTTGCTGTACTTTGTTTTAGGGCAACTATCAGAAAAATCTACAAATAGATCTGAAACACTATTATTATCATTGTTATTATTATTATTATTATTATTATTGTTAACGAACCTGTTGTTCATTGACAATTTCATACAGGAATTATTTTTGGACAAAATCGGCACTGCAGGACAAGCCGAACAGAGGTTGGGTTCACTATAAACATTTTGTATCATGGCTTGTTGGTTTCTTATTACTGCATGTAGTTCCTAAAAGTAGCACATATATGCCATTCTGAATTTTAATATCGAATCCTTCGCAAAATATGAAATTAAAGAGATGACGAGTGAGAAGATAACCGCATTTAGACATCATCCAGATATGCATACTTGGATCCATTTTCTGCATGTGCTTGTAGTTTGGAAATGCTTATTTGAGTTATAGCTAATGGAGCCAGTTTTTGTGATGATATACTCTCTAAAATTTTGATGTTGAATATAGTTCTTTGTATCATATTGAATCCTATCTGTACCCACTTCTGATTCCTTCTCCAAAAGTTCTGTGATTTTTCTGGAACTGATGTAACCTGTCACAGGCCCGATTTATTTGGAAGCAGAACCAATGCAGTTGAACTTTCATTTACTGTCCCTAGTTTCTAGTATCTTTTGCAACAGAAGTTGTTTTATAGAACATCCAGTCTTTAAATCGTCTATTTTGATGGTTGAACTTGATGATAACCGTTTATGTATACCTGCTGTGTATACCTGTGGATGAGCAAGAACCTTAATGTGCTACTTATCAAAATATAGAAAAAGGAAAACCGAATTTATGTATGTTCTGCTCTTTTGTAAGATTACTTTAGATGCATATTTATCTGCATGGTTGTGATGTCAATATTACTGTATTCATGATCCAATTTGCATGCATTTATGCTGCGATTTCCACTATTCATCATTGTCCTGTCCTATTGAAGTATTTTGTCTCATACAATTAGCTTTGATGGTTATGGTTCATGCAATATCTAAGTCTTACATCATATTCTTTCTGATTTCAGTACCGATCCCCAGGCATCTTTCAGATCAACGTCTCCTCTGAAGCAAGATGAGCATCCTGAAGATAGGGCTGCCAATTCAGAAACCATGGTAACTGCTTGGAACTCTAAAACTCTAATGATGGATGCTTGAGACAGTAAATAATTATTCATTATGACATCTTTCTTTTTTTTTTTTTTGGATAGTTATTATGGCATCTGTTTGATATTCAATTTACGCATCAAAGTTTTTTAAAAAATCTGAACTATTGTTGCTTTTTGGGTTGGTTTTGTTTACTAGAATACAATAAGTGAAAATTTTCAGCTGTGGTAATTTCTGCATTTATTTGATGAAGATGGTCTTACGTGCAGGTTGATGGTGTTGATGAATATGCTGATCTCATGGACTATGCACAGGCTCCTCGTACTCCTGGACTGGTGGAAGAGCCAAATTTGTCCAATGTTCAAGATGCTTTTGCATGTGATGATCATCTGGAATCAGAATATCCTACCGTAAGGGAGAGTGAAAATAATGTTCCTTATGAGGACAAACAAGAAGTGGACTGGTGTTCTCAAGATGATAAGATTTTTGATGCAACACCTCAGGGGCCACACGAGGAGAATGGATACCTGTCGGGTGGCTTGGAAATCAAAGAATCAAAGCCCGAGGGAGAATCCCCTATTGAAACTAACCGTGAAAAGGAATCTTCATTAGTATCTGGGGCCAATACTGATTTATTAGGTCAAGATGAAACCATTAAACCATCTTCAGAATTCACTGATGAGATCATCAAGACAACTGATGCTCCACGGCAGGGTGATTCACCAGCTGAGGCTTTCGCTGAAGATAAGACTAATTCTCTCTCAGTTGATGAAGCCCGTGATAATCATGTAGGTCCTAATGAAATTGGCTTGGAAATAAATGTTCCTGAGATTTCTGGTTCTGATATCACTGTCCAGCAAGTTCCTGAGGGTGTATCAGCAAACGATCAAGCACTACATGGAGTTGAAGTTCCTGGCAGTATGGGAGACACAAACAATCAGCTGAAATCATGTCATGATGGCTCAGAATCGGCATTAGAAAACCAACTTGGATCTGTTCTAGAGACTCCTGATGCTAAGGCTTGTCAGGAAGCTGCAGACTCCAGTGCATTGAACCTTGATGCTCATGACAAAGAGGCTGCTAGTGAAACTCTGATTCTCAAACCATGTAATTCGAGCCTGGAACAACCTGATCTGACAAACCCTGGGTGTAGCGTGTCAGCTGATGCTGATGTAAAATCTAATAGTGCTGCTTTTGCAACCCATGGAAGCGAGGAGAAAACAAAGCTAGGTTTGTCTATCGAGCATTCATGCAAATTTATAGTAAGAAAATCCTGATAGGCCCAAATTGATATCTTTACTATATTCATATGTTGTCAAATTCTTTTTGGATGGCAAGTCACACTTTGTTAAGGTGGTTTTCGAAGAAGTTCTGAAAAGATGCACCCTTTTACTGACCGCTAGTTGCGTACAGTAATATCTTTAGGTTTTTAGCTTATGTTGCATGATTTACTTAAAAGTGTTTGCTGTCAAAACCATATTTTCGGCCATCTGTTGCCCATTTTCTGGATACTTGCATTTTGTCCCAGATTTCTTTTGATCTTACTTATTCAATACTTAGCAACCAGAACCTTTGACAAATTACTAAATTTGCCAATTGTAGGAATTGAATTAATGGGCTTAGCAGCGGTCCTTGTGATTTTGGTTTTCTTGTTTTTTTTTTTTTCATTCTCTCTTTCTTTCTTTTTAAATTCTTATATATACATGTGGTCATATAATAATGATTGTATGATATTGAAGGCCTTTATTCATAGGAGTGCATTTACTTTATCAGGTGAAGTGCACTGTGTAACTGATAATTCAGAACAAAGTCTGAAGGAAAATCAAGTACAAGAACATGCATCACGTGAAGATATTCAGGTAGCTGCTAGTGAACCTGATGGTCAAGTACATAATACAAATTCACATGATAGAGTGGTGGAGAATGTAGATAATTCTGCGGAATTTGAGCTGCCTGCTCCTGAAAAATTGCTTTCAGTACCAGAAGGCCATTTAAATCAACACCAGGACATACCGGTCGAAGTTAGCCCTGGAGACTTTGAGGGGCTTGATGAAGGTGATACTGGGAGCAAAACTGCTGCAGGCAGAAAACGTAGTTTTACTGAAAGTACACTAACAGAACAGAGTCTAAATTCTGTTCAATCGTCGAGACAAGTCCGTATTAAAAGAACTGCGGCATCAGTTCCAGATGATGATGATTTGTTGTCTTCAATTCTAGGTATATTGGACAAACACTTTATTGAGGTGGAATTGAGTTAAATATATCACCCTCACTTATGTTTCCCTTCAACGGTTTCTGATTTGATGCAAACTGTTATGCTTCTCAGTTGGACGAAGGTCTTCACTTTTGAAAGTAAAGCCAACTCCACCAGTTTTTGAGGTGACATCTATGAAACGTACACGTTCTGCTCCCCGTTCTAGTGCTCCCAAAAGAAAAGTGCTTATGGATGACACAATGGTTTTGCATGGCGAGTATGTCCTTCCTTGTCACACTGAGAGTAGTGTATTTATGTTTCATCATAAGCTTCAACATTTTGCATGGCTGGATAGTGTTAATTCCTCAACCAATTATGACCATTCATTTTTGCTTACATGTCACGTATCTACTTTAGTCATAGAAATGATTGCTTGTGTGATTGAATCTGTTCCTTATCTTTCCTAATATTTCCCGATCATGTTCTTTCTGCACCCCTCACTAGATAATTAACAGTTTGTTTCATCATGTTATGTTGACTATGCATTGGCATTGCATCTGGCCTGTTCACCTTTGCGACTTAGTTACTGAACGGTTGAAAGCTTTCTTGTCCAATTTTTTGGCTTGAAATAATTTGCTTGCTCGTTCATGTTATTCTTAGAACTAAAAAGTAAACATTAAGTTATATCTGTCCTTTTTAGTACGATACGACAACAGCTGATGAACACTGAAGACATACGGCGAGTCAGAAAGAAAGCTCCGTGCACACTCCCTGAAATTTCAATGATCCAGAAACAGCATATGGAAGACGAAATTTTTCTTGAAGCTGTACTGACCGGTGAGTTTATAGTTCCAATTTTTTACGTGCTGATCTTCAATTAATTACAATTCCCTTGAAATTTCACCATTTTGAACCCTTTTTTTTCTTTTTTTTTTTCCTCCTTTCTTTTTTTTTTTTGGTGATGTTGTTACCTGGTATATTTCAGAATCTATCAGTCTCAAATGTACACTGCAGCATGTTCTCTGCAGATGATTGATTTATTTTGATATATTTTGTTTGATATGTTTGGGAACATTTAAGTTCTCATTTCTGAGAGTCCCATGTGCTGTCAATTCGTCACCTGATAGATGGTTAAGAATAAAGAGATCACTGCATTTAGGCTCCCTAGGCTTGATCTTGAATTAAGTTACATGAAGCTTCATTCATATCTGATATGCTTTATTTGAGAGAAATAGTTATCATGTTTGTTTCTTAGGTCTTTTATCTATTCATGTAACTCTGTGTTGTTGATTGACGGTCCTTTAGTACTTCGGGTGGAGGGTGATTCATTTTTTTCTTTATCATTGATTGGTGTCTGTGTTCGTCAATCGTGGTATGTGATCCCTTTATCTTTTATGTTATAGGCATGTCAGTTGAATTGGCATCTTTGCATGGTCAAGTGTATGATCTGAGTCGAATCAGGGTCTGCCAAAGTGATGTAAATGATGCTCCTCTTGAAATTACTGCTGAAATGAGGCTGCCTTCCCAAAATGACGAAAATATTGCTTCCCTTGAAACTATGGTTGGGCCGAACTCAGCTTCCCACAATGACAAATGTGGTGCGTCACATGAAATTGTGGATGAATTGCATTTAACCCCTCCAAATAATGAAAACCACAGCAGGGAGGACGATGGGGGGCCTGGTAAGACTGACATAATGGAAGAAAGTGGGCAGGAGCAAAACAATGAACTCTTGATTGTGAGAGACAGTGAGATAGGCGACGCAGGTGAGAATCATATGTTGAATGAAAATAAGCTGGAGGAGGCTGATCAGATGAGTATAGAAGTTAATGTCAGTCAAGAGCAGATTACGACTAATGATGTAGGGCCTGATGATTCACAGAAGGAGCTTTCACTGAATGTAGCTGGCGAGGAAACAAGTCTAACGAATGCTGGCTTTGCAAATGCCGCTACTGGTGGCACGGATGATGGTTCTGCTGGTATAATTCAGGCAGCCTCTTTGAATGAAACTGTCGACCCCGATTCTTGTCTCAATATGGATGCATCAGGTGATGTTCCCGATCAAAATAAGGCTGAGTTGAATTTGGGAGATGTTAATGAGGAACAAGCGATTGCTAGAGATGAAGTTACAGAGAGGGATGGTGATGTTAATGGGGCGGGCGAAACTGAAGTTGGAGCGAGGGATGATGTTCAGCCAGATGTGGCCCAAGATGCTACTGCTGTTGAGGTGGTACCGAATGCTAACCATGAAGACTTGGAGTTTAATGTTCGTAGTGAAATTTATGATACTATGTGTCAAGAACAGCGGGAAGTGGAATGTTCATATCCGGCACCAATAAGTATAATGGAGGATGGCTCCATGTATAATGGTGAAAATCCAGACAGTCTGGAAACTTATCAAGCGAATATGATGGATGCGGATGTTTCTGGTTTTGACCTGCTCGATCGAGATGTAAGTTGCTATTTTCTCTAATTTTTATTAATCTGGATTTCATTAAAATGAACATGGACAAATGAAAAATTGACATATTGTGGTGTTATTGGTGTTATTACTGAGCTCTTCTATTTTTCAGTTGGATATGGAACATCCTTTTATTTTTTTTGTTTTTGAAGTTTTGGGTGAGTTTGGTTGGTAACTTTTTGGGTCTCCATGATGCAGGAGGTAGATTATTCGGCTGTTGGGAATGATACAGGTTTGTTTTCAACTTCCTAACTAGAGCACCCTCTTGGCTGGCATTTGTGTGTGCGTGTGTGTGTGTGTGTTAGAGAGAGAGAGAGAGAGAGGGAGGGAGGGAGTTGGTCATATCTTATGAAATGTAGTATGCCGGTTATGCAGTATGTCTTTGACTCATTTGTCTTTGAGCTTTTTCAGATTTTCTAAATGTTGACGATGACGAGCTAACTGAAATAGCCGATGATTATCTGCCTGATGCTGAAGAGAGACAATATACTGAGAACAGCGGGTGGTCTTCGCGTACAAGGTAATGTTCTGTGAGTTAGCTATGCTTCTTATTTTGCATTGAATTTCTCCTCGAGGATGAGGCTGTTCTTTCTGTATGCGTATTGCATATCTTGACGGCTCTCTGTATGTTAAGAGTTTTATCAGTGAGATTTGGGCCCGTTTGGATGGGCTTTAAAAAAAATTACTTCTTGGGCCGTGCTTTTTATCGTAGAGTTTTCTTTTCTTTTCTTTTCTTTTTTTTTTTTTCTGAGCCAAGCATTTTTGCATTTGGATGTGGTAATTAAAAGTGTTCTGAAAGGTAGTTTTATTTGAAGCTACTCTTGATAACTTATAAAAAAGCCACTTTTTAGGCTTTTTTTTGGATTTTTTTTTTAAAAAGTCCATTCAAACATATTTTTTTTTTTTGTTTTGAAGTGCTTTTTTTTCCTTCAAAAATTAAGTGCTTTTCCTCCAAAAAAAAGCCCATCCAAACTGGCTTTTACATGTGGATCAATTTCTGATTTCATTTAAACTTTAGGGCCGTTTCCAAGTATCTACAAGCTGCATTTGTTAAAGAGGCAGAGAACGGAAGGAAGTCTCTTTCCATGGACAACCTCTTAATCAGTAAATCACGCAAGGAAGCATCGAGGATGTTTTTCGAAACATTGGTATGTTTCGAACCCTTTGATCCGTTGTTGAGCTTCATATTCTTAAAATCGCAATCATATTCTATTTTCTGTATGTGGTTTTAACAGTGATAAGGTTGAGGCGAGAAAGTATATTCTTTTCTTGCCTTTCTTTGTTCCTTTCGAAATGATTATTTTCCTTCGTAAGCTATAATTAAATTGTTCAAATTTTAGTGATATTTTCAAATTGTTCTTGCATGCATACGTGGTTTTTTCTGTGTTCTTTAATAGTTACTATTCTCTTTTTTCAAATTTGGTAAAATCTGGAGGACCACAGTTGGATATTTGTAATTTTCAAAGTAAGAGGGAGGTTTGTGTAACTATACATAGGTACAGGGGAGGTCACTGTGATTGACCCTTCTTTCGTCTTATGATATCCGTATGATAATTCAATTCGGTTATACTAATTGGCCCCTTTTCGACTTTGAATGTTACGTCATTCCCGGTTTTTGGTCAAGAATGTTTAATCTATCATCTTGAACACGAATATTTTTAGGTCCTTAAAACAAGAGACTACATCCATGCAGAACAGCGTAATCCCTTCGATGACATTACCATAAAACCTCGAACGAGGCTGATGAAATCGAGCTTCTAAATCTACCGGATGCAGGCAATCTTGTTTTGACGGCTTATTTGTTGTCGGAGACCACTAGCTTCATTCTTTACAAGTAACGCTTTTCGATGCTCGTAGCTAACTAATTAGGTTGTCGTTGCTCGTTACCGGTCGACTCCAGTAGATTGTTTCGTGCAATCATACAATCTTTTGTATTATACACACATCGTATTTGTAATGTATATATGGCCTGTAATATCTTAAATTTAGCAATTGGTAAGGTTACTCTACGCAGAAACTCTTTTGATGATCGATTATCTTTGGAGCGCTTTGATATTCGTGCTTGGGCCATTGTATCCCAAAATTATAGTGCGCGAGAAGTCGTCTAGTCTCGATTAAATTAGTACTAAATGCAAATGAATTAAACGTGGACGAATTGATGTATGAAGACTTAAAAGCAGTGTTCTGAAAACCGGACCGGACACTGAACCGGCGGCCTTACTGGTTATCGATTCAACCGGTTCGACCATCGGTTCAACCGGTGTGACGTCATAAATGTGTAATAATTAATAAATTAATTTTTTATATTTAAAAATCATAAATATATAAAAAAAATTAGATAAAATCCAATAATAATAATAATAATAATAAAAACTAAGTAAGAAAATTTTAACATTCAAGATAAATTATTTATAATAAGTACACATTATATAAAAATTAACAAAGAGTATTTAGTACACATTACAAATTATTGTAATTAGTATTATTATTATTATTAATAACATCAATCAATACATTATTATAATTAATATCATCAAAATATCTCCCACTCCCACAGTCCCACTCCCACTCCCTTTCTAGTGCTCTCTCTCTTTTCTCTCTCTACGGAAAATAAAAATAAAAATAAAAATCAATATACCTCAACCTTCTCTCTCTCTCTCTCTCTCTCCAGAACACTCCCAAGTCCCACCCACTCCCTTTCTCATTCTCTCTCTCTCTCTCTCTACTTATTTCTCTCTCTCTCTCTCTCTCTCTCTGTCATTCTCTCTCGCTGCAGAGCACTCCTACCCACTCCCACTCCCACTCCCTTTCTCGTTCTCTCTCCCTCACTCTATCTATCTACTTATTTCTCTCTCTCTCTCTCTCTCTCTCTCTCTCTTTCTCTCTCTACAGAAAATAAAACATACAAAAAGAGGTTAAATTGGGGGAGAAAATGAAGAACAGAAAACTTACCATCACTCACTAGCAGGTTGGCTGAGCAAATGCGAGGCGGAGCGGGTGGTTTGTGCAGAAAATACAGAGGCGAGAGGAGGCAGACGGAGAATTCTACTTTTTCTTCATGTTTTAAGTATAATTCAAAAAAAAAAAAAAAAAAAAATTCGCGGCCCACCGAACCGGTCCCGGTTCGACCGGTTTTTCACCGGTTTTGACCGGTTCTCGACGGGCCGAGCCAACTCCGGTTTTGGAGGGTGTTTCGGACTGGACCAGCTGCCGGTCACCGGTTGAACCGGTCCGACCGGCCGGTCCGGTCCGGTTTTGAAAACATTGCTTAAAAGGGTTAAGATCAATGAGTTCAAAATGGATGAAATTGTGTCCAAAAAGGGTAAGAGGTATCCTATTGCACAAGATGATGACAATAATGGAAGTCGAATAATTTTAGCCACAGGACGGATGAAATTGTGTACGAAAACTTATCCTATTTGGAAAACAAAAAAAGAGAAACGAAAGGGGCCGCGTTGTCTAATATCGTTTTTCCTCCATTAGCTGATACTTCATGGGGGTTTTACCCGGGATGAAAGAAGAAAAATGGATTAATGAAGGTTTAATTGCTGAATCGTTTCCCAATGGCATATTCCGGGTTTGGTTAAGATGTATCCTATATTGTACAGGATGATGACAATAATGGAAGTCGAATCATTTCAAACACAGGATTGCGCGATGTGGGTGCTTGTCCCGACTCCTCTAGCCCTCTTGATGAGATGCTTTCATGGATGCAGATCAAAGTTGGACTGTGTTCTAGAGTGTTTACAGAGAATTTGCAGGATCTTGTCAAGGGAATTCGCAGCAGTTCGGACATTTTCCATTTTTCTGTTTGGGTTTACCAACTATGTAGACTTAGGCTATGTTTGGAACAAGAATTTTGGTGAGGAAAAGTGGGAGGAAAATAGAAATGCTAAAAAATGAAAGCATAGACTACTATCATTTGAAGCAAAGAAAAAATTTTCCATCATATTTTCTTACCAAAATCCTAGAACCAAACAGAGGGTTAGAGGGGGTGTCGGTATAAGTATGAAGTTATAAGGAATTTTATAATTCGACTATCTCGAGGATTATGGGTATAACTAACCTTTTAATACAATACTAGTAAGGAGAATGAGCATTGCGATTCACATTTCTCTCATATTTTTCAAAAAAATATTGATTAAGGTACAACCGTACAACATAAATGCATTGAGAATACTTAAAGTTTTCTAAAGGAATTAAAATCATTAACTTTATTGTAGTATTATGTTATACTAATCACTTTGAAGGTTATTTTGATTCTTTATAATTTTTTTTTTGATAGTGGTTTTTTTTTAATTTTTTTAATTTTAATTTTTTTTGGGTAACTAAGTTACTAAGGTTAGCGTATCAAAAGTAGAGAATATGGTAACTGAAAATTTTGACACGATCAAACATATATTTTTCCCCCCTTTTTTTAAAATGAAATTTATCAATATTTGATATTAACTTTTACTTGCTTTCATTATTTGCAAATAAAGAGATATGCGTAGTCATTACAAATATGTGTATTTATTTATTAACATCTATATTTACTTAAAGATTTATAACTATTTATTACCTTTCTTTGTTAAAATATTTCTAGTAGTTCTTTCCTTCATAATTGGTTTTAAGCATGTTCAATATAATTTTCTAAATGTTTGTCAAAAAAATCTATACTAATTAATTTTTGGTATGTGTATAACTTAAAAAAATTCTTTCATATTATTTCAAGATCAATCATACTGCAATTAAATATGTTAACTTTTGAAATTCTTTCGTTTATGTGTATATATTTTAAGATGATATTTAGTAATCGTAAATTTTTATATTATTAGTTTAAAGTTCATTCACGTTTGCTTTCTGCTAAATAAATCTGTTTGAATAAAGTTCTCATTGATTATGAGGTTACGCAATATTTTTATTATTTAATCAATACTTGATTAAGTGTGAATCCGTTGTCGTCCAGCGGTTAGGATATCTGGCTTTCACCCAGGAGACCCGGGTTCGATTCCCGGCAACGGAAATGTTGTTTTTTGTCCGAAAAAGAAATATTTCTAATTATATTATATGCCAATTTTATGGCTACAAATGGATAATTTAAAATTTGATTACCGTTTGCATTCCTGTACGTCTATGGGCAAAATGTCTGTATCCATATATAGCGTTGTATGTCTATGGGCAAAATATCTGTATCCATATATAGCGGATGAAAATTCGATTACTGTTTGCATTCTGTATTTAGTTGTATAAATCTGATTATAATTGTATACGAATATGTAATTACATATTCAATCCTACTAATATCTTGTTATATATTCAATTATCTATAACTAATGTCGTGTTATATATTTGATTATCTATAATTTAGTAATATTCATTAATTATATCCAATAAATAACGTTTGAAAAAAAAGAACTTATACCTATACTAAAACTTTTATGTGCTTTTAATAATATTTTATTTTTTCAAAAATTAATTGATTTATTTATTAATACAATTTTTGTGAAATTCATCTTGTGTTTAATAATTTTTTAATAATTTTATTTTTAATAATCATATGCATTAAATTTGATATATATATATATATTATATATATATATATAAAGATAAAAAATTCGTATTATGTAAATGATAAATAATAAATTATTATTTCGAATAAAACACATGAATATTTCTTTAATGGATATCATATCTTTATAACTTTAAGTAGATTATAATGAACTTTAAGTTTTATTAATAAAAGTGTATGATGTCTATGTATATGTAGATTATATATATAAAAAATATGACTAAATTGTATATACACAAACTTGATATTCAATTAATTATAATTGAATATCAATTATTTACAATTGAAGAAGATACTTGAATATTCATAATTGGAGAGATATTCAAATATTTATAGTTGAATTTAATTTTTAAAAACTAAAATATGATAATACGGATATATCCAATTTCCAGAGGATATGAATATGGATATTCGTTTTAGATATTTGTCAATATCCATATCCATATCGATATTCGCTAAAATTAAATGGATGTAGATATAGAAATGGCATATGTGATCCATTTATCATCCGTCTACACCCATACATAACTTATAATGTTTACATTTAACATGTAAAATCACAATTCCTAAAAATATTATATTTTTTAATGATTGTAAGGTATAATATGGATTTTATGCTAGTCAATAAATATTTTAAATTCATTTATATTAAGATTATACACGGGCCATTGTAAATTGAAGATGATTAATGAAATCTTTATTAATTATACCTAAATAAAATACATAAATAATTAAAATGTAGGAATAAAAATACTATGCCTATCCATGACTTGATACTATATTGATAATTTGGTAAAATATAATAAGATAAAATGTGATATAATACATTAAATTTGATGAGAAAAAAAATCATTTTCCCATTGATAACAAAGATTGTTATAGAATTATCAATTTACTTAATAAATTATTTTTTAGAACGGATTGGATGGGGCAATTAACAATGTTAGCACTTGTTTTGTTCACAATTTAATATTATAAAGCCCAATTAGAATCCCAACTTTTTATTCATAATTTTGTTATTTGATTTGTTCCATTAGAAATATAATTCTTAAATTTTAAATTACCAAAAGATGTTGAATAAATATTATTTGTTATCAATCATATAAAGTTATTTTAGTCATCACAAGTAAAGGAAGAAAGACAGATCAGTTCTAGGTTTTTGTACTTTGATTTTGTAGACTGTAAAAAATTTAGAAAAAAAATACAAAACACAATAAGCTTGTTGAGTATTATGTTACCATTTGTCGAGATGTAAGAAAATAACTTAAATATGCAATTAATAGAGTTGAAAATTATCAACATGTGTTTTATGTGAATGCCAATATAAGATGGATTATAAGTAGATTAATTATTTTTAACTAATTACTTTGAATTGGAAAAAGAAGTAGAAAATTATAACGTGTTTTAGTGAATAAATGACAATGTAAAAATATAAAATTGAAAAATATGTAAGTGACAAAAGAAATGTAAAAAATTCTAATTGAAAAAAATTATGTTCCACACACTTCATATTGAAGGAAGAATGAATTGGGAAAAGGAAAAAACATAGCATGCCTCATACATGAAGGTACACATGCAACAAAGAAAAGTAAAACTAACAAAACCAAAGAAAAAAAGAAGAAAAAAAAATTAAGGACATGATGCAACCTAAAAAAAGAAAGAGAGGAAGTTAGCAAAGTTCTCAAAAAGCAAATAGTAATAAAATTTACAACAAAGAATCTCAAATTCTACATTAATTTAATAAAAGAAAGGGAAAGTTTCATTTTTAGGATACTATATTGTCCAAATTTGATATTTAGGATTTCAATTAGTCCAATTGCAATTTTAGGATATCTATTTAACAATTTTTGACACATTTAGGACTTTCGGCGTGAGTTGATCGGATTTTGCTTACATGACACAAAAATTGCTTACGTGGCAAATTTTTTTAGCCAGCCCCACCCCCACTCCCAATCCCAATCTCCCACTCCCCCTTGATCTCACCATCCATCGATAAAAAGAAATAGATTTTTTTTTTCATAACCCACATATATACACACTCAAAATTATCTTTCAAAATTTGTTTGAATTCTCAAATTAATTACATGGTTATCTCGCTCATAGTATAAGGAACATATTGATGTAGAAAAATCCAAGAAAAAATGGTTGGAGGTGGCACAACAGCCGCCCGCCACCGTGCATGGCCGTCGGGGCGGTTGCGCCACCTCCGACCATTTTTTCTCAAATTTTTTCTCATACATTTATTCTTCATTCCATAGCCAACTTATCCATGTATTCAATTTGAGGATTGGATTATATTTGATAGGGTAATTTTTTTTTGTGAATTATAGTTTTTTTTTTCTTTTGTTATGGTTTTTTTTGCAGAAAAGGGGGAAGGGGTGGGTTGGGGAAGGGAAGGGGGGCCAGGTGTGCTGGGTGGGTTGGGGAAAAGGGGATTTTTTCTTTCTTTTTGGTTAAAATATTTGATAATTTACGTTTTTACTCTCAATTAATCTTATTTGGCATGCCATTTAAAAGACAGGTAAGCACCACATAAGCGTTGACATATCAAATATTTCCAACTATTCCATCGGTGATGTCATCTTTCCGATTAAATTGCGCAATTTGAGATTGGAAGTCCTAAATATGTCAAAAATTGTTAAATTAATGTTCTAAAATTGAAATTGGACTAATTGACGTCCTAAATGTCAAATTTGGACAACATTGTTTCCTAAAAATGAAATTTTCCCTAAAATAAATAGAAAGAATCTATAAAACTTTTTTCATTTATTGTATGAAGTAACTATTCAAAAATTGAATAGATAAACAAAAATTCAACAAACTACTGTGAATTTTAAATGACTATAAATTTAAGCTAATTGGTAATTATAAAAAGTTGAACATAATATCTAACAAATTATAGTATGCCTCCCTTCCCTTTTATTTTTCTTAGAAGTGTTCCGACATCATAGTGGATTTGGTACGGATGTTACTATATATGAAGCAATGGAGATGATGATGCAATGAGGTGGAGGTGGTAGTGGAGATTGTGGTCAAAGCAGTAGCTACAATATGAGAGGTGCACTTAATAACAATGTTGGAGAAGAGGACAATAAGTACAAATACGGGGTGAAGGTAGTGGTAGAAACGTCGTAATGAAAATAATAAAGAATCTGACAATTAAGAATATAGACTTGATTATTATGGTTGATATATTGAGAACAACGTGATTAACATAGATTTCGGTACTACTAAATTAAAATTAGTGGCAGTGATAATGGTGTTGTGATGGAGAATAGTGGTATGAAGAATTGAAATCATTGATCTTTTATATATAGAATGTGATGTACTCGAATAATGTATAATTTACTATAAACTAAAAATTTCGACAAATTTTACTCGAGCATCCTTTGGAACTTGGGGGTTTTTTTTTCAAGTACACATAATAAAAGAAAAAAAAATCTCGGTGTATTGTGTATTCAAGTTTTAAATTTTTTTTTTGGGTAAGGATTTAAAGTTTTAAAATTAAGTGTTCAATTAAAATTAAAATTTTGGAGTTTTTCAATTTTATTACCAAAATGATTTCAAAGAACAATATATCACTATAATCTGTCTTTGATGGGTTTAATTAATTTTTTTAGAGTTAATTAAAATAAAAAATCCTTAAGTTTCAGATTTTCAATGGATTTAATTAATTTTAAGAGTTCAATTAAGAGTAAAATTCTTTAGTTTCTTAGTTTTTTTATAACTAATATTAATTACCAACGAAATCCCAATAAAATATTATCATAGAATAATGATGAAGGTGATGTGATCATATTCTGTCCCATATCGAAAAGATGGCTAGCTTATAAGCACCATCCCTCCCTCACCTTGCGAGGCGCCTTTTCAAAGGACAAAACCCCACCGTCTCAAGTCGGTGAAGGACAATACCTCGCAGGGAGGCCTTCAGGGTGCGATGACGGAAATGGGCTTCATCAATGGCGCCCACCGTGGGGCCGAAGGCTTCGGTCAAGTCCCTCATCTGGGGGGCTTATGATGTAACCATATTCTGTCCCACATCGGAAGGAGACGAGGGTCTTGGCTAGCTTATAAGCACCAGCCCCTCCCTTACCTTGTGAGGTGCTTTTTCAAAGGACAAAACCCCACCATCTTAAGGCGGCGAGGGACAATACCTCATAGGGGGACCTTCCGGGTGCGATGATGAAAATGGGCATCATCAAAAGTCTTTACAAAATAAGAAGAAACCTAAATCACCAATAAGTTATTCACATTTTTATATAATAATAATAATAATAATAATAATAATAATAATAATAATAATAATAATAAATAAATAAATAAATAAAATCATCTAATTTTCTTGGATTTCTTATTATTTCAGAAATGCGCAGCATACGACCAATTCCAAATCATATTTCTTGCGGTTTTATACGGTATGAAAATTTATGCCTTACAAGAAATTATGGAACGATAATAAAATAGCGTATATCTCTTTTGTTTTTTTTTAAAATAGTATATAATTTGAACATGCAGCAGTATTATTTTGTGATGTACCTTGGTGTTTGGATTTATGTCGCTAGACTTATTGATATTTATGATCATTGAAGGTCTTGTATCAAATAATTGTTTACGTGATCCTATATCATTAATAAGTCGCATTTAACTAATGATCTCCATTATTTGAAAATTAAATGGGGACTATGATTAATTAGGCCAATCATTAAATGGACCACTAGCTAATTAAACCTCGAATTTCTACTACTTTGTAAAAGTTGATAGACA
The DNA here is from genome assembly GCA_026212405.1 of Petrea volubilis. Lineage (NCBI taxonomy): Eukaryota > Viridiplantae > Streptophyta > Magnoliopsida > Lamiales > Verbenaceae > Petrea > Petrea volubilis. The sequence continues at coordinate 782,202 of CM047883.1, read as the reverse complement.
GATGCTGCTTATAAAAATTGAAGATTCGATTCAGCTAAGAATTTTGTTAGGCAAAACAACTAATGTGTTTATTATTATACTAGTCTTGTTGATCAGATGCCACTATCGCATGATTTCAGTTGGTAACTTTGTGTACATAAAATAACAGCCTAAAATATTATTATCTTCGATTTGCTTTGGCCTACCACAGATACGATTAGATTCATTTTCACGGAAAAAAAAATCCTTTTCTGTATATGGTGTGATCGAACTTTACAAATCATACGGCAAGTGTATTGTACCTATTAAGTGATTGGCCAGTTTTTCTGAATTATACACCAATCAAATGGCAAGTACAAAACACTTGCTACGTGATTAACACTGATTTCACTACATGAATCCACCCATTTTAGCGACGAACCAATACATTATAAAATTTAGTCTCTATGATGGATTTCATTTGTAACAATTCCGTTAGTAAATGCATTGTCACTGATTGTTTGCTTAGTTCTATTTTCAATGAATTCTGTTACTGATCCATCAGAAACACCTTAAATTTGTGATTGTTAGATTCGCATAGACCTCAGGATACTAATGCAGCAGAAGTATAAAAATTTAATATATAACTATTATGTAAAAACACATCCCGTTGCTATTGCGACGCGGATCTTATGCAAGCAACAAAACACATTTAACAAAATTTAAACAAAATTATACCTTTGAGCCATCCGTTTGATGTTGGGAATTGCCGTATTCAAATACGAATCCTCCTTTGAATTCCCGACTAGCTCTCGATCATCCGAATCACATTCTCAAACTCAATCCGAACACATCCACGCGTATAGGAGCCCAAGCGTTCTCCCTCTAAAGATAGTCCACACGAACGGATCTCCTTGGGTTCTCGATTCTATGTTGGAATTGAATCGAAAACCATCTTTGTGTATTTGAAACTATTTATATTCTAACTTTTAGAATAATTCCTAAACTCTTTTAGGAATAACTGAGAAGTGTAGATATATATTTTGAATTATATCTTAATCCTATGATCATCGATTGATCAAGAACCAATAACTTATTAAAGAATCAAGAAGGGGGAAGATACTATACTATGCAAGAAAATTGAGAAAACTCTTTTCTCATCTTTTAATCATGCCTCATCTGTTTATAATTATTGTCACACACTTATTATGCCCGTACATATGTAAATATATACTATTAATGAAAAGAGACAAGAATTAGAAAAACTCCTTTTTCTCTCAACACACACCTGCACAGATATGTGTCTCATATCATCTATATCTATATATATTTTTACTTTTTCTCACATGTGATATATATGTACGCATATATATATGATCTATCTAGATATATATAGTATAATATATCTCGTATCTAGATACACGTACAAGTACATATATATATTGTTTATATATATCGGCCACATATATAATTCATCTTATATATGTATAGGTTTATGATATATATTATATATATCCATATATATATATATATCAAGAATTCTTCTATTCTATTTCAAACTCTTTTAAAATATATCCCCACTTGATTTCTTATTTGATAATGACAAGAATCTCTATTCTTATATGAATCATGGATCAACTAAATCTCTATTTAATTGATTTAATCAATTAATTCCTAATTAATTGATTCTTCCATCAATTTCACTAAATTATTTTTATCCACCAAATCAATTAATGGGCTTGGGCTTTAAGGTCCAATTAAATTAACCCTTTAACTTTATTCAATTAAATTAACTATTTAATTTAATTGAGCCCATCAATTAACTTAGTATATTCTATTGATTAATTAATATCTAATTAATTAATGGATTGGGCTCTCAAGTCCAATTAAATTAATCAATTAAATCAACTTATTGATTCAATTAAATCCATTAATCAATTAATTTACTTAATCAATCGAATATGTTACATCTCAATCAATTAAATCAACACTTTGATTTAATCCAATTAAGTGTTTCATGTACGTTTAGGAGTTTATCCATTCATTTGTATGTGGCCCCTTAGGTTCACCAATCGATTAGAAATGGGCTCGCAACACATTGCGATATTTTAGATGGTAAATTCATCAATCGATTAATTAAACTCATTTAATTAATCACTTATGAATTAGAACCCGTTCTAATTTATAAGACCCATCTATCGTGGTCGATGTCCAACAACAAACCCACGACGCTTAGTCAATAGGTGAAGTGTAATGCGTGAACCTGTCTACTTATGGTTATCGTGCAAATACATTCCTTCTATTATCTAATCTCCCGATTGAGGTATAGGATATGGGATTTATCAGAAATCCTTTTAACCTCAATTCTATGGTTCTTATTTATAATTAGTCTTTTTGACAATCGATCTAGAAAATTCATTTCTAATCATTGTCTCTATCGTGGCCACGGATTTTCGTAGACTAGTTAAAATAGAATACATAGGAGATTCACTTACTCTACAAGGTGAGCAAATGGATTCTTTGTCAACTCTCACAAACCTTCATACATAGGAGATTTATACCCAACATAGGCGCCACAAGACCCACCACAGGATCGGTGCCTATATCAAAGTATAAATTCACATGTACAAGATTACTATGGAGCCTCAAGTCTAAGGACTAATTAATGCACTCCATAAGCTGAGAAACAATCTTAATTTGATGTGCAACTAGTGCTCCCATTTAGGTGTTTCTTGATGGGATACTCAGTGAACTCATTCTCCAATGAGCACCTACTTATGTATATGAATATCTCTACATTCAATGTCTATGAAACAAGATATCATCCCATTTGAAATATGTCATAAGTACAAGTCCTAATTCGAGTCATGTTAATGCCCTTGGTATTTGTTAGACTCTTCGACTTGGAGTGATTTAGATCGCACCTTAGAGACTTGTTTTAAGACCTCCATCTCTATGCGAGGCTAAGTCTCATAGCCTTATGTGATCTAGGAGTTTCAACCATATGTGTATGACTTACACATTATGATGAAGGTGACCAAAAAGTATAAACTTTTATTTCTATTATTAATCGAAAAGACAGTTTGTTACAAAGTGTATTTAAAAGCGTCTCCATTGAATTTTGTTACTGATCCATCAGAAATACCTTAAATTTGTGATAGAATCTATCCGTCACAAATTTTCCATCAGTGAAGGAGGTGTTTTCGTGTAGTGTTCGCCTAAGCTGGATCTGGACTAGAATTTCCCCGATTTCACATGACTTTGCTACACTATTGTTTTTCTTTGTGTTAACGTGTGGAGATAGTCATAGCAATCACTAATCAATCACCTGCTGTGCCCAAATTTCTTTCTTCTATTGCTCTTTCTTCCTCTAGAGATGGCTTATGCTTCTCTTGCTTTACTTGCACAAACCATTGAAAATCTACTACAACACCATGATCAATACTCCATTTATCATCACGAAAAAGAACAAATTATATCTATCTACGAACACGTTATCTTCTTGCGAGCTTTTTTGAAGATTTTCCAAAGAGAGCTGGCACTCTAGAAAGACAAACCAGGGATTCAGAGAATAAAACAGAAGATATTATCGAAGATTTTATGTCAGAACAAATGAGTCAATATTACAACTTTGAAGGCTGCCCTTTTATGTAGCTGAAAAGATTTATAAGTGACATGTTGATGAATCGCAGGCATCGTTTCGAACTTGAAAATGAGTTGAAAGAAGTTGGTGAGGAAATCAATTCGTTATGTGGAGAGGTGATGGAGATCAAAGATAAAGCCAGATCAATTGAAGACATGCGAGTTGGCGATTCTTCTGAGTTTGCTAGTTTATCCTCAAGCATTGTAGTTGCACCCGCTCACAAAGATGCGATGGTTGGCTGTGATGATGACTTGATGGCAATAAAGACTCGGCTTTGTGGACAATCATCGAGTCTTGAAGTCATTCCCATCTTCGGAATGGGAGGAAGCGGTAAGACTACTCTGGCTAGAAATGCTTATAACAATCCGTTTTCTATAGAGCACTTTGATATTCGTGCTTGGGTCACTGTATCACAAGATTATAGTGCCCGAGGTATTTATTCAAGCCTCTTAATTTCCATAAGAGCAGAAAGATCTGGACAGTGTGACGAGTTACAAATGGCAGCAAATGTGTACAAAAGCTTAAAGGGCAGGAGGTATCTTATTGTAATGGATGATATGTGGAACATAAGGGCATGGGATGACGTACGACAGATATTTCCTGATGACAATAATGGAAGTCGAGTCATGTTAACCTTGAGGCTGCATGATGTGGCTGTTTATCTCGACTCGTCTGGCCCGCTTCATGAGATGCGTCTCTTGGATGAGGATCAAAGTTGGAATTTGCTTCGAAAGAAGGTGTTTGGAAAAGGAATTTGTCCTTGTGAATTGCAAACCATTGGAAGGACCATTGTAAAAAGTTGTAGCGGACTGCCCTTGGCAATTGTTGTGATTGCAAGAGTTCTGACCACGGTTAATAAAACTCGAGCTTCGTGGGAGAATATTGCAAGATATGTAAGTCCAGCTGTTGCTATAAATTATGAAGAATTTGGAAATAGATTTCTATCTTCGAGTTACAACCACTTGCCTCATCATTTGAAACCCTGTTTTCTATACATGGGAGCCTTTCCAGAAGATCATGAGATTTGTGTCTCAAAACTCATAAAATTATGGTAGCAGAGGGTTTTTTTGAAATCAAGTGGATCTAAAAATTTTGAAGAGGTGGTGGAAGAGTATCTTGAGGATCTTGTTAAGAGGAGCCTTGTTATGGTTACCAATATGAAAGCTAATGGCAAAATCAAATGTTGCAGCGTCCATGATCTTGTGCGGGACATGTGCATAAGAAAAGCCATGGAAGAGTACTTTTTCTTAAATCGTGAGAATTGGGATAAAACATGCAAAGCTTACCGTCGGGTAAGTTACCTTTTGTTGACCTCTTTGGTACAATTAAGGTATGTTTTGATATTTTCAAGATATTTGATGTATTCTTAATTTTCGAATTCTAATTATTTCCTAACAAAATATTATTTTCTTCTTTTATATTATTACATGTTTGGAAAGAATAAGATTTGATTTATTAATATCTTTCCTTAATACTAAAAAGATATTTGATGTGCTCCTGATTTTCAAATTCAAATGATTTTCTATCAAACATTATTTCCTTCATTCATATCATCACATCTTTATTTGGAAAGAATAAGATTTGATTAATATCTTTCCTTAATATTAATTACCACATGTTCTAAATCTTGATGGAAGATTTAGATGGAAATTTACCGATTGCCTTTCATATTATTATACTCCACATCTTTATCATTTTGGTAAGTTTGACTTGGAATGATTTGAATGCATTAATTACATCTGGAACTTGTCTTAATTACAATCCGGAACTTTATTCATTATGCTGAAATTAAGATCATATCTTTATCATTTTGGTAAGTTTGACTTAGAATGATTTGAATACATTAATCATGTCTGGAACTTGCCTTAATTACAATTTGAAACTTTATTTATTCTGCTGAAATTAAGATCATATCTTTATCATTTTGTTAAGTTTGACTTGGAATGATTTGAATACATTAATCACGTCTGGAACTTGCCTTAATCACAATCTGGAACTTTAGTTTCCGTTTGGAATTTTATTTATTCTGGAATTAAGATCATAATGGCTCCTTCCACTTTTATCATCAGTATAACCGTTTGAACTTGATTTGTTAGGCTAGAATCAAGGCCACAAACGACTCCTTCATTTTTCTCATCAATATAGCCGTTGGAACTATTATTATTTAAAGGGGAACTCTCAGCCCTTTGAAAGAGTGATTGTGTGAGAGCCATATAGTTGAAACGAGAGTATTGAGTTCAATATCAAGATTCTTACCATCATATAATTCTTGTTTGCTTGTGTTTTCTTTTCTCGAGGGACTTTTGAGGTGAAGAGTGAGATTCCAAACACAAGAATTCCTTGAGAGTGAGTTGAGTTATCAAGTGTTGTTGGGTCGTGGAGTTGCTGTTGCACTGATAGTTCCAACTAGGTGTTTAGTGGACGTTTAAGCGTGCTACACTGAGGTCTTGACAGAAGTGTTCAACTGCGAACTAACCGCCAGAACCAACCACACTATCTCGCTTCAGGGGCCGGTTAAATTGTTTATTGTTTATCTTTTTATCAAGAGTTTTTAACTCTTGATTGATAGTTACCTATTACACTGGAACTTATATTGTAACTGTACTAATATCGTTTGTTGTTAACAGGTTACCCTAAGTGAACCACAATAAATCTTTGTGTCGTTTTATTGCTTTGCATATTTTATATCATTACTTACTTTGGTACTATCGCTGGAACTTTTAGAACCAATAACTTACTTGCTCTGGTACTATCGTTGGTACTCTAGACAGTAACTATTTTTAAAGCAAAGCATTGATATTTAAAACCTTAAAATTTCCGCCGCATTTTACAAAAATCTTAAAAAAGGTTTTAAGGCCTAATTCAACCCTCCTTTCTTAGGCACATCCCATCTATCACCTTTCGCAACCCCTTTTCCCCCGACACATGCTTTGCTCAACTGCCCGTACTATTATAATCTTTGGGAATGGTGGAATTTTTTATAGAAAATTTCAGATTGCTTAGGGTCGTCGATGCTAGTCATGACTAATTTTTTCATGCACCCTTTTTCTGTCTTCATGCGACATTAGAAGCCGCTATATTTGAGCTATTCCATTTCAGATACCTCGCTATCGGACAGGCCTTGAAGATTCCATCAGCCATATCAAACCTTCGGAATCTTCAAACCTTAATCATTCATCCTAGAAATAGAGTTAGGAGCTCCCAACCATGTAAGGCGTGCTTGCCATTGGAAATTTGGAGGATACCACAATTAAGGCATCTCGTCTCGTTCTCTTTCCATGGTTTGCCCTATCCGAAAGGAGCAACTTCCACTCTAAAGAACCTACAAACTCTTTCCGAGGTAATAAATTTTATATGTACCAAGAGGATCCTTAAACTGATTCCGAACCTCAAGAAATTGGAAATCGCTTATATTGGAGACGAAGATGATCAAGAGTAATATCATCTCAATAATCATGTATACCTGCATCAACTCTAGAAACTCAAACTAAAGATGTATATGGCTTCTCATTTTCATGTGAAGCTGAAACCTGTTTTTTCCACTATGCTGAAAAAGTAACCATGAGTGGTTTGAGATTTACTTGGAATTACATGGCCAAAATCATCTGTCTGTTGCCTAATCTTCAAATGCTCAAACTGAGAGATTTCGCTTGTGTTGGCAACAAATGGGAATTGAGAGAAGGAGAGTTTCTCCAGTTGAAATTCCTGCTGATAGAGGAATCTCATCTCCGGCAATGGATAACCGAAAGCAGCCACTTCCTAATTCTCAAGTGCCTAGTGCTTTACGGTTGTAGGTATCTAAGTGAGATTCCATATGGTATCGGAGAAATTCCAACACTTGAACTGATTGAGGTCGATGACCTGTACAAATCTCTTGTAGACTGGGCTAAAAGGATAAAAGAGGAACAAGAAAGTTGGGGAAACGAGGACCTTCAAGTTTGTTGTGTGCATTGTAAAAGGGGAAAATATTGAGAGTCTGCTCTTCAATCAGGTTAGATATTATTCATCCCTTTTGCATTGTTCAAGCCTTTATTTAGGCGTAACACGTCTTTTTTGAAGCTGTTAGGCTGAGTCTTTTCTTGTTTCAAGTTTTCAGAGTAATCGGTGTCGACAATTAGCTAGCTGACCAGATTGCTGATGGTTCAAAGGCAGAGGGTTGATGTAAATCTGTTTTCATAACAATTTTTGTGTTTGTAAATCAGTTTGTTCCTCTCTGCTCTTGCCCCTTCTCTTTGTACTAAACTTTCAAACTTTAGTTGCTCTTTTTTTTGTCTTAATCACTCGTTTTCCTACTCTCTGGCCGATTAATTTGGATTCAGGTGCTGCAGAGGCTCAATGTGGGGGTGAACCTCCCAACCCAATTGCTCCGTTCACAACTATAGATTTTGAACACTGAATGGTGCTAAATGAATCTAGCATCTCATGCTGCCAAACCAGCCTGTAGTTGGTTCTAGCTTTCGTTTCAATGGACTTCATTTTGGTGTTTGAATGGAAGATTCAGTTAGGAGGATCCATTTGACTATTCTGAATTGGCTATAACTTTTAGTTTATTTATGCGAACACTTATTGTATAATTTAAAAGTTACACAATGATGATTCTATTGGTAAAGTAGCTACGACTATTTTTTTTTTTGCCCTCTGTTATAGTGATAGTACACTATTGTGACAAAGCATTTAGTTTTAGCTCTGGGACAATAACAGAATGTTGTGACCTGTTGATTTGAAATAGTTCCAATATAAAGATTGTTAAGTCTTCGATTAACCATAGTAGTGAGAGTTATTTAATTTATAACTTATGTTATTTCTATTTAATCTATGTTTGCATACGGGTTAGCTGATTTATACGCAATGAGTTCATGAATTGATTTGTATTTGTGGCACACATTTTTTTTATATCTTAATACTATGTGATGGTTGTAAGAGATGTGATGTCTCATAGATGATATCAAATGTTGAATTAGGAGATTGAATTAATAGTAAGCAAAAGTTGAGGAGAGTTTTGGGCCAAATCGTTTTTCTGACTATATTGGTTTTCGCAGTTTATAACCTCAAGTTTTGAATTTTTTCAACGGCCACCTCAACTTTGCGTATTTTCATAGAGGGCAACCAAAGTAGATTTTCTGATAAAAAGTGTAAACTGGAGCGGTGCCACGCGAAATAAAGTTACTTGTTTCCTCCACTCCTTTTGTATATTTGAATGTTGAGTGTGCTTTATTTGCTCCCCGCTTTTAACATTATGAACATGTTGCAGTGTTATATTATGCTATACTATCATGTTTGGATTTCTGTCGGTAGACTTACTGATATTTATGATCATGGAAGGTCTTGTATCATTATGGCACAATGTTGTTGTATATTAGGGGTGTTTGCAATAACTTAAAAAAAGTTCTTTTGTACTTTTTGTTATTTTTAAACAATAGAGTAGTCTTTAGTAAACTAACTTTTGCTTTTTTTAGTAGAAAAAAGCTAGAAGCAGCTATAAACCAACTTTTTTTGTTCTGCTTCTTGGTATTTTTGTAATTATTTGCAAGTTGATTATCTCACCGTAAAACACTTGTCAACTATTTTTTTTCACACACTCTTAACTACTTTTCTTTTTACTTTTTACTTATTTTTTTGAACGTTACCTACTTTGACTAAACTTTTTTTTTAAAAAGCAGAAGTTTTTGCAAATACCCATTATTGATCTTATCAGTGGTATTTAACTAATGTTCTTTATTTTTTAAAAAAATTAAATAGGGTTTATCATTAATTAAGTCGATCATTAAATGGGACACTAACTAATTACGCCTTCAATCAATGTCTGCTGCTTTCTAAAAGTTGATAAGCATATATCGTTTATAAAAAATGAAAGATTCGATTCTGCTTAATTAAAATAACAAAATCTCTGGACAATTAATTAACAAAAAAAGGTGTTATTTAGTTTAGTATACTGATTTTGTTATTCAGATTCCACAATAGCATAATTCTAATGGGCAACTTTTAATAAGATATTGCTTTTTCCTTGTTACTTTAGCTCTATGTGTAAACTAATGCTTTAAAGTATTATTTTCTTTGATCTTCGTTGGCCGACCAAAGATACAATTAGATAAATTACTAATTAAGAGCCCGTTTGGATAGGCTTTTTTTAGGAGAGAAATACTTGTTTTTTTGAAAAAAAGTACTTCGGTTAAAAACAATTATATTTGGATGGACGTTCTAAAAAAAGTACAGACTTTGAAATGACAATAAATGGATTATAGTTAATGCAATCCTTCATTTTGTGTCATATCTTTTCAAAGTCTTACTACCATGGATTGAAATCCATGTAATTCAAAATTTAAATATATAAATGATTATATAATGGCATAGGAGTTGCAAGAGAAACAAAAAAGGAAAATTAAACTAATTATTTTGTTAATTATTTTATTTTTTGATACAATCATCTCGGAACACCTTATAGATGTCAACCGGAAAATACCCCCACATACATGCACACACTCACTCAAAGGGGAAGGGGTAGAGGACAAGAGGGTTCAAACTCAGGACATTCCTGATACCACTTTCTAACCCCCACCACTCGGCTCTGAGCCCAATGGCATTTTGTTAATTATTTTAATAAGGGAGTTAAGGTTGTTTGCAAATTATTACTAAAAAAAAACAAGGTCTATGATTATTGATGACTTTCACAGATCTTTTTTATAAATTTATATATATAATGTCTGTACTTTTATTATGCCATATTAAATACCTTCAAAATTTTAAGTAATTTTAACACTTAGTGAAAATTGCAAACATAATAAAATTACGGAGAATGAAATATTTATTTCACAAGAAACATAATTTCTCGACACAATATAAGAAAGAATTAGATCAAATGTAGAAAATAATATTTTTCAAGGAAAATGTACATTTGAAAATTAAAAATTTCCAAGGACCACTTACATTTCATAATCACTATTATTCTAAATGTACATTTTCATGCTTATATTTACTGTTTCTACTATCTTTACTAAATATTTTATGCATGATAATAGCTAGATGGGAGGGAAAGTATTATGGTCTTGGACCACTATCTGAAGAAATAAAAGAATTATTAGATCTATGTGGTTATGCCAAATTAGATTATAAAAGATAGTAGAAATAGTAAATATAAGCATGAAACATTTAGTTAATAACTGATCCATATGTTTTTCCCCCTATATTTGTATATTTACTGTTTCTACTGTTTTTTCTAAATATTTTTTGCATGATAATACTAGATGGGATGGAAAGTATTACAGTTTGGACCACTATATGAAGAAATAAATGAATTATTAGATCAATGTTGCTATGCCAAATTAGACTGTAAAAGATAGTAGAAATAGTAAATAAAAGAACGAAACATTTGGTTCTTAATAACTGGTCCATATATATATATATATATATATTTTTTTTTTTCTGATATTTATTTTCTATTTGAGTAGTATAAAATATACCTAGTTGTTAATCGGGGTTACTTTCAAATGTCTATCGACCACCACTTGTAATAGCCATGTGGACATTGGACTTTTTAGCAGTAAACTTCTTATTGTTTTGATGCTATCTAGATTCACCATTTAGAAAGGGAATTGAATTTTATAACGGGTCATAGCATTCATAATTATACTTTATCCTGCGTCTTTCACCTGAATGCATATGAGCTGTAATGTCTCTTTTAAACGGTTAGGTGAATATTTCTTTCGACCTATATAGCAATAGTTTGATCAACTGTTGGATTGTTATACACTCATTGATCTAATCCCAGATCCTTTGAAATATCAACAATATACATGGTAGCATATTCCTTTAATCTCCCAAAGACCCATGCATATGGATTTACATCTAAAATTTTTATGAGTTTCTTTGCAATATTTTTGAATAAAGTTGAGTTTTCCACTACTTTCATTCTATTCTCGGCCTCATTTTCTTTTTCAACAAAATACAACTGAAAATAATCAGAACTGCTTTCACAAGGAAGTAACCCAACAAGCTCATGGTAGGCTGTTTCATGTGCTCGAAAATTATAAATTCTTTGCTTTGCAGATGTAAGCTCTTTATCTAATTTCATTCCAAACGTGGTAAAAGAGAACATGGAGTTGAACGCATGGATTTTTTTTCTAGAACCCCATGTCTTCTTTTGACTGAGAACTGAATAACTCATATAATTCATTTGGAATTTCAACATGTGCGTGCTAGCTTAATTTTGCAGGTTATTTCATGTGGGCTCTTTGGAATTGGGATGTTGAATATTTCTTACCCCAATCAGTCGAATTTTGGGTAGCAACATGTATTATATATTTAGTTCATGAAAAGAATATTATTCTTTTCAAAATTTAATTTAATGTGCTTCAAATTAGATAATGTCTCCATTGATGATTTTGGGGCTGCATGTCTCCCGTGAAATTCCAGTCGAAGGAGGGAAAATTATGTTGGTGCTCCACGTCTTTTGCCAAACTCCAATTTCAAAGGCAATAATCATAAGAAAGTCAAAAATTAAATGTGAATATATAATATTCCCTGACAAGAGCATAAATTATCAACAATGCTTCTTGATACTAGTATATACTGTTTGAATCAAGATTCCACCCTAATAAGAGTATAGATAAACTATCTATAGTGCTTGCTCCTAGATAACTGTCGGAAATTCCAAAAAGGAAAAAGAAGATCAACCATTCATTGATAAGAGCATAAACCACGAACAATGATTTTTGGTAATAACATCAACTATCTAAGATTTTGAAACACAAAGCTTTTTTAAATGCTCCAAAATAAAAGTGAAGTCTCTCAAGCACTCATGCACAAAGTATAAAAGGCCTAGAAGTCAAATCCAAATGAATACTTATTAACACAGCTATAAATTATTTACAAATTCAAGTGATGACTCCTTGATATGAATATAAACTATTTAACAAATTCAAATTTAGATGCAAATGAACAAATGAACACTCCTTGATACGAGTATAAACTATTTATAAGTCCAAATTCAAGTGAAAAACTCCTTCATACGAATAGAAATTGTATAACAAATTCAAATTCAAATAAAACTCGTTGATATGAGTTTAAACTATCTGTAAATTAAAGTTAAAGAAACTCCTTAATATGAGTATAAACTACCAACAAAAGCAAGTGACGACTCTTTGATACGAGTATAAACTAACAAAATTCAAAATTTAAATGATGACTCATTTATACGAGTATAAACTACCTACAAATTCAAACGAAGATTAATTCCCTGATACGAATTTAAACTATCTATAAATTGATGTTAAACAACTCTTTGATATGAATATAAATCATGTACAAATTCAAAGAAGACTTGAAATCAAGTGGATAATCTGGATTGAATTTTCCACGAAACTATTTTGAGACTCGTTCACTTACCCTCTGTTTGGTTCTTGAATTTTGGTAAGGAAAATAAGAAGATTTTTTTTTTCTTTTCTTCAAAAGATAGTATTCTTTCTTTGCTTTCATTGTTGATCCTTTACATTTTCCTTCCACTTTTTCTCACAAAAATCCTTATTTCAAACAAGGCATTAGTCTCGTCAATCGAACGGAATAAACATGAACAAGTCTCGATAAGGTAATTTGTAGGCATTGAATTTTTTTTTGCCTTATATATATATTTACATGTGTAATTCATTTTTTTTTTTAAAACCTAATGATATTTTTATTTATATTTTGGAATTTTTCAAACGAAATTCCAAAAAAAAAAACTAATTTTTTTTTTGACAATTTGTATTACAATAACTTTCTAGTTGCCGGATTCCATTGAGCCACTTTTTCATCACCACTAGTTGCAACACAATTTATGCCTTTGCAAGGACTTGAATGTATTTCATCGCCATAAGTATTTCACAGGAAAGCTGTAAAGGATTTTGAATGAAATAATATTATCTGACAAACTCATGAACATCGTTGCTAATGATCAGGCAAAGCTAACGGATAATTTTGTCCTTGTCCTCGTCCCCGGGCACCCATCCCAGCCCTCAATATATATATATATATATATAGACACACACAGAATAACCATCTCCCGCTATGCACGCTGTGATTAGTAAAATTATTTAATGGCAAATTCCATGCTATTTATGTGTTTTGCTCCACATCTCGCAACTATCACAAACGTGCAACACCGTTTCAGCTGAACCTGTAACCTATACTGCTACATTTATTTATTTGTTTATTTTGTTCCTTTGTTTTGGGCTAATCGTATGATTTTGGTCAATTGTGTCAGTTTATAGTATCTTGAAGGAGTCTCTGTTTGTGATTCTTTTTTTGGGAGCTGATTCGGGTTTTTTTTTTTTTTTTTTTTCCTTTTTGTGATTCTTTTCTTCGTTTCCAGAATCAAAAGCAAAATTTTTGATATAATTGGATTAAAGAGGGCATTTATTTTTTCACGTGCTTGTGAATGTGCTAATATGGAAATGCCAAGAAACAATTATCTGGTTGAGATTTTGTTGAGGTTGCCGGTGAAGAGTCTGTTGCGATTCAAGTGCGTTAGCAAGCATTGGTACAGTCTCATAGGAAGCCCGAGTTTCATAAAGGAGCACTTTTTGAGTGAGAGCAATCGAGAGCGCCAACTTATCTGGCATTACAAACCTGATGAGGAGAGATATGCGTACGCTTTGTATGTTGGCGACCACATATCTTCTTCTGGATATCAAGAGCCTGATCATCTACAGGTACTCGCCGAGGGTACAACTCTACATCTTATGGGACCCTCAAATGGTGTGTTTTGTCTGAGAGGTAATTGGCGGCGTGCGGCTTTTTTTAACCCCGCCACAAGACAGTTCAGGCCGCTCCCCACGCTTACTCCGGACGTCCCACCACATTTTTATATCAATACTATTGTGAATGGATTTGGATTGGATCCGTTGAGCGAAGATTACAAGCTTGTTTGTGTTCAGTCATTTATTAACGAAGAAATAGGTTTGCCACACTACCCTTGTCTCGTCTCTGTTTACAGCTCAGGCAGTGATTCTTGGAGACATTTTGAAGATGTGGACCTGGTTAATTCAAGCTGTATTTGGCATGATTCTTTATGCAACACCTACTTGAACGGTGTTTATTACTGGCTCACAGATTCATATAATTTGAATAATGTTATCGTTGCTGTTTTTATCCTCGCGTTCGATATGAGCAATGAGAAGTTTCGTTTAGTACAAGCGCCGGATTGTATTATACCCAGTCAAGGGGACCTCACTCTCTATGGTGATTCATTAGCTTTGCTATTGCGTTATAATTCATCGAATAATGAGACTGGTAAATGCATTGATATATGGGTGATGGAAAAGGAAGGATGCTGGAGTAAAAGTCTAACGGTTGGCCCTTTCCAAGACATCAGGTGGCCACTCGGTTTTTTCTGGAACAACAATGAGCTCTTACTAGAGACAGAAACTTTATTCTTGACTGCGTATAATATTCACACTCAGAAATTAACGACTGTTGGAGTTCGAAGAACGGTGAACGACTTCTTTGGTGATTTGATTTTTTCTTATAAAGAGAGCCTTGTTTCGATAAAAGGAGAGGGGGACAAGTGCATGCTGTGGGATCCTTCATCTGATTTCATCAAAGATTTCTTAAGAGCTACCGAATCTTCTACAATTATTTAATAGAGAAACTTCACTTTTCGTCCCTCACATTTATACCTATTTCGATTGTTTCCTCATGTTTACGCACAATCACATTTGGTTCCTCACATTATATTTTTTTATCCAATGTCATCCTTCCGTTAAATTTTCTATTAAAAGCTAACAAATTAGTTACATTTTGCCACCCAAATTAGTAACATTTTGCCCCCTAATCCGTTAGCTTTTAACAAAAAATTTAACGGAAGGATGACATTGGATAAAAAAATATAACGTGAGGGACCAAATGTGATAGTGCGTAAACATGAGGGACCAAAATCGGAATAGGTGTAAACATGAGAGACGAAGTGAAGTTTTCTCTTATTTAATATCGATTTATGATCTTTCTTTGTTAAAGTATTTTCTAGTATGCCTTTCCTTCACTATTGATTTTAAGTATTTTTAAAATATGTTTTAAATGTGTGTCAAAAAATATACTAATTAAACTTTTTGTAGGGAAAAATTCCATTTTAGACCTTCAACTATGCTTTGAAATTAATTTTGGTCCCTCTTTTACGCGACTCATCAAATTTAGTCCCTCATCTAACGTTTTTTTATCCAATGTTGTCCACCATAACATTTTCCGTCTTAGTTAATGGTCCACCAGTTTGGAGCGTTATAAAGGCATCGTCACTGTTGTTTTCTACCATCTTCCCACAATGTGTGCAGTGTTAGGATTTTTGAACAGAAAAATAAAAATAATGTCTCACTCAAGCTCCTCAACCCATCACTCCTTCTGCTAAGATTATCACAACAGAAGTGAACATGGGAAGATCTTCTGCTACTATCAAATTGAGATTCCCTTGAAGACTGCTTGGAACGGCAAGAATTCAGGGAGGAGGTACTGAGCTTGCCCTAAGTATAGGGTGAGTTGCATATTTTTCATTTTCAACTTTTTTGTCTACAAAAGCTCGAATTTTTGTAAATGGGATGTTGTAGTTTTTTTTTAGTATTTTTTTTCTGAACAGAAAATGGGTTATTGTGGTTTTTTTTGCTTGGCTTGATCCTAAAATGTGTCCAAGGGCCAAAGAATTACTCCCTAAAATGAAGTCTGACATTCGATGGCTTGAGGCTCAGGTTGATTATTTACGGACCAAGGAGAAAGAAATGGATTTTAAAGTGATGGACTGCAAGGAGTGGGCATTGAAGAATTCTGCACTAAATGAAGAAATTATGGCATTGAATAAAAAATTGAAATGTGCAGTGATTGTTTGTGAGTTGTTAGCTTTTGTACTGTTGTATTCTTTTTTTATGTTCTGTACTTATGTAATCTGTAATCAGCTGTTGTTTTCTTTTTTTTCAATGAATTATGTAAATTATGTTTGATTAAGTAATTTTTGTGAACTTATGTAATATGTATCCAACTTTTGTATCCTTTTTTTGGTTAAGTTGTGTTGCAACATGATAAGCCAAAAGAGACAAATCAGAATGAAATAAATCCTAAATCCACTCTGCAAATGACAAGTGACAATGTTATTCATAGAATCCACTCTGCATTCATAAATCACTATGTATCTTTAACATTGAATTACAACATAGAAATCCACCATGCAATCATAAATGACAAAGTTTCCCTAAAATTGAATTACAGCATAGATATCCAAAATGATAATACACAACATAGAAATCCTAGATTGTTGCAAGTTACAAACCATAACATAAAAATCATAAAATGACATCTCAGTCTCTTAATACAATACATAAGCATCATTTCTTGGTACCACTTCCACTGCCCTTGCTATTTCCTTTTTGTCCTTCAAGGTTTGCCCTCAAATTAGGCACTGTAATGAAGTTCAGTCCACCTCTCACTATAACAGGAGTTCTTATTGATGATGACTGAGTTATATTGACAGAGGTGACAATGTCTGACCTCTCTCTCATTTTTACTCCCAAATTTTTCCTAACCTGTAATAAACAAGAAAGGAAATATAGTTACATAACAACATACTTACAAATCTTTAAGATTCTTATTTGAAAAAAGTTAACAAAATTATACTTACAGCTAGCTTCCTTTTTGCCTTCACTAAAGTTTGTGAGCTTTGATTGGGTCCAATTAAAGTTGTAGTGGCATCAATAGGATCTGGTGCAGAAGATCTCATAGGTTGTGATGAGGCTTGATCAAGTGGAGCTTCCTCAACATGGTCTGATGGTTGTTGGCCATTTTTACAAGTCCTAGCTTTATGACCCAGACCTCCACACTTCTTGCAGTTTAGGTGTTTGTGGACTCTCTTCAGTTTGGTAGGTTTTTGTCCAGCTGGTGGTTCATTTGGCTGTCTTCTCCTCAATTTTTTGGGTCTACCTGCTTTTTTTTCAAATATAGGTGGTAAAGGTGGTGGCAGATCACTTTTAGGCCATAAATGTATCCCATTAATCCCATATAAGGCGAGCTCATAAATTTTTAGATATGTTTCAATATGATAAAATTCATGAACATAATTTATGGGGATTTCCTTTCTGCACCATATGGTTGAAATTGCATGCTCACATGGGATTCCTGTCAAATCCCATCTCCTGCAGCTACAACTTCTTTGTGCAACATCAATTGTGTGTTGGTCAAAAGGCCCTCTAATTTGAAAATGCCACTCATCTGACTTCATTGGAATACACTCACCTACTTCTTTCATTTTTTTCTTCATCAAGTTCATAATCTTAGGACATATTCTACCAGCCCACCTTCTAGCATTGTCCCTATTTTCTTGAAACCTTTTCATCAATTTTTCCCTAATTAACTCAAGCATTGTGAGAATGGGTTTGCTCTTTGCTTGAAGTATGTATGCATTGAAACTCTCACACATGTTATTCAAAATGATATGACACTTAGGATATGGAGTAAAATGAGACCTAGACCACTGAGCTGGTGACTTTTTCACTAACCAATTATAGGCATTCTCATCCAACTTTTTGAACTGCTCCATCCTAGCCTTAAACTCGTCTACCCTTGTTGCATTAGCTGCAACCCAAAGAGCATTTTTTATGGACTGCCCAGTGAACCCATCCTTTTTCATGTTTGTGTGTAAATGTCTCACACAAAACCTGTTGTCTACATTGGGAAGAACTTGTTCAAATACAGGAATCAAGCCTTTCTGCTTGTCACTCATGAATGTCCATGACTATTAATCCTTACTAATTCCCAAATCATTATCAAGAATGTATAAAAACCAAACCCAAGAATCTTTGTTTTCAATCTCAACAACATCAAAAGCAATAGGGAAAAAATTATTATTAGCATCAATCGCTACAACAGTCAACAATTGCCCACCTTAATGATACTTCAAATGGCATCCATCAACACCTACTACCTTCCTACAAAATTTAACCCCTTCCTTGCATGCTTTAAAACAAACATTAAACCTCATAAAAGTAGGCTACACACAAGGGTTATCAACATGAGTTAGTTTGAGAATTATAGTAGAACCAAGGTTAGATCTAACAAGTTCATTGCAATAATCCCTCAGTCTACAAAATTGATCAGACAGTGATCCTTGCAGAATTTTATTGGCCTTTTGTATTGACCTATATGCCTGTTGGTTTGACATAGAGACCTTCAAGGATTCACACATCTTCTCTTTGAATTCATTGACACCTAACTTTGGGTTATTTTTCAATTTATGCACAAATGCCTTGCTTATCCACCTAGACTTCAAACTGCTATTATTATAACTACAAGTATAGTTTCTGTGGTTTGGATTGTAGCTTTTTATCTGCCATGTATAGGTCCTTGCCTTTAGGGGACACAAGCACACCCCATTCACGCCCATCTGTCTTACACCTAGCCCTTAGCCTCTAGTTGTCATTCTTAACAAATTTATGCTCCATCCCCCTCGTAAGACAGTGTGACTCAATTGCAAATTTAGCCACTTTTTTACAAGGAAACTCTAAAACCCAACTTCAAATCAGGATTTTTACCATCAGTGTTAGGATTGAATTTAGGATATTTGGGCAAGTCATCCTCATCACTACCCTTCTCACTCTCAAATTCATCATCACTGTTAGCACCAGGTAATACAAGTTCATCAGCCATGTTTTCACAATCATAATCAATTTCATCTTTGCTTTCATTATTCAACCCAGCAAATTCAGAATTTGTATCAACATTTTCATCAAAAAGTTTGTCATCCTCTGTCATTCCATATTCACTATCATCAAATTATTCACATTCATCTTCAGAGTCAGATTCTTCACAATCTTGAACAATTGGTATACCCTCTATCCCATCATCTAAGAAGCTAAAGTCAATTAATGGGTCCTTATCCCCAAGGTTTGAAAATTCTTGACTTTGAAAATCGCCTAAATTGTGGTTATCAATCTCAACATTACTACCCAAAGTGTGTTCCACATATATATTAACTTCCTTACTAACAGGCATATGATCTATTATCCACTTGACATCATTGTCAAGCCTAACTTCTCTACTGCCCACATGAAGTGAATGCCCAAATTGAAATCAAAATCTAACATTCTCCTAATCATGACCAAGTTCTTCTACAAATGCCTTCAATTCATATACCCCAAACATGTCAATATCAATATCAATATAATCAAAATAGTCGACATTACCATCAACATAATGCCTAGTTGGTTCACCAACCAAAAGCCCACCATGTATTAATTTCACAGTAAAGCATGAAGTCTCTGTAATTAAATCTGCAAATAATATTACACAAGCATTTTATTAGATTATTGGAGCTAAACACACCAATATCACATTATTTCAAAATATCACATTTTATTAGATTATTACACCATTATTTCAAGGAAATACAACTATTTCCAAAAACACCCAATGCACTTGAAATCACCCATTTTTTCCAACTAATTATACACATTCTACCTAGTAGTTACAGAAACAAACACTACATTTGATAATATCAACAAATTTGAAGGAAAAAAAAAGCAAAAACAAACTGACCATAGTTGGGAGTCCTCTGAAACTTGTCTGCTCTTCTTGCCATATAATCTATCTATGAGCAATCTAGGTTATTTGTGTTCGGTGGTGTAAATTTCCATAAAAAAAATCAGAAGCCAATTTGATTTTGAAGGATCTATAGTATTCAGAGTTGAAGATAAATTAGGGTTAGGTGTGGCTGCATTTGGGGGAACAAGTGATTTGGGGATGGTTTTTGTTGGCGACCTAACGTTCTACTAATCACGTGCCTGGCACGTGATGGTTGACCATTAACTGAGACGGAAAATGTAATGGTGGGACTATATTGGATAAAAAAAACGTTAGATGAGAGACTAAATTTGATGAGCCGTGTAAAAGAGGGACCAAAATTGATTTTGAAGTATAGTTGAAGGACTAAAATGGCATTTTTTTCTTTTTTTTGTGTATATTTAAAATAAGATCAATCATATTGAAATTGAATATGTTAATGCAAAATTTTAAATTTTAATTTTTTCACACATATGTACATATGTTAAGATGATATTGAATAACTATAAAGTTTTACTCCCTTAGTCCCAAATTATTAGTCATTTTAGAAAGTTTTTGTTTGTCCCACAATATTTGTCATTTTGAGGATTTTAAGAGAGCATTTATTTTTCTTTTCCAAATTTACCCTCAGTTTTTTCAACTAAAAATCATTAATTATCTTTATACAATCAACTAAAAAGAAGGGTATTTTTGTCTAATTTTTTTTATTAATTTAGCTAAAAATGGAGCTATTAATTGACTTAATTGGTATGTGCGAAAAAATCTAAGATGACTAATACATGGGAATGATGGAGTATATCATTTGTCTAATGTCCATTCACCCATATGCTTTCTAGTAATAAAATGTGATTGGATTAATTTTTAATTGTACTACATGTCGATGTTGTATTTGTTAAGTAATTAATATAAAATAACTTAACTATCATTCTTACTCCTCATTATATTTGTGAAACTTCTAGTTTATAGTAAATTATATATTATTGAGTACATCACATTATATATTTAGAAGGTTTACGGTTCTATTTCTTTATACCACTATTTTCCATCATAACACCACTACAACTAATTTTAATATAGTAAAGTCAAAATCTATGGTATTCACATTATTCCACCATATCCACCACTATTATCATGCCTATGTTGTTTTTTGAATTTTTAATTATTTTCGTTTATTTTTGCATCATTACATTCATCTTGGTCTTCACTGCTATTGTCCTCTCCCCCGCTATTATCATTAAATCCACCTATCTTATTATAGCTAACACCAACCTCACTACAGGAAAAAAGGCAAATTTCGGGGGAAAAATCATGCAGAAATCCCGTGGAAAACCGGTGGAATCGTGTCAGTTGGAAAAAATGGCCCCAGAATGGCGATTTCCGTTGGAATTCCCTAGGAACGAATCCGGCGGAATTCCGGCGGAAATTTCCACCGAAGTGACCGTCTGACGGAATTCCAGTGGAAATTTCAGCCGGACCACCGCAAACTGACCGTCCGGCGAAAATTTTCGCCGGATTACGGCTGACCGTCAATGCCGGTGCCCACCAGACCGTTGCCGCCGCCAGTCCCCGCCACTGCCCGATTGCCACCACTGCCCGGTCGCCTCTGCCGTCGCTGGAATAGTACCTCCCAAAATGTGCAAATATTTGTAATTGAGGAAATTCAAACTCGTGACCTCAAGATTGGATGACCAACCCTTCACCGCCAAGCTATTGCTGGAGGTTGTGTTCTATTTTGTTTTGTTTTATATTTATTTGATTATTCTTATTTTAATTTATTTTAACATTCTTTCTTTCAATTTTTTTTAAAAAATAAATGTATTATAAATAATTAAAAGATAGTATCAGTAACAATAGATAAAATATAGTATTGATACTATATAAACATATGTATACCAATAAATATATTATAAATAATTAAAAGATAGTATAAGTAACAAGAGATAAAATATAGTATTGATACTATATAAACACATGTATTATATATACTATATAAACATATATATACTATATAGACATATGTATACGTATAAGTATATTATTCATAATTAAAAGATAGTATAAATAATAATAGTTAAAAGATAGTATTGATACTATACAAACATATATATTATATATACTATACAAACATATATATTATATATACTATATAAACATATAAATACAATATAAACATATGTATACCTATAACTATATTATACATAATTAAAAGATAGTATTGATACTATATAAATATATATATTCTATATACTATATGAACACATACTATATAAACATATGTATATATTCTTTTAATTTGTTAAAAGAAAAATTATTGAATGAACAATCACAATTTTTAAGGAAACAAAATAGTAGAAGTAATATTAACATCATTTATATTGAAATTATATATATTTCCCCAAAGAGTTTTTTTTTTTAAATTTGTAGTTAGTTGGATTTGAACATAGGACCTCTTGGAAGGATATATCATGCTTTGCTACTAAGCTATCTCCAAAATTTTCTAGTTATGTTTTTATTTTTGGTTTTATACATACATTATTATTATTTAAAAAAAAAAAATTGCTCCCGCAGAATATTCCGCCGGAGATCCCCCGGTATTTTCCGGGGGAAATTTTCTGCCGGAGTTCCGCCGGAATATTCCGACAGAACTCCGGCGGAAAATTTCCCCGGAAAACTTTCAAAAAATTCAAATAAATTTTGTTCTTGCATGGACTCAAACTTGGGACCTCTTGGATACAAATCTAGTACCTTGCCATTGAGCTACTTCCAAGCTTGTTTATTGTTTTGCCTAAATATATAGTAATATAAAGTTTTTCATTAAAAAAAATTAAAAAAAAATCGGGGAAAATTTTCCCATGGATTTTCCCCGGTTTTTAATTAAAAAAAATAAAAAAAATTAGGGGAAATTTTTCCCTTGATTTCCCCCGATTTTTAATTAAAAAAATTCAAAAAAAAATCAGCAGAAATCTTCCCCCAGTTTTTAATTAAAAAAAAATTAAAAAAAAATTGGGGGAAATTTCCCGCCGGATTTCCCCTGATTTTTTTATTAAAAAAAATCAAAAAAAAAAAAAATCTGGCAAAATTTCCCCTGGATTTTCCCCGATTTTTAATTAAACAAATTCAAAAAAAAAAAAAAAGAAGATCCCAATAAGAAGATTTTTTCAAGCTTCTTTGAATATTTTGCTTCAACGATCCCAATTAGTTTTTTGTGTTTTTTTTTAAATATTTTCATTTGTATGTATAACTCAAGCTCATTT
This sequence comes from Petrea volubilis, assembly GCA_026212405.1. Taxonomy (NCBI): domain Eukaryota; kingdom Viridiplantae; phylum Streptophyta; class Magnoliopsida; order Lamiales; family Verbenaceae; genus Petrea; species Petrea volubilis. The sequence goes on along the minus strand of CM047883.1, from coordinate 758,787 downwards.
TTTCCCTCATAAAAGTTCATATATGATGTTTTCAAGTTAGTTTTTTTTCCCATTTTTAATAATTTCTATCACTTCTCTTTATTTTGTTAATTTTTTTTATGTTTTATTATTTTATTCTTCAAATTTGTTATTGATTCGTTTTATTTAGGTTCTTATAAATTTAGTTTGATTCTCTTTTTTTCTTTTTTGTTCATTTATTTTTTATACTATAATAAGAAAAACTTTCTAACTTTAATACATTTTTTTTTGAATGAAGGTAGTTTATTACAATCGCTCGAATATATATATTGATATATTTCCCCAAATGTGTATTTTTTAAATTCAAATTTAAATTTAAAATCTTTTTACATTTAATATTTTTAGTATTTAAATATTTTCTACAAACTCTACCATCGTTGAATTCCTCATTATCATCAAATATTTGTGTTAATAACAAAAATATTTTGAATTTGTTTAGCCATTTTTTATTAAATTTCATTGTATGCTAAGTTCTTTTTTTCTTTTATTTTTTATTTTTTCATATTCACGTCACCATATTTTTCATTTTCTTTATCATATTTCACTTTTTATTTTATTTTGTTTTTGATATTTCAATTTTTGATGATGTTTTTTAAATAAATTTTTTGATCATTTCTAGCACTTTTTTGGTGCTTATATTGTCCCATTATTCTATTCTTCAAATTTGTATTTAATTTGTTTGTTCTAGCTTTTGTTGATTTAGTTTGCTTTGCATTTATTATTACTTTCATTCATTTAATTTGTTGCACAATAATAACAAGGATATTCTTAGATTTCATTGCATAACTTCTTTCCACCATTCCACTTAATTTGTCACTTCTTCCTATATATTTATTAATCCGTATATGTATAGTTCTGGGCTTTTTTTTTTTGTTAAAAAAAATTAATATATAATTGTTTTCATATTAGCTTCTTTTGAGAGTTTCCACCATTTTTTCTATATTTTATTATTTTGTTTGTGTTATCTCATTGTTTTATTCTTTAACTCCGTTACTAATTGTTTCATTCAAAGTTTCTATTAATAATTTAATTTAGTTTGCTTTATTATTATGTTTTTTGTTCATTTAGTTTGTAGTACTGTAATAAGAATAAATTTCTTGAATTTTAATGTGTACATATTTTTGTTTGTTGATGAGTGATTTTTTTGAGTGGAATGATATTCTAGATTAAGAAGACACTTTTATGGATTTTTAATATATATTTAAAATTTTATCTTTAGATAATTATGATAGTTATCCATTTTTATTTAATTCTTCCAAACTTCCTATAAGAAATTATTCGACTAAATTTGTTCTTAACATTTCTTATAATGTATTTACGAGTTTATAAAGTATTAGAGAGTGTTCGAAGAAAATATGAAAGAGGAATTCACAAGTTCCAATAATACAGTACAAAAATTTTAGTAAGCTTAAAAAAATAGAAAAGAAAAAAAGGACTCTCCAATTATATACAAAAGGTGATATATTGCAGAAAATAAATGTCGTCATTCCAATTGTAAGAAAAATATCACACATTAACTTGACATATATTTAATAATGTTTCTGATGAAGTTATATGCTTTAAACCTTTGAGTATACTTTTACAATATTGAGTCAGCACACTTTATTTCAATTTCTAAATTCTAAGTGAGAAATCCTTAAAATATAGTGTAAACTATTATTATATACTAGAGATTATATTTGTTGGTATCATATTTCAACTAAAATATAGATTCATATAAGTTTGTTAATATATAAATTTTTTACTTTGAGTTTACTACAAAATATTTTGCATTAACAATTGTCCACCAAACTCTGATTTAGTTTTGTTTACAAATTTATATATTTCTAATTTACCATTCTTTTTATTACTATAAAAATTATATCTTATTTACTGTATTCTAAAATAGTAGTATCCTGTGCCTAGGCATAGGGTTAGGGCTAGTATATAATATATTGTAGGACCTATTTTAACAGCTATGATGTTTAGGATTGTATTTATTTTCTTTTTTGTTGTTTTTGTTTGGTATAATCTCGTTTTAGCGTGGAAATCTCCAACAAAAGTCAGCATTGAAGCAAAGCATGGTGGACGAAACCGACTACATTTGGCTCAAGCTTTGAGCAGGATAGGGAACCCCGAGTATATGTTCAATCCTTTCTGCTCTACGTTAGAAGAGTTTCTGATTTGTTCAGCCTCAGCTTGCAAATCGTCTAGTATCTCTATCATCGCTTGGGACACTTTTGTCTCATCTTCATTTGTTCCGTGTGGTAATTGGTTTGAAATTCACTAGTTTTTGTAGCATTGCTTATTTTCGATGGCATTATGATGTACCAGAAGTAGGAATTTTGTCCTTTTTTTTTAATGCATAATATTTTAACTATATATAAAAAAAAGGAAAAATAAACAGACGCATACACGAACAGTAGTAGATTATTAATGTTGAAACACAATTAATATTCATTTATCATATATATATATATATATATATTTATGATCTCGCCGCAGCAATTACAAAGTTGGTAATATAATACTCTGTCCACAGGATCTGATTCTGGAGAAACGTTTAGGACAAGAACGAACTCGGCTCACAGTCGTATCGAAACAGATGTAAATCTCGAACAGGTAATCTTGCATGGTGCTTACATTCTTACGGCACGAAACGTAAATGAAGGGCCGCGGGGGACTCAAAGTTGCTTGTACCGCGTTTATAATATGTCTCTTAGCATACCGATGATTGAGAGAAGGTTGTATATGTGAAGAGTGGAAGGCAGAAAGCAAGTTGATTGTTGTCCTCATTCGGACCGCAGCACTGAAGTAGCCCATCTCGTCCAGTACAGGTTTGGCACACGCACCGTGTGTCGAATACTCGTGACGCCAAAATTTTGTCCTCATAACCATGTACGATGGAAGGCCAAATTGCAGCAAGATTAGGATTCAGGGAGTTTAACTGTATGCACGTGAAGAAAAATAAATATGTAAACAGCAAAAAAGAGGAAAAAGAAAAAAAAATGAAGCATTAAATATCAATATTATAGCCATAATGCATTGAAAACAAAGCGGAAAATTTTAAGCACACTAATTAATAATCTAGAAATTGTATTTTAACATTACCGCTTGTTTAAACTTTGTACGGTCTACACTATTGCAATTATTAAGCGTTTGGCCATACTTATCCATAGGCCACAGTCCGTGAAGGGTGAAATCTGAGGCTCTAATAGTACAGAGTTTGGATTCAAGCCTGCAAAAACTAGGAATCCAAGTGAGTACCATAGCCATAAGTTCATAATTAGTTTTCTGTTGCTCACCAAGAACAATTTGATTAACCAAAAGCACGAGCACCATTGCGCCGGGAAACTTCATTTTTGCTTAGGATATATAGTACTGGTGGGAAGGATGAAAGTTGCAAACTTAACTGCATAAAATCCCATTTATATATATATATATATATATAGTTATGATGTGGCATTATAATTCGCTTATAGTGTCACATTAATCAAAATGGCTCCAATAAACAAGTACTAGACAGCTGGGACCCTCATTAACCATGCATGATAAAAAGGAAAACCTAGGGAGGGGTTCCACCAAAATAACTATAGTATTGTCCTTATTATTGAATTTTCCCATAAGAAAAGATAAAGATATGCTAGTTCAAAATCAGCATAAGATCCAGCATAACACATAAGCATCGATTGAGATTGATTCACGAGATACTAAGTCATTGTGTAGCAGAAGGTCCGAACTACTTGATCATTTTCGATCTTCTACTACATGATTGTACTATATATTCTCCTACATTCATTAATATACGACACGTGTATTGATAAATGATTAATATAATGAAAGAGAAGCTTTAAAAAAAATTGTACTATCTCTATTTATCTATACTAGTGATATTGGTACACTCAACATGTGTGCATAATTAAAAATTAATATCTTTTAGTGACATAGTTTATTTTAGTAGAATCTATACTATCAAAATATTTTTAGTGATATTTAATAGATTTATGAAATTAATGGGAAGTAAAAATATCTATACAACATATTAAGTGAAAATCCATTTGACTTTTTTATTGGTGTGTGTCAATGTTTTGAAACTCGGACCAAACACAGAACTGGCAGCCTTACTGATTACCGGTTCAACCGGTTTGATTGGTTCAACCATCGGTTCAATTGAGATGATATCATAAATATGTAATAATCATTAAATTTATTTTTTATATAAAAAATCATAAATACATAAAAAAAAATTAATGAAAGCCCAATAATAATGATAAAATAAAAACCAAATAAGAAATTTGTCAAAATTCTAGTAACTCTTCCTAAATCATATCTTAGTTTCATAATAACTAATATTTTTACTGAGATTCCTTTTTGGGTCCCACAAGATATTTTTTCCCACATTTAGTCCCGTAGGAAAGGAATTTTGCCACATTTAGTCCTACCGACTGATTTCAGGTGTAGAAATTTTAAAAATCGATGATGTGTCCGGCCATTGAGCTGACGTGTCCGACCGATTTTTTGACTTGGCATTGCTAGGTGATGAGATGGACTTTAAGTATGTTGAGATGGACAAATATATATATACATAATATAATATATATATATATAAACACACAAAATATTTAATAATACATATATCTATACATATAAATATATGTGCAAATCACTATATATATATACATATACATATACAACAACCTAATTCTAGCCGCCGCCGCCGCCGCCTCAACCACCCCCACCGTTGGCCGCCACCTCAACCACCCCCACCGTCGGCCGCCACTGTTCCTGATGCTACTCTTGAAACCATCAAAGGAAATTTTCCGGCGAGATAGGAAAAAGGAGAGAGAGAGAGATATCGCAAGGGGCCAAAGGGAAGAGAGAGACCGCGAGGGGTAGGGAGGGAGAGAGAGAGAAAGATCATGAGAGAGAGGGTCAGTGGCAGAGTGGTGGTGGGGGGAGGGGGGTAGGTGGCGGCAACGGCAACGACTTGGGGTGGGGAAGAGGGCCAGCTTGGGGTAGGGGGAGGAAGGAGGACGGGACCAAGCGGCGGCGACGACTTGGGGTGGGGGAGAGGGCCTACGCAGAGGGGGAGAGAAAGGAGGACGGGACCAGGCGGCGGTAGGGGAGAGGGGGCTGAAGAGGGCAGGAGGTGGGTGGGGGCGGCGGCTAGGGAATGAGGGGTACGGGTTGGGGGGTGTTATTTTGAAAGGTTAGGGTTAGGGTGGATTATTTTTAAAAAATATAATAATACTAACAAAATTTTAATAAAAATAAATAAATAATAAAATAAAATTATAAGGGTAAAAAAGTCATTTGAGATTTTATGTCTCCTTGTTGGCTTATCATGAACACATCAGACAACCACATTAATAAAAATACTTCGTCAGCTGCCACGTCAGCTCAATGGCCGGATACATTAGCGATTTTTAAAATTTCTACACTTGAAAACCGTCGGTGGGACTAAATGTGGCAAAATTCGTTTCCAACGGGACTAAATATGGGAAAAATATCCTGTGGGACTAAATGTGGCAGGCGAGCTTTCCTGTGGGACCAAAAAAGGATTTATCTCAATATTTACTACATATACCAACACTATTTAATACAAATCCAACTTATCATTCATTCCAAAGCTAATAGAGATTACCTTTTGACCACAATAAAGATTACCGTTTGACATAAAGGCTTCATTTGGTAGGGTGCAAAATGGGAGGAAGGGGAGGGGAATGAAGGAAATTGAAAGGAAAATGTATATATATTTTCCCTTGTTTAGTTGTGGGAGGAAAAGGGAATGAAAGAAATTGAGGATGGAAAAATAAGTATAGGGCCCACTGATTTTTCCACCCAAAATCAGACGGAAAAGGAGAGGAAAATAACGCAATAATCTCTATAAAATAAGATTTCCAAAATTGCACATATGTATAATTAGGTGTTTAAATAATATTGCATCTTCTACTAGCATGAATCCTTGCATTTTTTAAATAGCAAATACAACATGTTCATTTAGTATAATACATTAAAAATATATTTCACATATTTATTTATTTTATTTTCATTAAGTTATCTACGACATAATTATATTTATAACTTAATTGCATTTATAATTATATAAGATTGTAGTTGTCATTTGACACAATGTAAATAAATATTTCATTATATTAATTTATATATTTTATTTACGTTATACTTATTTAGTTTAATTTTATTAATCTATTTTAATACATGAATTCATAACATAATTATGATTTATAATGATAAAGGGTATAATTGTCATTTAGTACAAAAATCATTTTCTTTCTTTTCACTTTTCCATACAAACAAACAAGAGAAAATAAATAGATTTCTATTTTCCTTCCATCTATTGTCCTTTGAACCAAACATACTTGTGGAAAATTAAAATTCACTTATTTTCTTTCCTTTCATTTTCTTTCCTCTGCCAAACGTAGTGAGAGAGAGAGAGAGAGAGAGAGAGAGAGAGAATTAAGTCTTGAACTAATTCTAAAAGTAATTAGACTATGAACATACTCTTCTATATTAATTTTATTTTATATATAAATACATATATATATATATATATATATATGCTTACAAAAAGAGAAATATATTAGACCATAAAAAAAAACAGAAATATATTAATTTAGGGGGAGAAGAAGGCACGAATAAGGGAGTGATCTGGCCGAATAGGAGAGAAAGATGGAAAGTGCCAATTAATGCAGGATTTATTACAATCCAAGATTTGCATATATTATTTTCTTCCTTTTTTTTTTGGCCCAATCATACTCAATTCTTTAATGATGGAGTGATATGGCCAATTATTAGTGATTTTGTTCATTTTTATCACTTATCAAGCAAGCAGAAATCACCATTTTTCAGCATCAATGGATAAATCAAACCACCAAAAAAAAAAAAAACAAAAAAGAAAGGTCTAAAAAGGAAGGGGAAAAAAAGTGAACCGTCGGTCTGCCAGCTGAACTGGCACTGGTTTAACCGATTTTTGATCGATTTTCACCCATTCCGACTGGTCCGATTAGCCGGTGGTTTTTGGGGGGTCACCCAAACTCGACCAAGCAGCGGTTGAGAAAGAACAACAATTGTTTGTAAAAATGTTACTCATAGGATTTGAACTTGGGTTGAGAAGGAGCAACAATTTTTCAAACAATTTTTCTACAAGTGAAATGACTAAAATACCTTTACCAGGATCATGTGCCATGCACGTGATATGATTCTGACGACTTTTTTGGCTGGAATTTGCTTCCAGGTGGTAAAGTCAAAAAATTGTATAGTTTAGATGGCAATCGGAGACAAAAAAATGTTTAGGTGACAAAATCCAAAAAAGGTCATAGTTCGGATAGCAAAAAATCATTACTCCTTAATTTTTTATATAAAAAAATCATAAATACATAAAAAAAAATTAAAGAAAGCCAAGTAATAATGATAAAATAAAACCAAACAAGAAATTTGTCAAAATTCTAATCATTCTTCCTAAATCACACCTTAGTTTCAGAATAACTAATATTTACTACATATAACAACACTATTTAACAAAAATCCAACCCATCATTCATCCCAAAGCCAATAGAGACCGTTTGACCACAATAAAGATTACCGTTTGACATAAGAGCGAGAGAGAGAGAGAGAGAGAGAGAGAGAGAGAGAGAGAATTTTGTACTCCTTAATACAAGTATAAACTATCTAACAAATTCAAAATACAAATGATGACTCATTGATATGAGTATAAACTACCTACAAATTCAAATGAAGATTAATTCCCTGATGCGAATTTAAACTATCTATAAATTGATGTTAAAGAACTCCTTGACATGAATATAAATTATGTACAAATTCAAATGAAGACTTGAATTCAAGTGGACACTTTGGATTGATTTTTCCACGAAAATATTTTGAGACTCGTTCACTTAGTCTCGTCAATCGAACGGAATAAACCTGAACAAGTCTCGATAAGTTAATCTGTAGGCATTGGCTATTTTTTTGCCCTATATATATATATATTCAAATGTGTAATACAATTTTTGAAAAAAATAAACAACTAATTATATTTTTATTTATATTTTGAAAATTTTCAAGTGAAATTCTAAAATAAATAAAATATTTAATTTATCGTTAAATCAAATATTTCCTTGTGAAAATATTTGATAATAAATCTTATATCTTGCAACAAATAAACTGAATATTGATATTTTGTCAATTCAAATCATATTTTGTGAGTAAGGAAGTAAATTACGAACAAAACTTAAATGGTCAGTTAAATCGTGTCAGTTTATCAAGTATATATGACAAGAGACTCTCCTTGACAACTATTTATAGGAGTCTTCTTTACAAACCAAAGACACTAGAAGAGGGACACAAAGAGGTGTCTTTATTCCGAGAAGTCCCCAAATTCTATGAAATCGACATCCAATGTGTTTAAGGCAAGATGCAAAGCATTTTATGCAAAGATCATCATAAGATCCAAATTCCAAAGTGTTTTTTCACAAAGATCATCATAACACCGTATTCAGGCATTCAATCCGCGATTAATATGCTAAACCTACGAATTGGCATTTTCCCCAAATAAACATTTACGGTGTTCAAGGCGAGACACAAAGCGTTTTTTGTAGAGATCATCAAACGCATTCAATTCGCGATCAATGTGCTTAGCTCATGAATTTGCACTTTTCCCAAGTCAAACACATCAACATCCATGGTGTTCAAGTCGAGATTTAAGGCATTTTGTGTGGTGTTCATCAGAGTCTCTATCTGTAATTCGTAACAAGGTGTTAAATTTACGATTTGACATTGTTGAAAGATTAAATTAAACAATTTTCAAACGAATCAAATCATCAAGCCTGTTCCCGGAGTGTTAGACTTTTCAAATCCCAAATTAGAATGGAAAAATCAAATAATCAATATAGATTGCAGACACACTTTTTTTAATTAAATTCATAAATTTAATTTCAACAATTTTTTTTTAATCTTTTAATTCAATAGAGACAATTTGTATTACAATAACTTTCTGGTTGCCGGATTCCATTGAGCCACTTTTCCATCACCACTAGCTGCAACACAATTTATTCCTTTGCAGGGACTTGATAGGAAGCGACCTAGCTTTTCGCAGACGGATTTGAATCGCAATATGTATTTCACAGGCAACCTCTAAAGATTTCGAATGTAATATAATATTATCTGACAAACTCATGGACATCGTTACTAAAGATCAGGCAAAGCTAACGGATAATTTTGTCCTTGTCTTCGTCCCCGGGCACCCATCCCAACCCTCATATATATATATATATATATATATATATATAGACACACACAGAATAACCATCTCCCTCTATGCACGCCCTGATTAGTAAAATTTTATATATTTTTAAGTTTTCATAACAAAAACTATTTAATAGCAAATTCTATGCTCCACATCTCGCACCTATCACAAATGTGTTTCGCTCCACATCTCGCACCTATCACAAATGTGCAACACCGTTTCAGCTGAACCAGTAACATATACTGCTACATTTATTTATTTTGTTCCTTTGTTTTGGGCAAATCCTATGATTTTGGTCAATTTTGTCAGTTTATAGTATCTTGAAGGAGTCTCTGTTTGTGATTCTTTTTTTGGGAGCTTATTTGGGTTTTTCTTTTTTTTTTTTTCCTTAATGTGTTTTCTTCGTTGCCAGAATCACAAGCAAAAGTTTTGATATAATTGGATTAAAGAGGGCATTTATTTCTTCATGTGCTTGTGAATGTCCTAATATGGAATTGCCAAGAAACAATAATCTGGTTGAGATTTTGTTGAGGTTGCCGGTGAAGAGTCTGTTGCGATTAAAGTGCATTAGCAAGCATTGGTACAGTCTCATAGGAAGCCCGGGTTTCATAAAGGAGCACTTTTTGAGTGAGAGCAATTGAGAGCGCCAACTTATCAGGCATTACAAACCTGATGAGGATCGATATGCGTACGCTTTGTATGCTGGCGACCGCATATCTTCTTCTGGATATCAAGAGCCTGATCATCTACAGGTACTCGCCGAGGGTACAACTCTACATCTTATGGGACCCTCAAATGGTGTGTTTTGTCTGAGTGGTAATTGGCGGCACGCGGCTTTATTTAACCCCGCCACGAGACAGTTCAGGCCGCTCCCCACGCTTACTCCGGACATCCCACCACATTTTTATATCAATAGTGTTGTGAATGGATTCGGATTGGATCCCTTGAGCGAAGATTACAAGCTTGTTTCTGTTCAGACATTTATTAACGAAGAAATAGGTTTGCCACACTACCCTTCGCTCGTCTCTGTTTACAGCTCGGGCAGTGACTCTGGGAGACATTTTGAAGATGTGGACTCGGTTAATTCAAGCTATTATTCGTACGATTCTTTATGCAACACCTACTTGAACGGTGTTTATTACTGGCTCACAAAGTTATCTAATTTGAATAATGTTGTTGTTGCTGTTTTTATCCTTGCGTTCGATATGAGCAATGAGAAGTTTCATTTAGTACAAGCGCCAGATTGTGTTACACCCAGACAAGGGGCCCTCACCCTCTATGGTGATTCATTAGCTTTTCTATTGCGTTATAATTCATCGAATAATGAGACTGGTAAATGCATTGATATATGGGTGATGGAAAAGGAAGGATGCTGGAGTAAAAGTCTAACGGTTGGCCCTTTTCAAGACATCAGATGGCCACTCGGTTTTTTCTGGAACAACAATGAGCTCTTACTAGAAACAGAAACTTTATTCTTGACTGCGTATAATATTCACACTCAAAAATTAACGACTGTTGGAGCTCGATGAAGGGTGAACGACTTCTTCGGTTATTTGATTTTTTCTTATAAAGAGAGCCTTGTTTCAATAAAAGGAGAGGGGGACAAGTGCATGCTGTGGGATCCTTCATCTGATTTCATCAAAGATTTCTTAAGAGCTACCGAATCTGCTACAATTATTTAATATCTGTTTATCATCTTCCTTTGTTAAAGTATTTCTAGTAGGCCTTTTCTTCATTATTGATTTTAAGTATTTTTAAAATATATTTTAAATGTCTGTCAAAAAACTTTTTGTATGTGTATATTTAAAATAAGATCAACCATATTGAAATTGAATATGTTAATGCAAAATTTTAAACTTTTTTCATACATACGTACATGTGTTAAAATGATATTGAACAACCCTAAAGTTTTACTCCCTCTGTCTTGAATTATTAGTCATTTTAGAATTTTTTTCTTTTGTCCCACAATATTTGTCATTTTGAGAATTTCAAGAGAGCATTTATTTTTCTTTTCCAAATTTATCCTCAGTTTTTTCAACTAAAACTCATTAATTATCTTTATACAATCAACTAAAAAGAAGGGTATTTTTGTCTAATTTTTTTATTAATTTAGATAAAAACAGAGCTATTAATTGACTTAATAGGTATGTGTGAAAAAACCTAAGACAGTTAATAAAATGGGACTGAGGGAGTATATCATTTGCCTAAAGTCCATTCACCAATATGCTTTCTAGTAATAAAATGTGATTGGATTAATTTTTAATTGTACTACATGTCGATATTGTATTCGTTAAGCAATAAAAATAAAATAACTTAATTATCATTCTTACTCCTCATTATATTTGCGAAACTTCTAGTTTATAGTTAATTATATAAAGGTTTACAGTTCCATTTCTTTATACCACTATTTTCCATCATAAGACCACTACAACTAATTCAATATAGTAAAGTCAAAATCTACATTAATCACATTATTCCACTATATCCACTACTATTATCATGCCTATGTTATTTTCTGGATCTTCACTACTATTATCCTGTCCCCCACTATTACCATTAAATCCACCTCTTGTTATAGATACCACCAACCTCCACTACCACCTTCACCTCTATCTTCATTGTCTTCTTTTGTCCATTACCTCATATAGCAATTCACATACTAAACCACATTCTTAAAAAAAAAAGAAAATAAGAAAGCATATTATCATTTGTAAATTATTATGTTGAACTTTTTATGATTACATGTTAGTCCAAATTTGTATTTGAGTAACATTCATATTAGTTTGTGGAATTTTTATTTATCTATACAAATTTTTTAATAAGTGTTTCATGAAATAAATGGAAAAGGCTATGTAGATTCTTTCGATTTAGTTTTTTCATAAAATCAAGGGAAAACTTCACTTTTCGTCCTTCACGTATACACGTATTTCGATTTTGATCCTTCATGTTCTCGCACTCTCATATTTGGTCCCTCACGTTATATTTTATTATCCAATGTCATCCTTCTGTTAAATTTTCCGTTAAAAACTAACAAATTAGTTACATTCCCCCCCCCCCCCCCAAATTTATTACATTTTGCCCCCTAATCCGTTAGCTTTTAACGGAAAATTTAACAGAAGGATGACATTGGATAATAAAATATAACGCGAGGGACCAAATGTGAGAGTGCGAGAACATGAAGGACCAAAATCGAAATACGTGTATACGTGAAGGACGAAAAGTGAAGTTTTCTCTAAAATCAATGTAGAAATTGTGCTATTTTTTGTAGCATATTTTATTAATATGTTCTTTTTCTAGAACTGGTTAAGAGAAATTTTTACTTTTCGTCCCTTATGTTTACACTTAATTTGATTTTGGCCCTCATGTCACAATTTTTTTATCAAATGTCATCATTTCGCCCAAATTTCTATTAATGTGTCCGTTAAAAAATAAGGTTAAATGCATTTTGGTCCCCATAAAATAAGTAATCCCCCCCCTCCCCCCCAAAAAAAAGAAGCCATTTTTTTTAAGGCCAATTACATCTATTATCCCTGAGGTGTGACGAAATTACAATTTAACTCATATTTTTGTATAAATTAGAATAACCCCCTTGAGATATGGCATAATTACAAAACATTAATATAATACTACAAATGACAATAATACCCTTTCATTTAATTATAATTTTTTAAAAAAGAAAAAAATAGAAAAATAGAAAAACGTAGAAAAATTGAAAATCCTAAAATACTCTACTGTAAAAAATCCTAAATTCTCAGTTCTTTTGCCGCCACCACGGCCAGGGGCCCGCCTCCTCCGGCGATGGTGAATCTGGCCGAACTTTGGGTATTTATACACCGTCGCCTCGTCATGGGCTTTCCAGCTATCCCACGATCAACCCCTTCATCAACCTTTTTCTTGGTTGTCAGAGCCGTTTTCCCCAACGCCTTGTCACTCTGCGATCTCCCAGCTCCGGCCACCATTCTCCTCATTGGTGGTGGTGTTGGCATCGCCCAGTCTTCCTTTAATCGATCTGCACCACCCCAACCACCATTAATGCCCCATAGAGAAAGCCCATTACTTTTTTCCCCATTACACACGTGAACAGCAGCCCGTCGTCCATGTCTTCTTTTGCGCAACCCACTTCAGCCACCATTAATGATGGGGGTGCTCTTTATTGGACACTGGCATTCACACGCTCACAGGTATCTCAATTGGACAAAGACATGGCTAAAATCCACTATCTTCCTCCCACCTTCTCTCTCTCTCTCTCTCTCTAATTTTCAATTTCAATCCCCCAACTCTTTATGTTACTTGTTTATTAGTTTAATTTATTTATTAATTAAGAAGTAATTTAAATGATTTAATTGATTTGTATTAAATATATATTTTTTGTTTTCGTTTTTAATTATTAATTTTAGAATATTAAAGAAAATATATATTTAATATAAATAAGTTTTTAAAATTATTTAATAATTAAAAATATTACATTGAAAATAAAAAGATGTGCATGTTTAGACATAATTTTTAAATTGTCCTAGTTTGACAATTTTATTTTCAAAATATCCTTCTTTTTAAAAAGTTTTTCATTTTACCCCTTTTGAATAGTGATTTCACTATTTGAATAGTAATTTTACTATTTAAATAGTAATTTCACTATTAAAAATTTATTTATTTGCTTTATAACCCTAAACTTTAGGTTTGTTTAAAATTCGATACCTTTATTTTAACAAAAGGAAGGTAGTTCCAATTTTTCATTGTATATGAATTTTATAAGTTTTATTCTTTCTCGATTTTTACTAAGCATAATAATATAATTTTCTATTGTTTTATCTTCTTCCCAAAGTTGTTTTAGTTCTTTGTCTAGTTGTTCTAAGTCTTTAATATATTGCCTAAAAATTTCATGATTTATGTTTTGATTGACAAAATCAAGAACATAATCTTCTTTATTATTATATGTTGTAATAAGGATTCTTAAATCTTCAGGTAATCCTCTAGTGGTTTTAAAATTGTTGTTTTATGTTCATAACTGTTTTTTCGTTTAAATTGATTTTTTATGATATTAAAATCTTTACTCATTTTGCTATTTTATATATTTCAACAATATGTTATATATTTCAACAATATGTTCGCACAAAACTCATGATTAATAATAAAGTACTCTAAAACCATACATATTCATAACATCAAGTAAATAAATCTTGCTGTTTAAATCTTTTAAAAGTATATTACCTCCTTTATGTCCTTAATTCTTTAATCCTCCTTCTGGACTCGTCTTCAATCATCTCGACAAGCCTGACTGGTTTTCGCCTAAACGCCCTCCTGGCTTCACGGGACTTACGATTCCAAACGGCTGCTGTCTCGAACGGTATAATCACTACGGCCTTCGTAGGGTTAAAGAATTTTGGAAAAATAGGAGAAATACAAGCTTAAAAGATTTCTATAGGAAAATTTAAACACTCGAATAGTTATGAGAATAAACTGGTTTTATTTCCTTCAAAAAAGGGTTTAAACAAACATGATTTAGAAAAAGTTTACAAGGATTTATAAAAAGTTGGTTTCCTATGCTATGGCTATTTTTCAGATTGAGATGTTTTTCGATCTGAGTTTTTTCCGATGCTTTACAAATGAAAACCTAGCACAATTTATAGATCTCAAAATCTAACTATTCGGACTTCAAGTTTTTATTTGGCATCCGATGTCCTCCTCTTTATGTGTTGGAATCTTTTATCTTTATCTACTTTATCATCAGGAGTCAAAAGCTGCCTCCCACAGCTGTCTGCCACAATGCTTTAGTGGATGATGACGTCATGGCAACCGTCACTCCTCGTACTGACGTAAGCACTTACATCATGATTTGCAACAACCAATCATTCTGCAAGCTTTCTTCCTTATAGTCTTTGTGCAAAAGAAATCATGTCTGATGAATTTAGAGAGGAATTCCTTTAGTAGTGGAGATTTTATTTGGCCTCCTTTCCTCACTAAAATTCAATTATTGGCCTGCATGAGAGTTTCATATTGTCGCTCCCAAAGAGAATCAGCAATGGATTAAATGGCTTTAATTCCCATGGCTCTTCGTTTTGTGATCCATGGGCTGGTGAACTTGAAAGATTTAAAATTCTTTATACCAGTTTCTATCTTTAAATTTGTACTTATCACATCTAGGGTGATCATATGTTGAACTTCATGCCAGATTTGCATCTCAGGTTCTGGGGCTATAGAATAGAACTTGAGTACGACTTCTCTATTTCTAGCAACTTGACTGACCTGGATTTAAAACGGTCATCAAATTCTGAAATTTTCTTTAGATCCTTACCAACATATAGCAGATCTAGAAATCCATAGTTCGCAAGCTGAAAAACTTTATGCGGCTCAGCTCCAAATATGGCGGTAATTCGTGGATGAACACTATATCCTTTAGAGTAGAATAGTGTTCTAGAATTCTCCCATTTATAGGCTTCTTCAACAACTTCTTTATATTCTCTTTCCCATTTATTGGTGGGAATAAACTCTTCATTGGAACCCTTGCAGTTGAAACTTTCAGATCTATTGATTTTTATTTCAATAACTTCAGCATCACCTTGAGATTTAGAAGTTTTTCCTTTATTTTTTATGGAGTCTAAAAAGTCTTTATCAGATAATGGTTTATTATCTTGACTTCCAGAAGACTCAGCTTTATCTTTTTCCTTTTTATCACTCTCTTTTTTAGTATCACTCATTTTTTCTTTATTTCTAGCTTCAAGAAACAAATTTAGACTTTCTTGAAGAAAAAGAGCTCTTCTAAGTCCTTCTTGAGAGATATCTAACATTGTTTTGAAATTTAGTTCTATCAAATCTTTTAGAGCTTTATTGCTATCAACAATGTCTTGACAAACCAAGACCATGTCATCAATCTCATTCTTTAACTCATCAAGATCCATCTTTCTTTATAAATTTATTCCTGCAGAAAAATAAGAATTTATAAGATGATCTGTATCATCAATACAATTTTTGGGAAATTGTCACCCATCAACGGATTTGAGAAGTCTTTACCACCAACCGTTAGATAATGGACTAGTTGTATGTATAGTGCATACATTCACTCTATTTGCATTTATAGGGAAATGCACACCCATCTCATCTATTTTGGAGTTGGAGAACTCATCCTTTTCTGAATTCTGTGTTTCTAGAAATGAAATCGGCTAAGAAATTTTCTGAACCTTTTATATACTCTATTTTGAAACTATAAAAGGACAAGAAAACTTGCCATCTATGTAGCCTTCTGTATTGGGGTGTATTTGGTAATTTATTGAAAACTAAAGATTGTATTTGGGTATTATCGGTTTGAACTTTGAAAGGTCTTTGGTATAGAAAGAGAGAGAATTTCTGAATTCCTTTTATAATGGCTAGAAGCTCTTTCTTATGGGTTGTATAGTTGACCTCAGCTTGACCGAAAGTACCGCTTGTATACCTGCATATCTCATTGAGATCGGTTTTAAGTAGTGTTGCCCAATAAAGATCTCAAGCATCCGTTTGTATAATTAGTTTATCATTTTCATCAGGAAGTTTTAATTCAGGCAATGTTTTACACTCTTCCTTTAGGTTTTTAACAATCTCTGAATGTTGATTATTCCATCCTTTAGTATTATTTTTCCGAAGTAATTTTTGAATTTCATGCTTCTTTTTAGAAAGATTTATTATAAATCCTTCAGCATAATTTAAACACCCAAGGAATTTTTCAATTTGATTCCTATTTTCCAATTTATCAGGGAATTCACAAATTTTTTTAGATATATGGGGTTGAAGTTTAATTCCTTATTTATTTAATTTTAACCCTAAAAACTCAATTTCTTCTTTACAGATTATAGCTTTTCTTTCAGATAAGACTATACCATTATTTTTACAAGCTTTAGCAAATTGAAGTAGGTGAGTTTTATGTTCTTCTAAAGTATTAGAAGCAACTAAAACGCCATCAACATAAACAACAAGAAAATCTTTATATTAATTAAAGATTTTATCCATTCTTCTTTGATATATAGAAGGTGCATTCTTTAATCCAAATGGCATAACTAACCATTCGAACTGCCCTTGAGGTGAACTAAAGGCTGTATATTGTATACTTTCAGGCTCCATTTTTATTTGCCAAAACCCTGAAGTACAATCAAATTTAGAATAATATTTCTTTCTTTTAACTAGATTTAATAAAACTTCTTTATTAGGGAGATAATAACTATATGATCTAGTAAAATGATTTAGTCTTTTATTTTATTACCATTCTAGGTTTTCCTCGTTTTTTCTCAGCTTCATTTTCAACCATGCAAGCTGGGCTACTAAAAGGACTATTACTTCTTCTAATTAAAGGTGGATTTTTATTTAATAATTCATTTATTTGTTTATCAAATTCTTTTCTATCCTTTTCTGTATATAACATAGGTCTTTCTTTTATAACTATATTTTCAGTTAACTCTATTTTCGCCTTTAAATCTGACTCCTTATAAAAAGCCAGAGGATGATCATTATAATTTTCTTTTATCTGTTTTATTACCTCGTCAAGAGTTATCCTTTTTATTGTTATAGTATGTATTTTTATGGGAATTTTATCATACGGTCCACCAAGCTTCGCTGGCTGAACTCTGAATGGCTTCATTGATTCGTGGTAGTTTTAAATAATGATTACATTTAGTTTTAAGAATTACAGAATATAAATTCTGTGAATAAAACTGAAATTGTTGTAGGAAATCATTTCCTAACAAGATATCAGTCTCAAGAGAATTATATTCATAAATAGTATTTATTATAACAATTTTACTTCTTAGTATAATATTTGCTTTATCTGCCCTTTTATTAATGCGTTCGGCTTGACCTGTAACACCTTTGATCTTTATATTACCATTTTCTTGCCATTTAGTATAGAGAAAGGATTTAAACAAAGTTATTTCTGAACCATTATCTATTAAGGCATAGGTTGTTATATTAGTATCTTGTACTGTTAGTTGTACAAAGACACTCAAAGGAAAATTAATTCCCTTCATGTTTTTTACAGAAGATTTTTATATTTTTCAATTTGTAATGTAACACCATGTTTTTCTATTTTATAATAATCACATTGATTTAAGAAACTATTACCTAAAATTATATCGTAATAGTCTCCGGCCATATCACTATCTATATAACAAGGTACAATTATTCTTAAATCCTCAAAAATTATTGAAACTTGTACCTCTTGATCACAAGTTATTAATTGTCCTTCAAAGTTTTTATATTGAAATATTGTAGAAGCAACTTTTGCAATTAGTCCTTTATTTTTATGTTTTGCAAAATGATTGGCACTAGCTCCTGTATCAATTAATATATTTGGTCCTTCAATATATTCTTGACCATTAAAATATTTACCAGTTATTACCATTGTATTGGTTATGTCTTGTCTTGTAAATTCAACATTAGTAAGCGGTAACTTACTAACACTTTTTTTAGATATAGAATTGTTTCCAAACTCTATTTGTGGTATAATTCCACTACTAGATCCATATTCTAAATTGGGTTTTCTATTTATTTTAATTTTATAATCTTTTATTTCTTTAATTTCTTCTATTATTGGTAACTTTATTGTTGTTATATCCCGACATTCATTATCAATTTCATTATATGGTTTATCTTGATAGATTTTCCCATAATTACTATTCGTAAAAGCATAAATTGCTCTATAATAAAAGGTAAATGCTTGACTTTTATCTCTAAGTTTTAAATCTTTTAAAAGTTGAAAGTGTAAACTTAAAGTATCATTTATGTTTTGATCATTTATATCAACACTATATTTTGGATAACAATCGAAACAAAATTGTGAATATATTAAATTTCCTTCGACTGCTCCTAAATGACTATTTTTAGCATTTATAAACCTTTGGTCATGAAGTGAAATAACCATAGGACTATCTATTCCATCTCTAAATAAAGCTTTAACTAGGATTTGAATCCTACCCAGATAAACATATTTTATCTTTTTTCTTACTTCTTTATTTTTGATTTTATTTAAAGCTTGATTTATTGAGGATTTAGTAAGCAAATTTAATCTAATTTGCCCTTTAGTATGTTCAACATTTATAGACCTCTCAACTGCATGATAATCATAAATATTTATTTTTTCTCTTTTTATTATATTACCAAAAGTTGTAAAAATACTTTTGGTAGGATTTGTTGCATCAAGTCTTAAACCTTTTATTTTTACTAGAGTTTCTTGATCAAAGGTTATTCGTTGAGCATAACCTTCTGATCCTTCATAAATTTCTACTTCTTTATCTGAATCTTCAGTTTCAATTATATCTTTCTTCATTTTCAGAATTACTAGAGTATGTTTCTTCTTCAATATATATTTCTTTATCAAAATAATTTTCTATATCAGAAACTTCAGATAATTCATCTTGAAGTTCTATAAATTCGGCTTCTATACTTCGAATCTTTTTAGGTTTTTTACATTCTGGTGATTTATGTCCAATTTCTCCAAAATTCCAACATTGGCATTGTGAAAGGTTTTTATTTCTTTTATAGTTAGGTTTTCTTTTAAAATATCTTCTTTTTGGTTTTACATGTTTCTTTTGAAAATTATTGTATTTTTTATACTTCTTTTTATGAAATCTTCTTTTCTTTTTATTAATTCTTTCTTTATTGCATCCCCATTGACTGGGTACTTCAAATTCATTATAATATAGAGGAGAAATTTTTTTAGTTCTTCTATATAAATCTTGAGATTTACATAATTTACTTAGTTCTGAAAAGAGAAAACTAATTCTTCTTCCTAGAGAAGAGGACGACTCTTTATTTTCTTCCTTCCATTTATTCATTATATATTTATTCCAAGGATGTGGAAGTTTTAAAAAGTACATATTGAGATATATAATTTGATCTTCATTACTATAATATTGTGTATAATAATATTCTTTAAATTCACACGTATATTGTTTTAAATTCTTCATGCTACAAATTCTAAGATTTATTAAGTTAGTTCTTGCTTCTTCTTTTTCTTTAAAACTTTCTTTATCAGGATCATCTTGCCAATATTCTCCTAGAAATTCACTAGAAAGATAGGCAACTAAAACTTCAATTCCTTTTTCAGTATTTTCTATTAATTTAGTTTGTATATTTCTCTTTATTAATGCTTTAGAGTCTTCAGTTAATCCTTGCCACCAGTTGTAAACAATACCATCAAATGTAGCAATTAAATAATCTATTTGTCTATTTGAAGTCCATGTATCATCAGCATTATATAGAAAGAAAACTTTCATAGTATTTGCCCATGAAATGATAGCTTTTTTAGTATCTTCTTTGCAATCTATATTTAATTTAGATCCTCCATGATTTATAGGTTCACTATAATTATTATCTGGAGTGAATTTATCTACTGGTTTATGATATCTATCTTTCTTTATATGATCATAATATTGTCTTCTATATTTAGGGATAGGCATCATATCTGATTCTTCTATTTTCATATTTTCTGGTTTTATTGTACCACTTGGGCCTCCAGTTGTATTATTTGTGTTAACTAGTACTTCATATTCCTCTATTTCAGAAAGATCTATCTTTTCAAACTGATCAATTAATTCATTAATTTCATTTATCTTTATCTGTTTCAGATTCAGACTTTTGTTCTTTAGGTGAATTAGATGATGTAGCTATATTTTTACCTTTTTCTTCTTTTTTAAGGGCTTCTTCATAAGCTAATATTTTAGGTAACTCAACATTAAACATATATGCATCAAAGGAATTTGGATGCACTGTTTCTTTAATAGTTTTTAGTGGCTTTATTATAATTTCTCTTTCTTTTATTTTCTTGTCAAATTTATTTTTCTTAAGACAAGTATTCTTTATTAAATCTTCCATATTTGAACTACAAATCTTTAAGATTTGATCCTCTGTTTTTAATTCTTTAAGTTCTTGATTAAGAACATATAGTACTTCAAGTATTTTATTCATTCCTGTATTTAATTCTTCAATATTTTATTTATTTTATCCATTTGTATTTTTTATATCTATCCCAATGTATTTGAGCATTTTGTTGGGAAGCTTTTATCTTTTGTTTGCATCTTTGTATCTTTGCTTTATTCTCTTCTGTTTTAATGTGTTCATATTCTCGATTATATTCTTCGAGAACAATATATAAGCTTAAAATTAGATTTATATGTTGTATCCATCGTTTAAGATGTGTAGTTGTCTTCATGCTTGACTTAAAACATCAAGGCCTTCATTTATTTGTTTTATTTTGGTCATCAAATAACAAATTCTTAAAGCATCTCCTCTATGATAAGCTGGATCCCTTAATAATAAAATATCCAACTCTCTTTGATATTTATACAATTCTACTAGAAGCCTATGCTGAGAATAACTAGGCATTGCTAAGTAGAATCATAATTGCTCTACGTGTTTTATAAGCCTCTAACTTCCTATAGTACAATTCTCTTATTCCTACGTATTTGTATTCCTTGGCGTCTTTCTCTAGTGACATCAAAATTTTGTAGGTCGTTTCAACCTTTTGATACCTTTTAGTGTGTTGAAACAGTTTATTCTTCATGGTGAAGGTAACTGCCAATCAGTTTCATCACATGAGAAATCACAAGATAATAATTCAAAATTTAAATTATCACTGAATTCTTTATCATTTATTTCGTGTAAATAAATAAATAGCTCTTTACTTATTAAAAGATTTACAATTGATAATTTTAATAATTCTAAATATTCCATAATTTATAGTTTTTTATTGATCTTTATGGCTCTGATACCATTTAGACTGGGTTTTACTTAATTTACTTTATGAATTTAAAATTAGTGAATCGTATTAAGACTTAAAAATTTATTATTAGAAAGTCCCTGAAAGGTTTAAGCTTTTAAAAACGGTTTTAGAGCAATTTATAGGTAAAAAGGACTAAACTGACCAAAAAATACTTTATGAGGGGTTTTAGTGATATAAAAGTAGAATTTTGGACCTTTTTGTAATAATGCAAAATTTTGTGAACAGTAAAACCGAGGTTTGAGAAGGTAATCTAGGGTAATTTTAAAAGCTTTTAAAAAGGTGGGTTATTTTAAAGGGTTAATTACATCTACACCCTCTACGAGTTTGTGAAATTCCCACCAGCAGCCCTCTTAGATGAAAAATTACACATACACCCCCTTTAAAATATTAAATTACAGATGCACCCCCTTTCGGTAGGGTTCCGGCGAAAAAGTGATGACGTCAGCCAAAAATTTATGTGATTTGACTATTTTACCCTTGGTAATTTTGCAAACTTAGAAGGGGGTTGTATGTAATTTTTAAAGTAAAGAGGGGGTGTGTGTGTAATTTTTTATAAAAGTAATTAACCGTTATATTTTCAAAATTTGACTGTTGAAAATTTATAAATGAATGTTATGACTGTTTTTTAACTATTAAAGTTGCTCCTCTCTCTCTTTCTCTTTCTCTCTCTCTCGCGCTCTCTCTCTATATATGAATTTAGTTTAAAGTATATTACATGTTTTTTCTTTTTCCTAGCTATTCTTATAGGTTACGTTTGGTATGGGTTTATGTAAGGGATTATATGTGTATCCCACCTATAATTATATTTGGTAGATTTTTTTTAGTCCTTTATAAACCATAGGTCAAGTTTCTTATCCATCCATTTATGGGATAGCTCATCCCATTATTGGGATAGGATGCGTAATCCACTTGATTTGGATTGGGTTGATATAAGTTTTAATTTACTGTATTACACTTAAATATATATGATGTGGCTATTAAAAGGTTTTTCATGATTTGCTTCAAATTCATATGGAAAAAAGAATACTACCAAATATAATTTGAAGGATATATCATGAAATAATACTTACAACCATCACACACACAATGCGGTGGATTGATAACAAATTTATAGCATATGTATCTAATGGTTTTACCATCACACACAATCCTATACTACTACCAAATGCAACCCTAGTGTCTTATGTTGAAATACAAGAAGGATATATGCCAAAAAAAAAAATCAATTCGACTTGAAAACAAGCATTGTGATAGCAGATACGAATGAAAATCGTGGTGATTGTAGTATTATTGTCCAACTCATAGGTACTCCCATTGGTGTCTTCCCTACTTGCATGAAGACGAATAGGCTTTAAATGGTGCCACATGAATGAATCAGGCCGTAACATATGCTTGTTAAGAAGCTCTACCCAAAGATACTTATGGGGGCAACATTGTGCCAAAGCTTATGGCGTTTAACCTCATATTGCTGGCTATTTATTTATTTTTCAAAATTGTTGAGTCTATCATTAACTAATTAGTATTATTATTGTACCCTTTTTTGTCAATAATATAGTATCTTTCATATTTTCATATAGCTTTGGTAAGTTATTTTATATGTATTGTTTTCAATTGTGAATGTATGGTTAGACTTGGATATTAAAAAATGCTTGATTTTTTACACACCTCTTTTGGCAAAACTCTATTACATAATACATACAAAATATATTTCAGGTTACAAGAGCTATATGGACATAAGAAAAATAAAATATCATTGACAACATATGAAAATAGGAAGGATACAATATTTTTCAATAAATTAAGGCGTATAATAATAATACTAATTAGTTAGCATTAGAGTTAACAATATGACAAAGTAGATAAATAGCAAATAATATGATGTTAAGTGCTACATGTTTTGACACAATTTTGCCCCCATAAACATATTTAGCTGAAGTTTCTCAACAAGTATATGTTACGGTCTTATTCATTTGTGTAGTACCATGTGAAGACTCTTTTTTTTTTATTCAAGTAAGGTAGACACTAATGATGGTACCATGAGTTGAGTAATAATAATACCACATTTACCATGATTGTCATTCATATTCGCTATCATAATGCTTTGTTGCAAGCCAAATTGATTTTTTTTTCTCTTGTATTTCAACCCTATATCTTAGAAGAATGACTAGAATAAGCCACGTGTGTGTAATCTAAACTAAATACATGTCAAATAAAGTTGTAATGATGTATATATATATATATATATATATATATAGGGGAGCGGAGACAGAGAGAGAGAAGAGGAACTTTAATAATTAAAAAACAGTCATTAATGTTTATTTTAAAAATTTTCAACAATCAAATTTTGAAAATGTAATGGTTAATTACTTTCATAAACAATTACACATACACCCCTCTCTACTTTAAAAATTACATACAACCCCCTTCTAAGTTTGCAAAATTACCAAGGGTAAAATAGTTAGATCACATAAATTTTCGGCTAACGTCATCACTTCTTTGCCGGAACCCTACCGGAAGGGGGTGCATCTGTAATTTTAATATTTTAAAGGGGGTGTATGTGTAATTTTTCATCTAAGAGGGCTACTGGTCGGAATTTTGTAAACTCGTAGGGGGTGTAGATGTAATTAACCCTATTTTAAAAATATGGGTTGCAATTGAGTGCAAAATAAAAATTGTTTCTAAATGTTTACTACTATTAATATATGCGAATATTTAAAAGAAATATTATACATTGGCACATTCATTGCTTCCTCATCTCCATTGCCTCATAAAACGACTACACAAAATCACTACCATGCCGGAACACATTCTTTAAAAAAAGAAAAAAGAAAGAAAGCATACTATCATTTGTAAATTATTGTGTTTAACTTTTTATGATTACTTATTAGTTCAAATTTGTACTTATATATATAACATTCACATTAGTTTGTTGAATTTTGTTTTATCCAAACAAATTTTTGAATACGTATTTCATTCAATAAATCGATTAAGTTGTATAGATTCTTTCTACTTATTTTTTTTTATGAAATTAATGTAGAAACTATGAGATTGTTTGCAATATATTTTATTAATATTTTCTTTTCTATAACTTCTTGCTAATTTTCTCTTTATTTAAGGTTTTAACGTATGCTCAACCTTCATTTACTTTATTATTTTTGCTTCTCTTTGTGACAAGTGTATTTTTTTTTTCTTTATGAGTCTTGCTCAATTTCTATGTTTTCCTAGTTGATTCTTCATTCAATTCGAAGTTTGTAAACTATAA
Organism: Petrea volubilis; assembly: GCA_026212405.1. Taxonomy (NCBI): domain Eukaryota; kingdom Viridiplantae; phylum Streptophyta; class Magnoliopsida; order Lamiales; family Verbenaceae; genus Petrea; species Petrea volubilis. The sequence goes on along the minus strand of CM047883.1, from coordinate 733,527 downwards.
TTTCTCCACTTACAATTTTTTATATTTATTTTGTAATTATGTAGATTTTATGCTTTATATTTCTACATTTTCATTTATTCACTAAAATATCATATAATTTTATATTTCCTTTTACCAATACAAAGTAATTAGTTAAAAATTATCATAATTTTCGACTTATGTCATCTTTTATTGGCATTCACACAAGACACATGTGAATATAATTTTAAACTCTATTAATTGCATATTTCAATTAATTTGTTGTGTGTGTGTGTGTGTGCGTGTTTTTTTTTTTCCGCTTTATACTGTCTACAAACTTCGTATTTCTTCTTTTTTATGAATTACTCCACTAATCACAATAAGAAAGACACAATAAATTGGTCTAACGGATTTAAAGGTATTTAAAAAACTGATTTTACAATTAATAGCCAAGAGTGTTTGTTGTGGAATTTTCTAACACGCAAGTACACATGTACCGACAAATAATATAGAGTGAATAAAGCATCAAATCCCATAGAGACTTGTAAATTATTGCTAACTAAGTGCCAAAATTAAGCTTCCTATGCTTGTTCTAAATTCAATTATGGTGAATATAAATTAAATTGTGCGAATAAAAATTAAAATTAAATTATGCAACCCAAAGAGCAAATAGCAAATCAATTAACCAAATTAACTCAAGTATGGGATTACAACATCCCCCAATATACTTTTCTAAGTCGAATTACCAAAATTCTTATAATTATGTAAATTATTCTGATAACTTTGAGAATGAATTTATTTGGTGATTTCTATCGAAATCCCCCTAAACCTGTTAACAAATAATACTATCATATATGTCTATGACTAACAATTATTTAATAACGCTTTAAGTTCACTTATTGGGTTACACATGTGTTGCATGTATATGTCTATCCAATAAACTAATCGACTTTTGACAAACATAAAATCAAATATTTGTTGCTCAATTTATTATCCAATTCCTAAATTTCATTCATCGAGGCTTAGGTAGGACTCCTAACATATAATTGGTGGCCAAAGAATTGCAAACAAACAATCCAAACTAAACAATAAAAATAAATACACAAAAATTATAAGGATACAAAAAAACTCATAACAATTGCATGTTGGGTTTAGTCATAATCCCAAAACAGAATATTTAGCTACTCATGTTAACAAAATCCAAAAAAACATAAAAATCATCATAACAACTAAAATTTAGAGATAAAGAAAAGAGAAAACTCTAATTGAATACCTAGTCTTCACTTCCTTATCCTTCAATCATGTGTTGTCAATGGAGTCTTGGAAGATAAATTTAATCTAACTAAAAAACTTTGGAGAAAAATTAAAAAAGAGAATGTAAAAGTGTGTTGATTATCGACTACAACATTTGTCTCCTATTTAAAGACCCTTAAGTAGGGGTGTAAGATGAGCTGAGCCCGTTCAAGAGCTCAATGAGCTGGGTCAACTCAAGCTCGACTCAAGCTTGAGCTCATCTGGCTTGAACTTCTTCTCAAGCCGAGCTTGAGCAGCTCGTGTGCTCTAATTTTTTCCTTTTTAGTTTAAAATGTATCCAAAAATAATAGAAGTTATACAAGGACAAGTAACAAACCTATATATAGTATTGGCATAGATATCCAAAATATTTGTCATAAGAATTCAATTTTTTAATATATGCTTATCAAATATTGAAAATCATCTTGCTTCAAAATTTATGATAAGTTCTATTGGAAATGAGCTTGATTTTAAGCTTGAGCTCGAATGGACTCAATTGTAAATGAGCCAAGCTTGAGCTCAAAATTTTAATGATGAGTTTGAGCTTGAACAAAAATTTATAAGCTCGACCAGTTTGAGCTTGAGCTTGGGCCCAATTTTTTTTGATGTGGATGAGCTTGAGTCCAAATTTTTTTGATGAACTTGAGTCCAAATTTTTTTGATGAGTTTGAGCTTGAGCCTGAGCCTAAATATTTTTAAAAGCTCAACTCCAGCCAAACTCGTTTATACCTCTACCCTTAAACACCCTATTTTGATCTGAAATCCTAATTAGGGTAGTAGTAGAAAGTTGTCAAATTTATAGCTTATGCACAGTCGCAAATTTTGTGCGTAGGACTGCAACTAGTTCTATCCAATTACTCTATTTCTGCACGGATATGCAGTTTCTTGCGCAGGATCGCACCCCTTTTGTTGTCTTTTTGGCCTTGTAGACTCATTTTCCTAAAATAAGATAAATCAACATTAAACCTTTCAAAATAATTTAAAATATAAGAAAAAGTATAATAAATCTATTCAATTAAGTATATATATATATATAATTTATGGACTTATCAGTGTTATAAAAAAAATTTATTAAATAAATTGTATCTACACTGGACGGATTAAAAAGAATTGCCAACTCTTATTTATTTATTTTTGTATGACAAAAATTTAATACTATAGAGTGCAATTAAAATTTTAATACTATATAAAGTCCAATTAAAAATTTAATACTACAAGTCTAGTTAAAAGTCCAGCTATTTATTCATAGTTATGGTCTTTATTTTATTTACTGTTTAATTTAAAATCTAACTCTTAATGTTTAAATTATTAAAGACAATGAAGCAATATTATATTCTATAATATATATAAGGTTATTTTAATTTTTCAAAAAAAAAAGAGAAGAAACGTAAAATACTAATAAATTATTTGTACTTTTATAATACAATATAATATTGTAGGACTTATTTTAATAGCTATGATGTTTAGGATTGTATTTGTTTTCTTTTTGTTGTTTTTGTTTGGTATAATCTTGTATTAGCGTGGAAATCTCCAACAAAAGTCAGCATTGAAGCAAAGCATGGTGGACGAAACCGACTACATTTGGTTCAAGCTTTGAGCAGGATAGGGAACCCCCCGAGTATATGTTCAATCCTTTCTTCTCGACGTTAGAAGAGTTTCTGATTTGTTCAGCCTCAGCTTGCAAATCATCTAGTATCTCTATCATCGCTTGGGACACTTTCGTCTCATCTTCATTTGTTCCGTGTGGTAATTGGTTTAAATTCACTAGTTTTTGTAGCATTGCTTATTTTCGAGGGCATTTTTATGTACCAGAAGTAGGAATTTTGTCCGTTTTTTTTAAAGCATAATATTTTAACTATATATAAAAAAAAAGAAAAATAAACAGACATACACGAATACTAATAGATTATTAATGTTGAAACACAAGTAATATTCATTAATTATATATATAGTAATATAAATATATATATATATATTTATGGGAAAAATGCCATTTTCGTCCTCCAATTATGTCCCCAAATCACATTTGGTCCCTTATTTTCACTCATCATCAAATTTGGTCCCTCATCTTCACTTTTTTTATTAAATGTGGTCCTTCCGTTAGTTTTTCTGTTAAAACTAACGGAAGTTAGTTTTGGCACATTCTAAAATTACACTCACCTCCCCTAGTACTTTTTCAAAATTACCTTCACCTCCCCTGGTCTAATTTCAAACTCGAGGCCAATATGCTCATCAAAATCACCACAAACCAGCTCCACTCATTAGTAAAACCCTAAAACCCACTTCAAAAAAGCAACAAAATAAGCATATCGGGTTGGACTCTCAGTCGATAATGGAAGCAACAAGTGTGCATTTTGAGGAATCTAGTTTGCTCCACCATCTTTGCAGCACCTCCATTCTGCCCGTGTATTGTTAACATAAATTTACAATCATTGGTGTTTTCAACATCGCCTGTGCTAAATATGTATATCAGACTTTGCGGTCAATATTATGGAAAATCATGGAGGACAACTCCAACAGAATTTTATAGTCTAGTAACAATTCCATGAATAAAGTGTAGGCAAATAAAGATCGAAACATGGATGCAGACTAATGAACAGCGCATTTTCAGTCCTTAACCATGCTTCCTCATCATCGTCTACAAGGTCTCATGCTGCACATAAGCCTGCTAATTGCCATTCGCACGAATCCCAGTTCCTAGGAAACCCATTCCCCCTCGGATCTACGGAGATATGCAGCAAACTTCCACTTCCTAAATGTAATTTGTCAACAAATCAGTGATTGAGTTGACACCAGCCCACAAGTGGAGCAGCAGGAAGCTAGCATTGAACAGATGGCGAGTATTTATATGAATCCCACTAATGGCTATACTAAATGATATGTGATCTTTGACTTAGTGGACTAGATAAATTCATCTAATATCCCACTTAAATTCATCTAATATCCCACTTAAATTCCGACCCGGTATGCTTATTTTGTTGCTTTTTTGAAGTGGGTTTTAGGGTTTTACTAATGAATGGAGCTGGTTTGTGGTGATTTTGATGAGCATATTGGCCTCGAGTTTGAAATTAGACCAGGGGAGGTGAAGGTAATTTTGAAAAAATATCAGGGGAGGTGAGTGTAATTTTAGAATGTGCCAAAGCTAACTTCCGTTAGTTTTAACAGATAAACTAACGGAAGGACCACATTTAATAAAAAAAAGTGAAGATGAGGGATCAAATTTGATGACGAGTGAAAATAAGGGACCAAATGTGATTTGTGGGCATAGTTGGAGGACGAAAATGTCATTTTTCCGCATATATTTATTATCTCGCCGCAGCAATTACAAAGTTGGTAATATAATACTCTGTCCACAGGATCTGATTCTGGACAAACGTTTAGGACAAGAACGAACTTGGCTCACAGTCGTATCGAAACAGATATAAATCTCGAACAGGTAATCTCGCATGGTGCTTACATTCTTACGGCACGAAACGTAAATGAAGGGCCGCGGCGGACTCAAAGTTGCTTGTACCGCGTTTATAATATGTCGCTTAGCATACCGATGATTAAGAGAAGGTTGTATCTGTGAAGAGTGGAAGGCAGAAAGCAAGTTGATTGTTGGCCTCATTCGGACCGCAGCACTGAAGTAACTCCTCTCGTCCAGTACAGGTTTGGCACGCGCACCATGTGTTGAATACTCGTGACGCCAAAAATTTTGGTCCTCATAACCATGCACGATGGAAGGCCAAATTGCAGCAAGATTAGGATTCAGGGAGTTTAACTGTATGCACGTGAACAAAAATAAATAAGTAAACAGAAAAAAACAGGAAAAAGAAGCATTAAGGATCAATATTATAGCTATATTGCATTGAAAACAAAGCGGAAAAATTAATAATCTAGAAATTGTATTTTAACATTACCGCTTGTTTAAACTTTGTAAGGTCTAGACCATTGCAATTATTAAGCGTTTGGCCATACTTATCCATAGGCCACAGTCCGTGAAGGGTGAAATCTGAGGCCGTAATAGTACAGACTTTGGATTCAAGCCTGCAAAAACTAGGAATCCAAGTGAGTACCATAGCCATACGTTCATAATTAGTTTTCTGTTGCTCACCAAGAACAATTTGATTAACCAAAAGCACGGGCACCATTGCGCCAGGAAACTTCATTGTTGCTTAGGATAGTACTGGTGGGAAGGATGAAAGTTGCAAATTAAACTGCATATAATCCCATTTACATAAATAGTTGTGATGTGGCATTATAATTTGCTTATAGTGTCACATTAATCAAATTGGCTCCAATAAACAAGTACTAGATAACTAGGAGCCTCATTAACCATGCATGAAAAAAGGTAAAACAAGGGAGGCTTCCACCAAAATAACTCTAGTATGGTCCTTATTATTGAATTTTCCCATAAGAAAAAGATATGCTAGTTCAAAATCAGCATAAGATCCAGCAAAACACATGAGCATTGATTGAGGTTGACTCTCGACATACTAAGTCATAATGTAGCAGAAGCTCCGAACTGCTTAATTATTTTTGATCTTCAACTACATGATTGTACTACATATTCTCCTATATTCATTAATATTATACGACACGTGTATTGATAAATAATTAAAATAAGGAAAGAGAATCTTTAAAAAAAATCCATACTATCTATTTATCTATAATAGTGATATTGGTATACTCAATGTTTATGCATAATTAAAAATTAATGTAATTTGGCGACATCATATTATTTTTAGTAGATTTAAGAAAAGGAAAAATATCATTTTAGTCCTCCAATTATGCCCTCAAATCATATTTGATCCCTTATTTTCCATCATCATCAATTTTGGTCCCTTATCTTTAGTTTTTTTTATCAAATGTGGTCCTCCTGTTAGTTTTTCTGTTAAAACTAATGGAAGTTATCTTTGGCATATTCTAAAATTACACTCACCTCCCTTGGTACTTTTTCAAAATTACCTTCACTTCCCTTGGTGCATTTTTTTTTTTTTTTAAACTACTATATATTAACTTTTGTGAAAAGAGAAAAAGCATGATTTTGCAAGAGCCACACCATGGTCAGACATACGATTGTCCACCCCAACGTTCCATGCAGGAGCGTATCGTTCAGAAGGATCCACAAATCTTTGAGGCACAAAATCTGTGGGACGGTTGGCATCCTGCATGTCTGCGAGCAGCTTCTCAGCCTCTTTGAGACTCACTTTCCGCCTAGCTTCAGCTTTATGCGTCTCTTTGCTACTGTCCGCCGCAACATTCCATGCATGCACATAACCCGTGGGACGGTTGGCATCCTTGTCTGCAAGCAGCTTCTCAGTCTCTACGAGCTTCACTTTTCACCTGGCTTCAGCTTTATGAGCCTCTTGTAGATCAGACGGCTTAACCCTAGCCTTCTTCCTCGCTGGCAGAGACACCAGGACGGAGTCATGGACTTCAATTACTGAAGGCTCACCTTCAAGGGAGAATTTCTTGTTTGCTTGCAAATCCACTTCATCCTGGATAGCATCTCTAGTTCCCACATCAACCTAAACCAAATTCCCTCAACATAATAGACCAAGTACACAAAATAATGTGGTTTAAGTAAATTTAATAAGTACCGTGAAGCAAGAGTCCCCATAAACAACTTTCCTCATGTTACTTGCATGATGATTAACTAAATGAAGAAACGTAATTGATTGTAACTGATATTCTACATGTAGAGATTGAAACTTTGGCCTGGTGTACAAATTTCTATGACACTGGGAAAATAAAGGTACATTTGTAAACAAGAGATCCCATATTTCTCTCGCAATAAATTATTTAACTCTTACCATGCTTAGCATGAGAATCACCTCGTGTCATCCACATATGTTGCGGGCCTCAAAAAGATCAGTGGAACATGTGCAAAGGAAAAGGAAGACGGACGTCAATTTGAGATGATCTCCTATTCATTTCAAAAAAAGCAAAAAAAAAAAAAAAAAAACACCAAGGGAGGTGAAGATAATTTGGAAAAAGTACCAGGGGAGGTGAGTGTAATTTTAGAATATGTAAAAGTTAATTTCCGTTAGTTTTAATAGAAAAACTAACGGAAGGACCACATTTGATAAAAAAAAAATTAAAAATGGGGGACCAAAAATGATGACGAGTGAAAATAAGGAACCAAATGTGATTTGGGGGCATAGTTGGAGGACTAAAATAACATTTTTTCCATTTATGAAATTAGTGGGAAGTAAAAATATCTATACTTATATTAAGTGAAAACCCCTTTAACTTTTTTATTGGTGTGTGTAATTTTGAATTTCCTAAAATACTCATACTAAAATAAATGTAAGTATAAAATGTCTAGTTATTATTCTCTCTCAACGACTTTATTTTTTCCTTTTCTATTATCTTTCCTTTCTCACATCCCTTTTTTTAGATTTTTATTTTACTTTTATTTTAATTATTTTTTTAATTATAAAGTTTAATCTTACTTTAATTTTTATTTGTCACTTGTCATAAATTTACTCAATATATTAAACATAGTTAAAAAGATAGTAAAAATAATAAAAATCATTAATATATATACACACGTTTATACCAATTCAATAAAAACTTCATTTTAAATTTAATCATTTCATTGGATTACATCTTAGTTTGGTATTTCTAAAAATTATGATTTTGGTCCGATTTCGTTGGACTGCGGTGAATTAAGGTGATTTGGACAATAAAATGGAAGATTTTCTTAATTTTCCCCTCCAATTTGCTACTTGGGAAGCCTTGCCAACATTATTATTTTGTTAAAAAAAACACTTATTACATTGAGGGATGTTGGCAATTTCTCTTTGAAACAAAAAACAAATTCCACTTCAATTATTTTCCTTGTCACTTGTTAAGCGTTTTGCCATAGTTATCGATAGGCCACAATCCATGCTGTGTGAAATGTCATACTGTAGTATTTGATAAATTAAAGATGAATATTTAGCTAATATTTAAGCACTTCGGATATATATTTTTGTATGATTTTTAATCTTAAATGTTTATTTTTACTATGTTTTTATATTTTCTTCAGGATATATTGAAAATTGTGAAAAAAAAAATGATTTGGGGTTTAATTTGTGAAGAAAACCCAAATTTGTAATGAAAGAAGTATTTGCTCCATAGGACGTGGTCACGTCTAAAGTAAAAATGGCTTCAAGAAAAAAATGGCTTGAGAGTTGAAATTATCTTTTCCCCAAAAGTTCATTAAATTGTTTTGAAACAATTACGAGCAATCAAAAGCGTATCTTATCAATATCCAATTCTCCTTTTGGAGATTATTTAGAAGACTTACAAGGTATTATGGCAAGCCACAATTTTGTCAAAGTTTGCATGCTCAATTGAATTGGCAAGATTCGTATGCTCTACAAGTTGTTAGGATTTGCAAGACAATTCTTGCAAAAAATCAAGGATTAAATCTTGCAAAAAGGTGATCAAGACTTGAGTTGCCAAAATTGGTCAAAGTTTGTGTCTTCAAAAAGTTGTCAAGGTTTTCTTCTGGATTTGAGCAGAAGTCTTCGGTGCTTGAGGATACGTAACTGTGTGCTAGTTGGGTCTCTGAATTGCAAGGAAAGAACACAGGTGAGTCTAGTCGGAAGTGTCTTCAGCGAAGACCCTCCGACACTCAAGTCAGTGATAGTTTGAGTAGATAATCAGAAGGTGACGTAATGTACTATAGAAGGCATAAGTACATAATTAGAACTCGTACCATTGTGAACAGTGGATACTTTCTATTTATAGTAGGCCGTCCAAGTACCGAATTAGAAATCGAACCCTTGTGAACAGTATAGACTTTCTATTTATAGTATGCCGGGTGAGAATGAACTGGATTAGGGTTGGGGTAGCCTATTTTCGGGCTTCGTACAAGGATATTCATCTGACACAATGTAGTGGCGATGTCAGGTGCAACAATCTGTTAGAAGCCATTGCACTGGGGGATTGCCTCAAGGAAGTGATAGAGGACCTGACATGGCATATTTTCAATCGGGATTCTCCTGGCTCGCTCGTGCCACATGTCTTCCGCTTTAAATGTTCAAACTCACAGGCCTAGGCTTTCGACCTGGCTTGATCGACCCCTCGAAACGATTTGATCGAGATCCTCCGGACGACTTGAGGGCTTATTCGACCGGGTCAGTAGGTCCTCGAACTAACCCGTCGATCACCCCGGTCGAGTTCTTTATTGACCAGGACCTTAATTCGACTAGGTCAGTAGGTCCTTGAACCAAACCCGTCGATCACCCCGGTCGAGTTCTCTATCGACCGGGACCTTAATTCGACCGGGTCGGTGGGTCCTCCAACCAAACTCGTCGATCACCCCGGTCGAGTTCTTTATCGACTGGGACCTTAATTCGACTGGGTCGGTAGGTCCTCGAACCAAACCCGTCGATCACCCCGGTCGAGTTCTTTATCTATCGGGACCATACCGTGTTCATTGATAAGTCCATAATTCTACTTGGTTTTTATGCTTATTTTAACGGACTTACCATGTATTTTTCTCCATTTGAACCTTATTATGCCTAAATTCGAGTTAAATCGTTGTTTTGTAGGTAAGATGGAAAAAATACCATCAAGGAGACGAAAAACGAAAGGCAAGAGTTGGGTACTTATGCAAGAGATTTTGGGTATCAACCCAATTTCAGCCATTTTGAGAAGAAATGAATCTGTATGTTTGGGTACGTACCTAAAATATTTCGGGTATGTACCCGATTTCAGCAATTGGAGGGTTAAATGAATCTGTACATTTGGGTACGTACCCAAAATATTTTGGGTATGTACCCAAAAATCCGCAACAGCAATTAACAGCTTTCCTAGTTCGATTAGGACTCTATTTTTGGAAGGTGGCGCTAGGATTTTTCTACCCCTTTTTAAGTCCAGAAACATTGGCACAACTACCATTGACGTTTTTAAGCTAGGTTTTAGAGTTTAGAACTTTTTCTTTTTCATATTTTTCATCTTTTTGGGGATTTTGTGGAGAACAGAAGAAGGGAGAAATCAAGAACCAAGGGAAGAACAACCGAACGAGAAGAGTTTTCATCTGAAATTTCCAGAGAATAAATTTAATTCTTCTCTTTTCATGAATTCTTTTCCAGAGTTTGTTCTTATTGTTAGTTTCATTATGAACTAATTTTAATTAATGTAAGGATGGTGTAGTTCATCTTTTTTGCTTTTCTATGAAAATCACGTGAGTTTGAATCTATTTTCGTATGTCTTTTTGTTGTGTGATTCTCGTTTAATGATTTAATACGTGGTTAGGGTTTGATCACCCCTAATTAGCAAATTTGCGAATTGTGATGAGGTCGAGAGACGATTCACGATTGTAGCTCTAGTTAGACGAGATCAAATGGTGTTAAAGTTGCATGAGAATGAATTTAATATTGATTGAGCCTTAAGGCAGTGATTAAAATTCATACAAATAATTTCTAAAGCTGAGATTAATTGAATGAGAATTGGTTAGTCTTAGGCTTAGAAGGGTTTGTATGAATTAATTCCGCAATACTTGAGAGAGATTGTGGATATATTTGTTCCTATTCTTCACACAACCACGAAACCACTCAACTTAGAGATTGAATTAGAATAGCGAATTAGGTGAATGAAACCACCTTGCACTTGCATTTCCCACATTAATTATTTGTTATTATTGTTCTTCACAAGTTATTTTTATTAAGAACTTAGGTTTCTTTTAGTAATACAAAATCACTACTCAATTTGATCCATTTAGCTAAACAACACGAGTCATTTTCATGGGCCAAATCACAATCTCTATAGGATTCGACACTCTACTCACTTTGTATTACTTGTACGACTGCGTGCACTTGCGCAGCACCCAACATTCATTCAACCTCTGCTGGCATTAAATTCTCTGTCAGCTCATGGTATGGGATCACCGCCTAAACCCATACCTCATTAATTAAAAGCTAATTAATATCCTAGGGCCTTACCCTTAGGCTTATAGATCACTCCACCTCATCATATGATAACCTACTAAGCCCTAAGGGTCCTATAGGAAGTGACCAACTGGGACATACTATAAAAACCCTTGCATTTATGGTAAGATAGAGATCATTAATTACTCTCAACACCCTTACTCTGCTCAAATTTAGACAAAACCGATCCGCTGACTTAAGCATCGGAGGGTCTTAGCCGAGATGGGTTCACGTTGCCTTTTCCTTGTTGCAAGTCAACTTCCCGATCAAATACCTTCATTCACATACTCGACCAGAACAACTGATCGAGGTCGACCAGCTCCTGAATTCGACTCGCATGAGGACCACTCTGAGAAAGGGTAAATCCCTCATTGGAGTGAGGTGCAGAGCTTCGAGGAAACCCTTATCTAAAGTGGTAACAAGGCCCGGAGGCTGGGCCCGAGGAGGTGGTTCCTTTCTCGGGCTTGCGCTTGCATGGAGACAAGTGTCCTTATCTGAATTAGGCTAAGTCGGTTGTTTTAGCTTCCACGGGGCAAATACTGGTTTGACTACGTCATGAAGAAATATCCATGTGGCACGATTTATATTTTACGACATTGTCAAGATTTTTCTTTTATAATCTTTTCAAAATTTGTATTTTTAGGATTTGAAGAAAGTGAGAACATTCTTAAAATCCTATATGTAGGTCTTACACGATTGTAAAATGTATCCAAGCTTGTAGCCTAGTTTTATTTTAGTTTATAACTTATATTTTTCTTTTAGTATTGTTCTTAGCCACGTGTGACTAAGTTCTCTATATTTTTTAGTCGAAGGTTAATTCAAAGTCGATGCTCTACAAAGGATTATGAGGTCTAAACATTCTTATCCATCTCTTTAATTTAGCAATATTTATATATATTTTGTTGTTTATTGGGAAAGACCATCCCTTAATGTTATTTTACAATTTGTGCAATTTCTGTCGGTTGTTCGAGTAATAGAATAGCATAGATTCAATTAGTGGAGTTAAATGCGTAATTGCTTAATTGAACTAATACTAACTGAAAAATAGCATAATTCGGTTGTGTCGAAACTTTTGATTACTTTATGAAAATATATATAATCTGATTCCTAAATGAATGAGCGTGTGTGGTTTATTGGGTAAGATCAATTCTTTCTAACTCTTGATACTGTTAACAAATTGAATTCCATTGTTTGACTAGTGTTATTTTTTAATTATGAATTATTCATTTTGTTTGCGTGTTTAAGTGTATATTAAGGAATAATTAGGTTGGGGGAGTTTTTCAATGGCTATAACCGGCTTATTGCTTAAAATTATCGAGTTATCTCTGAATCTTTGATCAATCAATAAACATTGTACTAAGAATTACCCTCGGTTGAGATCTTCTCATATTGATTTTATTTCAATTAAATTCTTGCATTTATTTTTGTTTAAATCATTTCTAGTTGTAATATCTTTAAAAGTCCCCATTACTTTTATTTTTATCAATATCCTGGTTATTTTAGAATTTGATCAAAAGTTAATCCACGGTGAATTCAACCCTTCTCGTTTTATCTACAATTTATTTTATTTTTAGAAAGCGTGGAATTTTATTTTTGATGGTTTTGCCACCCATCAGTAATACAGACTTTGGATTCAAACTCACAAAAGCTTGGAATTATCCAAGTTAGTACCATAGCCATATGTTCATAAATATTAGAGTTCTGTTGATCACCAAGAACGATTTGATTAACCAAAAGCACGAGCACCATTGCGCTATGAGAAATTTAAAAACACATCTCGTGGCTTTGTTCTATTTCATATTTCATCTTTTATTTATTTTATATATGTAATATAGATACATGTCGAGTGTATATATTTAAAAAGATACATACACATCACACATACATCTAATATAATTCATAAATCTTGAAGTCATTCACGTAAAAATTACGTTTATTATTTTTCAAATTTTGATGGTGAGTGTGATATATTTAATTCATGAAAAGAATACTATATATTCTTTTTATAATTGAGTTAACGTGCTTCAAAATTTGCTAATAAGTTGATTCTTTTTATTTCTTTAATTATCTTTTCATTTTAGTAAGTATTGTGCTACATTTTGGACCTTTATTTCAAATAAAGTTATCTTCTATGAGGATTTGGGCATTTTTTGAGCTTTTAAAATAAAGAATTTCAAAGTTATAGGTTTTAAGTTTTAGTATCTCTGTGTTTGTGGCAATTTTATTTCTTAATCTTAGGTGCAAAATTTAAACTCGCCAAATTTTATTTTTTTTTGAAGAGAACTCACGAGATCAAAGATCAATAAACCGAGGAGGCTTCCTCCTTCAATACAGCAAGAAGGAAACTGGGAATACCCGACCCTACGAAATCCTCAAAAGTCGAACGATGGGCTAACCTATGAGCCGCCATATTACCGGTTCTTCTGACAAAAGAGAAAGCAATAGAACTAAAACTAGAACGAAAGCTTCTGATATCCATGACTAGATTACCAACGTAAGAGAGGTCAACGATGTTACTACTAGTAGCCCCAATGAGCACCGAGCAATCGCCTTCCAAAATCACGTGCGTCCAACCTGCATCTTGAGCCAAAAGGAGTGCCTCCCGAGCCGCTAGCGCCTCCGCATGCAAAGCATCCCCAGGAACTCGGAGGCGTTTTGAGGCCCACGCAATGCAAGAGCCTTGCCAATCCCGCGCAATGATTCCCACGCCAATTGATTTGTCCTGCCCCCCAAAAACAGCACCATCAAAATTAATTTTTATGGTACCTTCGGGGGGCGCCTCCAAGAGGAGCAGTCCAAAAATTTCATCTTTTAATTTTTATGGCTCTACATGACATGAACGAAAAACTTTTATTTTGTTGAAAAATATAATCTATGTCAAACAACTCTTCATATATTGAAGTATTTTAGAGGATTAAATGTAGATCAATATGCTAGTTTCTTCATTCTTACTGAGCCATTATTCATTTTATACTATCTCTTTTTCTATTTTTTTTACTTTAATGAATAAAAAGGATAGCCTTTTATTTTCTTTTTTTATAATTAAAAATTACATGTTAGCTTATTAGCGTTTTTAATAATTTGAAAACTCAAAATTAAAATTCCCTTAAAAGGACTTAAACCCGATTAGTAGGCAAAATAATTATTACAATTAACCTGTTTTTTTTCCCCAAAAGATTACCTAACGTAACTTTTTAATTGATTCTATTATTTCTTAATAATTTTTAGTTATTTTTAGTCTTTTTATTGTTGTTTTTTAAAATACTTTTGAATTTCTCAAATATTAATTCAAAATCTCAGGTTCGCGACATTGAGTATAAATTTATAATTAAATATTTTTTTCTATGCGATTGTCCATACTTTTTTATATTTTATCATGTTAAAAAGTATACAAGAAATTTGATTGTTATTATGTTTTTGGGTTTACCACATAAACAACTGTATATTAAAACTTAAATAAATATTGGTACATATATTATCAAAGTAAATCCATGATATTGATTTATCTTTATCTAAAATATCATTCATCTTCAAATTAATATCTTATCCTGTATTTTAAATTATTTAGTTACACAAAAGTAGGGATTTTCTACAACTAAAAACTAAATAAAAACAACATAGTTTATAACATTTGATCTTAGAAGAGTAATAAATTGATGCTCTCTCCCCTCCTGAAAATTTTCTGTACTTCCATTTTCTTCATTTTTATTTTCACGAACTATTTTTAATCCTTTCGAAAGTTATATTTTTAATTGTTTTGATATTTTGTTTTTCTTTCCATTTTTCATGTATTCATTCATGATATTATTATTCTTCAAATTTTGATGATGGGTATTGATGCGTACCAGATCTTGGAACAATCAAGAATTTGTATAAAGGAATGTTGAGCGTAGGGAAATCCTACTTGTGAGTAAAGACTTATCGATAATGGGGGAACCTAACTTGCTAGAAAGCATTAGTATTCAACTAAATTAAGTAAGTGTATGCTTTAAAAAGAATAAAACGAAAGAAAATTGCAATATAAAGTAAAATAAGGCAGTAAGATAACCTACCAGAAAATAGCTATGGACTAGCAACAAAAAATTCGTAGATAACCTGTAGCCCATTTGGCGTGCAAAGTGATGCCTTTTTTTTTAAACATTTGCTGCAAAAATAGCAATGGAAATTTTGTAGCTATTATCTTTTTTTTTTTTTTTTTTTGTAGCCAGCTCCGTACAGAGCTGGGTAAGGAAATGTTTGTAACTATTTCAGTGGCTAAGTTTTAGCATGGATATTTCGTAGCTAAAGTACATTATCAAAACTTTAGCTACAGATCTGCCATAGCTATTCCGTAGCCATGTTGTCCAATTATTTTCTGTTTGCGGCTTATTTAATATGTTCTCTAAATCCAAATGTGTTAAATTATTTATTTTATTATTGTACTATGTGTAACGAATAATAGCCCTCAACCAATTTACTCTTCTAAGTCAAATATTTTTTGTTAATTTTATTGTATCATTAATGTGATTATTGCTTAAAACTTCTATTTTATAAGTGAATACAGTCACACCATTGAAATTAGCTATAACCTTTGAATTTGCTAATATTTATCCATGGCTATGTTGAAAAAAATATATATACCAGTTAACCACAGAAAATCCTTGGCTATTAGTCTGTTGTTTGAATTTCGTAGGTGTTTGAATGATTTTACCTAAATTTCACCTACAACCTCCAGATTTTTTAATTTATTAATTTTGATAAAATCAAATGTAATTTTTTTTTTAAATTTGACTTTTAGTCACGAATTTTTTATTGATTGAAAACTAGTGGCTAAAAGTATTTTTTTAAAAAAATAATTGATTAATTAATTTAAAAAATTACTAAAACTAAGAAATTACAAAAATTGATAAAATTAGTGAAATTTGTTAACATAATTTAAATTTAGAATATCATACAAAAATATATTAAGTATAATAAAAACCATCTAATAAAGAGGAAACTAAAATTGCCTATTGGTTAGACACTCAAATCCTATCCCAAACATCCGAGGATTGAATCTGGCCAAGTGCAAGAAAAAATACGTGTGCCATACTTAACATGTGGGGTTCCAGTGGTGTGGGGATTGGGTTGCTATGAATTTTGGCTAAAAATTCATAGCTGCAACCTATTCTTTTTTTTTTTTTTTTTTTTTTTTGGCAGTGGCACCAATTTGCCCGAGAATTCCTTGGGGTTGTTCCTCCAAATCAGGAGGGATGGCAGATATTTAGGAAAGTAGTTCTAGGTTGATCCCCATGTTTCTAGGGTTGTTGGACCCTTTAAATAAATATGGGTCTATATTTTAGGGTAGATGGTAATGGAGATAAGACTTATGGGTCTTATTTATCCGGATTCTTTTAATAGCTAAAGGATCTTTTGATTTTATTCATATTCCGATCAAAAACTTTATTCCTTAAAAGTATTTAATCGTTTATCTCCCAATGAGAAATTCGAGAAAA
Organism: Petrea volubilis; assembly: GCA_026212405.1. Classification (NCBI taxonomy): domain Eukaryota; kingdom Viridiplantae; phylum Streptophyta; class Magnoliopsida; order Lamiales; family Verbenaceae; genus Petrea; species Petrea volubilis. The sequence continues at coordinate 716,894 of CM047883.1, read as the reverse complement.
AAAAAAGCATTCTTAGGATTTGTATCCATGAATCACTTATAAATTGAAAAGTTGGATTATGAAATTGCGAAACATAAGTTTTGAATTGGACCAAGACTTCCAATTGAATAGGTATGAGTAACAGATCCATGCCTTAAGATAGTAGTTAAAAAAAAAAATCGAGGGAATTTTTTCCCCAGTTTTCCTTTGGAAAATTTAAAAAAAAAATTGAAAAAAAATAGGGGAATTTCCCCCCAATTTTCCACTGGAAATTTTAAAAAAAAGTTGAAAAAAAATTGGAGGAATTTTCCCCCAATTTTCTATCGGAAAATTTAAAAAAAGTCAAAAAAAAAATCGGGCAATTTTCCCCTTGTTTTCCGCCGGAAAATTAACAAAAAGTTGAAAAAATCGGGGGAATTTTCCCCCGATTTTCCATTGGAAAATTAAAAAAAAAAAAAGTTGAAAAAAAAAACCAAAGGAATTTTCTCCAGGTTTTCCGCTGGAAAATTTAATAAAAAAAATCACAAGAAAAACCAGGGGAATTTTTCCTCGGTTTTCCGCTGGAAAATAAAAAAAAATTCAAAAAAAACTCGGGGTCAGTCCACCGGAATTCCCTTGGACTTAATCCAGAGGAATATTCCGCCGGATTCCCGCGTTTTTCCGATAGCGTTTGTGAGTAAAGAAGTAAATTACAAACAAAAATTAAATGGTCAGTTAAATCATGCCACTTTATCAAGTAAATATGACAAGAGACTCTCCCCGACAACTATTTATAGGAGTCTTCTTTACAAGCCAAAGACACTAGAAGATGGACACTAGAAAATGGACACAAAAAGGTGTCTTTATTCCGAGAAGTCCCCAAATTCTTTGAAATCAACATCCACTGTGTTCAAGGCAAGATGCAAAGCATTTTATGCAAAGATCATCATAAGATCCAAATTCCAAAGTGTTTTACACAAAGATCATCATAACACCGTATTCAGGCATTCAATCCACGATCAATATGCTAAACCTACGAATTGGCATTTTCCCAAATAAACGTTTAAGGTGTTCAAGGCGAGACACAAAGCGGTTTTTGTAGAGATCATCAAACGCATTCAATTCACGATCAATGTGCTTAGCTTGTGAATTTGCAGTTTTCCCATGTCAAACACATCAACATCCATGTGTTCAAGTTGAGATTTACACTACTAGAAAAAGAGTAAATAGCCACGGATTTTAACCACGGATTAGCCACGGTTTTCAGGAAATTTTTTTTTTTGAACTTTAGCCAGGGTTTTCGGGAAATTTTTTTTTTTGAACTTTAGCCACGGATACCCTGTGGCTAATTTAGTCGCGGCCAAGCCGTGACTAAATTTTGTGGCTAAAATTGGCGCGGGTTTTGCCGCCAATGGTTAGCCATGGCTTGATCGTGGCTAAATTAGCCACGGCGTAGCCGTGGCTAAGGGCCACGGTTTAAATTTTTTTTTTTTAATTATTCACTTTTGAAGTACTCGATTTAAATCGTTTTCTAACGATAAATGCGTCCCTTCCATTTTCTATTATCAGTTAAATAAAAATTGCAAATAAATTAATACATAATTGATTAAATGTTCATATATCTATATATACTTAACTATATATATATATATATCTATATGTGTAAAACTATAATTTCGATCGAATGACGAATATATATGGTAATGTGGATTTAAGTTTCACATTTATATTCTATAATGTCCCTACATATAGACGAGTATTATATATATGTAGATATATATGCTACATATATAAGAACATATATAGGTACAGGTGCGTCGATCGATATATATACATATATATAATTGATTAATGTTGTTTATTTTATCATATATATGATTTCGATTTACGAATGATCATGACAATTATATAGTTATATTCAAATTATCTGTTAATATAATTAATTTGAAATGTGGATAAACACAAATTCAAAACGCATTAGCCATGGGTAATTTTTTAACCAAAAAAATAAAAAAGGAGAAATGGTGGCCAGCATGGTTAGCCACGGTCTGTCCGTGGCTAGGCCGTGGCCATTAGCCACGGCCTGACCGTGGCTACCCCCACCCCCACCCCCCCCCCTTTTTTTATTCTACTTTAAAATGCTCGATTTATACCTTTTTTCTACGAGAAATGTGTTCTTTCAATTTCAGTTATTAGTTAAATAAATCTCATAAATAAATTAATCTATAATTGATTAATATCCATTAGTGTGTTATAAACAATGCTTATATATATATACACATATATATGTGCTCTTATCATTTCAAATGATCGACGAATATATATATTAATTTGCATTTAAGTTTCATAATTACAATCAATAATATTACTACATATAGAAGAGTATTATATATAGAAGATCATTTATAAGTACGGATGGGATCGATATATATTACCGTTTATGTTGATTATTCTGTCATATATATATATATATAATTTTTTGATTTACGAATGATGGCTCTAATTAGATAATTATATTATAATATTATGTTAGTGTAATTAATTTGAAATGTTAGGAAAAACGCTAATTAAAAATGTATTAACCACGGATAAAAAAATATAATTGTAAAACACACAAAATAAATAAATACATAAATATATATGCCAGCCGTGGCTAATCCGTGGCCTAGCCGTGGCTAACATAGATCGGTGGCTAGACGTTAGCCACGGATTAAGCCGTGGCTAATTTGAATTGGTGGCCAATTTAGCCACGGCATAATCCGTGCCTAACTACAACATATATATACAACACTTCTAATTTTTTCTTTCCCCTCCCTTTTCTTCCTCCTAACAAGGTAACCCCCCCTTTCCCACCCCGTCCCCGTCCCCCCAACCCCTACCCCTGCGCAGCGACGCCTCCCCGCCGGCGACCGCCGCGCTTCCCGTCCCCCCTCCCCCACCCCTCTGCTCCCCCCCAATTCCCCCGGCCCCCCCTCCCCCGGCCCCCTTTCCCACCAAGCCCCCAGCCCGCGCCCCTCCCTCCCTCCCCCGCCCTCTCCACGCCCGCCGCCCCCGACACCGCCGCCCTCTGCCCTCACCCCCGCCCCAAACCCTCCCCCCAACCCCCCATCCCCCAGCCCAAACCCGCGGCCCCCCTACTTCATTATTATTTTTTTTTTAGTTTTTTGTGTTTTAATTTGAAATTATTTCTAATATTTGTTTGTTTGTTTTGATTTTTTTTGGTAATTATTGTTAGGTTTTTATATATTCACAAGTTTGGTGCTCCAAAATTGAAGGTATGATTTAAATTACCCAAAATTTATTTTGAGATATATATATTTTGATAAATGTATATGTGTGTATGTATTAATTGAGATATATTTTGTTTTGGAAACATTTAGTATTGATGAATATATGTATGCTTGTTTTGTTCGTAAAATTTGATTACGAATATGAAATGCATGTTTGTACGGTAGTATATATATTTAGAGATATGCTTTGATGAGATGCATGTTGTGATGAGATAGGCTTTGATGAGATATGTAAGTTTATAGATATGCTTTGATGAGATATATTGTGATAAGATATGCTTCGATGAGATATGTAAGTTTAAAGCTATGCTTTGATTAATACGCTTTGATGAGAATATTTGAGATATGTTTTGATGATTACGCTTGTTTTGTTAGTTAAATATGATTTGAAATATGAGATGTGTATTTTTACGGTGTGTTATTGATATTGCCTTTACATATATATTTGTTGGCAAAGTTTAAATACGAAATTTAGTAGTGACTAAATGACATAATTATATTTGTTACAGAAAATGGATAATATACGTGTGAGTCGAAGTTGGATGTAGAATCGATTCTTGCCCGATCAAACAGACCTTAAGAATGAGTTTTTATTGGGTTTGGGTCAATTTATTGAATTTGCAACATCACAACCACAATACAAACTTGACAACGGTTGTATTAGGTGTCCGTGTTTTAAATGTGAAAATGAAAAATACAAGAGGGCTAGCAATGTAAAATATGATCTTTTAAAGTATGGATTTCAACCAAATTATTGGTATTGAACTCACATGGGGAGATTGCTCTAGAAAATTGGAATGTTGATGGTGTCGGTCCAAGTACTTACAACCTATGTCAATATCACAGAAGGGTTAAGAAATTACGAAAATTTGGTATATGATGCTATAGGACAGACTTGTGGTCATGAAAATAGGACGTGGCAGAATTCTGAGCGAAATGCTGCTGGAATGAGTCATATTATTGAACAACCTCATAATAATGAAGCTCAACAATTTTATGATTTATTGGAGGCAGCAAACCGTCCGTTGTGGTCAGGATGTGAGTCACACACAGAATTATCACTGACTCTTCAAATGATGACATTGAAATCAGATTATAATATGCCACAGGGATGCTTTGATAGAATGACTGATCTTATAAAAACATCAAATCCGATAGACAATCATGTTCCCAACAATTATTATGAAGCCAAAAAATTAACTAGAAAATTGGGATTGATATCTCTGAAAATTATTTGTTGCGTTCAAGGGTGTGTACTGTTTTATAAAGAACATGCTCACTTGGATGAATGTGCATTATGTCAGCATCCTAGGTTTAAACCATCTCGTACGGGGAGTAATAGATGTGTTCCTTACAAAAGAATGCACTATATGCCACTAATTCCACGTTTGAAAATGTTGTATGCCTTTGAAAAATCAGCCGAGCAAATGAGGTGTCACCACGAGCATGTAGCAAAGTCTGGTACGAAGGATGGCATAGCGTGGAAGCATTTCAATGAGAAACACCCAAACTTTGCCGCTGAACCGCGAAATATTAGACTTGGACTGTGTGCTGATGAATTTAATCCTTTCAACCAAACTTCGAAATCATATTCTTATTGGCCGGTTATTATTAACCCTTATAATTTACCTCCCGAAATGTGCATGACTGCCCCATATATGTTTTTGACATGTTTGATTCCTGGGTTGCGCAATCCAAAGGACAGAATTGATGTGTATTTGCAACCTTTAATTGACGAGTTGAAAGAGTTGTGGTCAGACGGGGTTGAAACGTTCGATGTGTCGAGGAGACAAACCTTTCGTTTAAGAGCGGCCCTTATGTGGACAATTAATGACTTTCCTGCATATAGAATGTTGTCGGGGTGGATGACGTGCGGGAGACTGGCATGTCCAATATATACACACCATACAAAATCTTTTAGGTTGAAGCATGGTGGAAAAATGACGTGGTTTGATTGCCACAGACAGTTTTTGCCAGAGACAAGAGCGATCTACGGCTCCCTCTCGAATGACGGGTGATAAAACTTGGGATATCATGCAGCACTTGCCCAAAGTAACCGATTTGCCCGTCAGACACTCTAAAATTCCAGGTTATGGTGTGGACCACAATTGGACCAAACAATGCATATTTTGGGAGTTGCCGTATTGGAAGGATATTATTGTCCGCCACAATTTGGATGTAATGCACATTGAGAAAAATTTTTTTGACAACATAATAAATACTGTCATGGATGTAAAAAAACAAAATAAAAGATAACGAGAATGCTAGACTTGACTTGTTGGAGTATTGCAAGCGTTCGAAATTACATCTATAGTATCTTCCAAATGGTAAAGTGTTGAAGCCAAAGGCCACTATCACTTTAACCATTGAACAACGCTGCGAATTATGTGATTGGATTAAATGTCTGAAGATGCCTGATGGTTATGCATCGAACTTGGGAAACTGTGTTGATCAATCTGGAACAAACTTGCACGGTATGAAGAGCCATGATTGTCACGTCTTTATGCAACATTTGCTCCCAATGGCGCTAAATGCACTCACACCTAATGTTTGAAAGCCTTTAACTGAAATAAGTCAATTTTTTAAAGAAATGTGCTCAACAGAGTTAAGTGAGGGAAATCTATTACAATTGGATAGTAACATTCCTATTATTTTATGCAAATTGGAACGCATTTTTCCTCTTAGCTTTTTTGACTCAATGGAGCACTTGACTGTACATCTGCCGTTTGAAGCTGCGATGTGTGGTCCAGTGCAATACCGGTGGATGTATCCTTTCGAGAGATAGTTTAAATTATTATGAATTTTAAATTTCATGTTTTAAAATAAATAATGAAAACTGTCAATTATAAAAAGTTAAAACAACTTACGTTTGTAGGTACTTACATAACTTAAAGGGAATAGTGAAGAACAGAGCAAAAGTTGAAGGATCAATATGTGAGGCATACTTAAACCAAGAGTTGTCGTATTTTTCATCTTACTATTTTGAAAGTCACATCCACACCAAAAGTACAAGACCTCGTCGTAATGAGGACAACGTCTGTTCTGATGATGAGCGACCTTATACTTTGTCTGTATTCAAACGAGCTGGTAAGTCAGGAAGAAAATACAAGGAACGTTATTTGACTGATGATTAGTGTAGCAAAGCTGCATTACATGTACTCATCAATTGTGATGAAGTTGTCCCCATACTTGAGTAAGTGTTATCTTTAACAATTTATATATAATTTGTTAAGATGGCTCTAACAAATTCCCAACACTTTGTAGGATGTATAGATCAGTCGTTCGATACAATTGGCCACACCTAACTGAGCAAGAGATTGAGGAATCCGTCGAGAATAATTTTGTTGAATGGTTTAAACTCTATGTGAGTAATTTATTATACAATATAAATACTTAGCCATATTTGCATCTCAAACATTGTGTGGTTTGAGCAAAAAACATCTTTAATATAATATATTGATTGAAAATATTCGTATATGTAGGCGCATAACTCGAAAAATAATGTTGAAAATCAGTATTTGCTCGATTTGGCTTGGGATCCAATGAAGAAGGTCAAGACATTCAATAGGTTCTACTGTAATGGATATCTGTTCCATACAGAAGATATGACCCCACATACAAAGACCTCAAATTCTGGCGTTTGTGTAATAAGTGATGGGGGTACAAACTTTTATGGTATACTCAAGGAAGTTATCAAATTAGAGTATCCGGGTGAGCCTCAAAAAAAGGTTGTGATGTTTAGATGTATTTAGTTTGATTCGGTATTGAATAGGGGTATAAAGGTACACCCCCAGTATGATATTGTTGAAATAAAAATAAATGAGAGATACCCAAAAGATGACCCTTTCATCCTTGCGCAACATGCATCTCAAGTGTATTACGTCCCTCACCCCAGTATTAGAAGAGATAAATCGCTGTGGCGATTTGTTATCAAAACAAGACCACGGAGTCGAGTTGTGAATCAAGATAATACTAATGACCCATTGCAAGAGTCATCTGGCTGCGTGAATGGTGTCATCGATAATGAACCGACGGGTAATCTTGCTGATTGTACGGGTGCCGTTGAAGAGGTCAATCAATTATACACTGCGCACATGGCTAATGATCATATATTAGTTGATGAAATAGGTCAAAGTGCTGAGGAAGAAGAATTAAAATCTCAGTTTGAAGAAGATGAGGAGGATGATGATGAAAATATGCCTCAATATGACGATGATGATGAAGATGAAGATGAAGACGAAGGTGAAGAAAATGAAGATGAAGAAGACGAAGATGATGATGAGTAAAATTTACTATGAATGAATATTTTGTTTGGTTTGATTTTTCTTTGCTATAAACATATATATATATATGTGATTGCTATGATTGTTGTTTAGTGGCTGATTGAAATACTTAACGTAATGTGAAAAGACTCATGTTAAGTGATGTTTTTGCTATGAATTTTTTAATATGAATGTAAAAAAGTTTTGTGCTGTATGATGTTTTTGTTATGAATGCAGATGACAGGTTCTAGAAAAGGTAAGGAGAAAGTCACTAGTAGTGGAGGAGGTTCCAACCGACGTGGCCTCCATATGCCCCCTACGACGGACCTTCACATCTGAGACGAGTCGTATGACGACTCTCATCATCAGACACCAATCCCTAGCAAAGATGAGCCTATTAGTGATGATATGCCAACGAAGACTTCCGATAATAACAGAATTGACGGAAAGATGGTTATTTATTCACGGGGACATGAGTAAGTTTGTTTTTGTAAAGTATTTAAGTTATAATTATTCACATCTTGATTGTTGTTTAAATAACAGTTATATTTATTAGGTTCAATCTTGCTTTGGAGACCGTGAGGTTGATCACCCGCATTTTCACAAACGGGTATACAGAGCCATGGGAGAGGTGGAAGGAGATCCCTATACAAACTAGACATATGTGGTTCGCCGAATTCCAAGTAAGTCTTGATGTATATACAAATTTTCTTTTATGTTTTTTTCATTGGAACTCTTATAAGTTATATGTTTTCTCATTGTGTAGAGGGTGTATTATTGAAGACCTGACCAACATGGCGCTATTTGGAAAACTTTTGAGCATAAGGGATCGGACCTCCTGAAGAATAGACTTAACAAGGCTCGTCGTAATAATAAGAGGCCGGAGTGGATCGGAGATAACGCTTGGCAAGAGCTGCAAACAAAATGGGGGTTGCCCAGTTTTCTTAAAAAGAGCGCAGTGAACAAAGCTAATCAGGCTTCCGATTCTTGTGGAAGGGGAATGACCGGCCACAAAGGTGGTTCAAAATCTCACCTAACTTACAATGACGAGCTGGTTAGTATGTGTATTTCATAAGTACTTCAAAATTATGATTGATAGTGATTATTGTGTTATATCGTATTAAAATATTACATGTCTTATCACAGGAAGCTCAATTGGGGTATTATCCGACCGTGGATCAGTCATTCATGCATCTTTACTCTTACAAAGATGAGAATGGGGAAATGAAATGGTCTGATGAGAGAGCGGAGCGTTCATTTGTGAGTATTCATTATGTTTCAATTTAATATTGATATTTTTGACATTACAGCTAATGTTTCAACCTCAAAACTCGTAGAACGCATTTAAGGAGAAGTGGGAAGATATTATTTCCCAACCGCCTCCTCAATCTGCTGATGGCACCCCCTACCTCGACCATCCAAGCTCGATGCAAGTCAAATTAACTTTCAATTTGTTCATATTCTAATATAATATATAGATACATATTAATGATATATTATGGCTAAATCTAATTATATTCACGGATTTATAGGTGTGGAAGGAGACTGTGGCTAAACCGAATAAGGGTTGGTGGTACGGCGTGCCAGGTGGATCACCTAGTACGGGAAGTTCGAGCTCCCATACTTATCCTCCGAAATGGGAGGATTCGGGTACGCTTGAGTTGAAGCGAAAGTTCGACAGGTTCGAGGAGAAACAATCATCCGAATTAACTGAGGTGTAGCAGACCCTCAATGCCTTGCTTCAGAGCTTTCAAATTTTGACCCAAGGTGCGTTCGCCTCTTCGCCTAATCAACCACACCCGTCAGCTGGTTCACCTCATGTACTGTCCACCCCCACCCAACAGAGGGGTTCTCATAGGACTTCATCGGGAGGACAGTGATCCACCTCCAGACACACTCCTCCAAATTACATATGTGATGACGAGCACGATGATAATGATGAGGATGATGGTGTTAGACCTTTTTAGACATTGACACTTCCTGATATTTTAATAACTTGTACTCTCTAACTGCTTTAAGTTTGTAATGTATTAAAAATATTTGATTCTTTCTAAATTTTAGTTGACGAAATATTTGGTGTTGGACGATCCGTGATCGTTATTTTGGTTTATAGTTGATGATGCATTTGGTATTGGACGATTCGTGATCGTCATTTTGATTGGATAATTGGAATGCTTGGGTTTTTTGATTGGCAATATGAAAAATAGGTTGCAGGTTGGTTTGGAACGAAAACAGACAAAATTTACTAATTTCTGGCCTAATTAGCCACGGATTAGCCACGGCTTAGCCACCGCAGAGCCGTGGGCCTTAGCCATGGCCACGCCCGTCCAACAAAAAGGTGGCCAAAATTGGCCACGGCTTGGCCGTGGTTAAGCCGTGGCTGAAAAGCCGTGGCCAAGATTAGCCACGGAAAAAATCCGTGGCTAAAAACTTTTTTTCTAGTAGTGTTAAGGCATTGTTTTGTGGTGCTCATCAGAGTCTCTATCTTTAATCTGTAACAAGGTGCTAAATTTACGATTTGACGTTGTTGAAAGATCAAAACAATTTTCAAACGAATCAAATCATCAAGCCTGTTCCACTTTTCGAATTCCAAATTAGAATGGAAAAATCAAATAATCAATATAGATTGTAGACACGCTTCTTTTCATTAAATTCATAAATTTAATTTCAACAATTTTTTTTTAATCTTTTAATTCAATAGAGACAATTTGTATTACAATAACTTTCTGGTTGCCGGATTCCATTGAGCCACTTTTCCATCACCACTAGTTGCAACACAATTTATTCCTTTGCAAGGACTTGATAGGAAGGGACCTGACCTAGCTTTTCGCTGACGGATTTGAATCGCAATACGTATTTCACAGGCAACCTCTAAAGATTTCGAATGTAATATAGTATTATCTGACAAACTCATGGACATCGTTACTAATGATCAGGCAAAGCTAACGGATAATTTTGTCCTTGTCCTCGTCCCCGGGCACCCATCCCATCCCTCATATATAAACATATATATATATATATATATATATATAGACACACACAGAATAACCATCTCCCGCCATGCACGCTCTGATTAGTAAAATTTAACATATTTTTGGGTTTTCATAACAAAAATTATTTTATAGCAAATTCTATGCTTTTTGTGTGTTTTGCTCCACATCTCGCACCTATCACAAATGTGCAACACCGTTTCAGCTGAACCAGTAACATATACTGCTGCATTTATTTATTTTGTTCCTTTGTTTTGGGCAAATCCTATGATTTTGGTCAATTGTGTCAGTTTATAGTATCTTGAAGGAGTCTCTGTTTGTGATTCTTTTTTTGGGAGCTTATTTCGGTTTCTATTTTTTTTTTTTTTTCCTTATTGTGTTTTCTTCGTTTCCAGAATCACAAGCAAAAGTTTTGATATAATTGGATTAAAGAGGGCATTTATTTCTTCATGTGCTTGTGAATGTGCTAATATGGAATTGCCAAGAAACAATTTTCTGGTTGAGATTTTGTTGAGGTTGCCCGTGAAGAGTCTGTTGCGATTCAAATGCGTTAGCAAGCATTGGTACATTCTCATAGGAAGCCCGGGTTTCATAAAGGAGCACTTTTTGAGTGAGAGCAATCGGGAGCGCCAACTTATCTGGCATTACAAACCTGATGAGGATCGATATGCGTACGCTTTGTATGTTGGCGACCGCATATCTTCTTCTGGATATCAAGAGCCTGATCATCTACAGGTACTCGCCAAGGGTACAACTCAACATCTTATGGGACCCTCGAATGGTGTGTTTTGTCTGAGAGGTTATTGGCGGCACGCGGCTTTATTTAACCCTGCCACGAGACAGTTCAGGCTGCTCCCCACGCTTAATCCGGACATCCCACCACATTTTGTTATCAATAATGTTGTGAATGGATTCGGATTGGATCCGTTGAGCGAAGATTACAAGCTTGTTTCTGTCCAGACGTTTATTAACGAAGAAATAGGTTTGCCACACTACCCTTCTCTTGTCTCTGTTTACAGCTCAGGCAGTGATTCTTGGAGACATTTTGAAGATATGGACTCGGTTAATTCAAGCTATCATTTGTACGATTCTTTATGCAACACATACTTGAACGGTGTTTATTACTGGCTCACGAAGTTATCTAATTTGAATAATGTTGTTGTTGCTGTTGTTATCCTTGCGTTCGATATGAGCAATGAGAAGTTTCATTTAGTACAAGCGCCGGATTGTGTTACACCCGGACTAGGGGACCTCACTCTCTATGGTGATTCATTAGCTTTGCTATTGCGTTATAATTCATCAAATAATGAGACTGATAAATGCATTGATATATGGGTGATGGAAAAGGAAGGAGGCTGGAGTAAAAGTCTAACGGTTGGCCCTTTCCAAGACATCAGATGGCCGCTCGGTTTTTTCTGGAACAACAATGAGCTCTTACTAGAAACAGAAACTTTATTCTTGACTGCGTATAATATTCACACTCAGAAATTAACGACTGTTGGAGTTCGAAAAACAGTGAACGACTTCTTCGGTTATTTGATTTTTTCTTATAAAGAGAGCCTTGTTTCGATAAAAGGAGCGGGGGACAAGTGCATGCCGTGGGATCCTTCATCTGATTTCATCAATGATTTCTTAAGAGTTACCGAATCTGCTAAAATTATTTAATATCTATTTATCGTCTTCCTTTGTTGAAGTATTTTCTAGTAGGCCTTTCCTTCATTATATTTGTGAAGCTTCTAGTTTATAGTAAATTATACATTATTGAGTACATCACATTCTATACTTGAGGGTTTACAGGTCTATTTCTTTATATCACTATTTTTTATCATAACACCACTACAACTAATTTTAAGATGTAAAGTCAAAATCTATGTTAATCACATTATTCTACCATATCCACCACTATTATTATGCCTATATTATTTTCTGGATCTTTCATTATTTTTATTTATTTCTGCATTATTACCTTCATTCTAGTCTTCACTGCTATTGTCCTCTGCCCCACTATTATCATTAAATCCACTTCTCTTATTACAGCTACCACCAACCTCCACTACCACCTCTATCTCTACCTTCATAGAAGCAATTGGCCTTTGCAGATTTTATGAAAAGTAGAACATTCAATGTAAATGTTAAATGATCACATTATCTGAAAACTTGAAATCTTGAACGATTAGCAATGAGAGTCGTCAAGTGTTTAGCATCTCCAACAAGCCCCTGCACATGCAGGCGAATTTCTTTTTGTATCAAGCTATATTTTTTTTGTACTTTTACCAAAATTCAGAATTTTACCCCCAGCCCCGCCACACTTCGAAATAAAAATATAAACAATCCCTCTATTACCCCCCCCCCCCCCCCCCCCCCCCCCCAAAAAAAAGGCCATCTATATTTTTTAAAAGTGAAAAAACTTGCTCCCTCCAAAATAAAATTTAAATTTCATAAATAAATAAAATAACACAAAATATTATTTATATTGGATTTTATGCCATATTTTCCTAAAACTTTTCAGAAAGTATGGCTTTAAAGGAAGCATGCTCTGTTATGGACCGACTAAAGGTGTAAAATTTGGAGTTTGAAACAGATGCAATGACCTTGGCGTTCATAAACTATCAACCATCAATTAGTTTAATAAAATGAGGTGCTAAATTCTTTAAACAACATTTAGGGTTTGAATCTTGGAGTTCTAAATAAAGCAATTGAATTTGGGGGGTCACCCTATATTGGGCTCCTACAGTACCTAAATGCAAATTAATCAGTCAGATGATTGGAATTGGCTAATTAAGACAAAAAAAAAAAAAAAAAAAAAAAAAAATTGCCCACAAACTTGCTGCTTGTGCATGTTTTTTTTTTTTTTTCTCTTTGGGTTGGCCCACTGACTTTGAATATTTGGCCTAATTTTGTTTTGTACAGTGTGGGTGAATCACGTACCAAAAATTCATCAAAAAAAAGAATCACCTACCAAACATTGTACCCCTTTTAATTTAGTTAATACATAAGTATTATTCATTAAAAAAACAAAAACAATATTATATTCCAAAATAAAAGTGTTGCTCGAGATTAGAATTTTGTGTATTCCCAACCATGCAACTCAAATTAATATTGTTATTTGAGGTGTAAGCAATTTTGGCTAAAAAATAAAGAGTTAATAACATCTGAACCTCGAGAAAGTCAAATTATCGAATATCTTCTGCAATTTTTGTAGTTACCCCAACACTTCGTATTAGTTTGCATAATTGGGAAACCGAACCTCCAGATTGCCCTCGATTAAAACTATTGCTTAAAGGGATTAAAAATTTTAAATTTTGTAAGGACAAATTTGCCCTTGATTATTATTATTATTTGTGCATTTTTTTGGTCTTAACCACAAAATTCTAACTCATTGGCCAACTAATCCAAATCAATTACAGGAGCGACCTTCCTAACTAAGTTGCTATCAAAATTTGAGCTCTGAACGTTGTTTAAAGGATTTAGCGCCTCATCGCACTAGATCGACGGGTAATTGGTGCCCTTGATTAATCAAGAAGGGGAAAAAAGAGCGCTCCTTGCTTTTTTCTTTTTTATTCCCTCATTCAAAACATAAGGAAGAAAAAATCCTCGCCGAAAACCCGTCAAAAAAGTCTTGCACCCTATATTTTAACAGGCCTTCTTGTGTGGTGAATTTTACTCTAACTTTAATTATTGTCGGATGCTGCTATTTATATATATAAAAAAAAGGGGCTAAATACACTTTGTCCCTTGTATTATGTCATTTGTGACACTTACCTCCTTATACTATCAAAAATATCATTTATCCCCTTAAAACTAATTTTTCTAAATACTAGTGATAAAATTACCCTTTGTTTCACTATACATATATTTTAACTTATTGTTTTAATATCAATATTTGTGCAAATAGTTATTTTTAATTTTTCCTTAGCGCAATATATTTTTAAAATGTCAAATAACTCTTTAATTTATAAATGTTCATTTCTCAACTAAAGCATGTATTTATGTACATTTTTATGAAAAAATAAATGGTTAAATTAAAATAGAGACAAACTATTTTTCCATCAAATTAATATTATTAGTTGTGCATAATTAATGAAGTCTAATGTATTAGGCACGCTCGACACGTGTGCAAAATAAAAATTAAATAGTTAAATTTGATGGTACAATTGTTTTTTGGTTAAATTCTATGCGAATTATACATAATTCTTAAATATTTTTATTATTTATACTATCTTTTTAATTATTGAAAAAATGTTTATTAGATTTATGATGAGTTAACAAATAAATTTAAAAATAAATTACTCCTTCATTAAAACATAAATAATAAATTTAAAATGAAAAATGCAAGAGGAGAAATAGGAGAGATGAGAATAAAAAATCAAAGAAAAAAAAAATACAATGTTAGGAGAAAGGGGGCGGATTGAAAGGCAAGGAGTAGTTGAAAGGGCATTTCAGAAAACTACAATTACACACACTTAAAAAAAAAAGCCTAAGGCCTTCACATTTAATATATTGTATAGAAACTGATTCTGGGTCCTGTTTGGATGCGTATCAATTATGATTAGGGGTGTAAATGGATATTAAATGAATCTGCAATGTAGTTCCTACACCCGTATCCATTTTATTTTGTCAAATATTGATGCGGACACAGATATTGACGAATATTTAAAATTAATATCCATATTTAAATCCCCTGGATATCAAATATATGTATCTGATTGTAATTTTTAAAACTAATTTCAATTATAAATATTTAAATGTTTGTGTCCGATTATAAATACTCGAGTATCAAATAATTGATATTCAATTGTAAGTAACTGAATATTTGAATTTGTGTACATATAATTTGTTATATTTTTTATATATAATCTATTTATTTCCAAAAACTTAAAAACATTTATTAATATACTTTTTATATAGATGTCATACACCTTTATTAATAACACCTAAAATTCATATATATTTATTAATATTTTTTCATATCTTTGTAAGTTACAAAAATATAATATCCAATAAAATATAAATGTATTTAGAGCGGATGTTAAATTAATCGAATATGTTATTATCATATACATATTTATTTATAATCGGATATCTATAATCGAATACGGATAAAATCCGTTACTTTAAACAAATATAGATATTTTACCTCATAACCGAATACGGATTTTGAATTATCCATTTACAGCCTTAATTGTGATTTAAAATGTTAAATATAACACTTGCAAGAAAATGGAAAAATACTTCACACGTCATCTATTTTGGCCATGGAAAGTAGCAGTAGACAATGGCATCGCATTTAATGAATACTGCACATGTCTTCCTAAGAAAAAGTGTCCATTTTCTGGTGATATCTGGACAGGCGATACCTATTATACTAATTTGTTTATTCCAAGTTGTATAGATTATTAACTAATATGAATAATAAAAGAGTACATTAATTAATTAACTTCGGGCCCGTAGCCACAGTGTTTTGTGCTAATTAAGATGGAGAGACTGTGTTTAATTTGAAGAGTCACTCTAAGTTTTCATTTGTTCTGTCTCTCCCTAACCCAGCCCTTTTGCCTTTTGTTATTCTTCCATCATTTTGATTTGAAAACCTTTGTAATTAAATTTTTGTTTGTGTATATCAGAGATGGCTTATGCTGCTCTTGTTTCACTAGCACAAACAATAGACCAGATCATACATGATTATGAATATTTCTTTTCTTTTCAAGAAGTTCAGGAAGTTAGATCTATCCATGAATACATAATTTCATGGCAAGCTTTTCTTGAAGATTTTCCAGAGCAAGCCAGCAGTCTGGAAGGACGAATCAGGGATTTAGCAACCGAAACAGAAGATATTATCGAAGATTTTATATCGGAACAAATTCGTCAATATTTTATTGAAGAATCTGAAAGTGATGAGTTTTCATACCACCATCAAAGTGGCATGTGTATGTGGCTCAAAAGAAATATAGGCTGCATCTTTGTGTGGCTCAAGGAAAAACTCATGTGGCTTAAAAGAAATATAAGCTGCTTCTCTGTGTGGCTCAAAGTAAAAATAAGTGGCATGGATCCTAATAGTAGGTTTCATTTTGATTTTAAAAAGTTGAAAAAAGTCAGTGAGGAGATTGATTCAATCAAGAGAGAGGTGATGGAGATGAAGATTGGCACCACGTCAACAGAACAAGTGAAACTCAGTGATTCTTCTGAGTTTGCTACTTCATCCTCAAAGGTAGCTGCACCCGCCCGCAAAGAAGTCATGGTTGGTTTTGAAGATGACTTGATGGAAATAAAGAAACGGCTTTGTGGACAACGGTCGAGTCTTGAAGTCCTTCCTATCTTTGGAATGGGAGGAATAGGTAAGACTACTCTTGCTAGAAATGCTTTTGATGATCCATTAATTGTGGAGCACTTTCCAATTCGTGTTTGGGTCACCGTATCACAAGATTACAGCCCACAAGAGATTCTCTCAACCCTCCTAGTTTCACTTAAGCCAGAAAGATCTGGACAAACCAATGAATTAATGGCAGAACATGTGTACAAAAATTTGAAGGGTAGGAAGTATCTCATTATAATGGATGATATGTGGAATACAGAAGCGTGGGACGCCATAAGGATGATTTTTCCTGATGACAATAATGGGAGTCGAATTATATTAACCACAAGGCTATTTGATGTGGCTGCTTATCCCGACTCCAGTGGCCCTCTTCATGAGATGCATTTTATGGATCCGGATCAAAGTTGGAATTTGCTGAAGCAAAAGGTGTTTGCACAAGAAAATTGTCCTCTCAAGCTAGAAACCATTGGAAAAATGATTTCAAGAAGTTGTAGAGGGCTACCCCTGGCAATCGTCGTGATTGCTGGACTCTTGTCTACTGTTAGTAAGACTCAAGCTTCTTGGGAGAATATTGCAAGAAATGTAAATCTAGCTGTAAGTTCGACAAATGATGAGCAATTTGCAAAGATACTAACTTTGAGTTACAACCACTTGCCCCAACATTTGAGGCCGTGTTTTCTATACATGGGTAGTTTTCCAGAAGATTATGAGGTTCGTGCTTCTAGACTCATCAAATTATGGATAGCTGAGGGTTTTTCAAAACCGAGGGGATCTAAGAGTTGTGAAGAGCAGGCAGAAGAGTATTTGGAAGACCTTGTTAAGAGAAGTCTTTTATTGGCTGCCAAGAGGAATACCAACGGCAAGATCACAAGTTGTAGTGTGCATGATCTTGTACGAGACTTGTGCATAAGTAAAGCTTGGGAAGAGAAGTTTCTTCTACATATTATGGATAGGAATGTTAGCAAGGCTCTTCGAAAAAGCACCAAAAATCAGCGCCGTATAAGTGTTGCTCATTTGGATCTTAACTTCCTCGAAAAAATTTATGGATCAACCATCCGTACTATTATATGCTTCCATGGTAGTAAAAGTTCATTAAGCTACTTAGGAAATTTTAGGTTGCTCAGGGTATTGGATGTCATCAATTCATACTTTCCAGCGCTCGTCTCTTTCAATGAAGCACTTAACTTGGACAGACAAGGTAACTTGGACAGAGAATTTGTCTCTCTCCCTGCTGAAATATTTGAGCTATTTAATTTAAGATACCTTGCTTTTGAGTATCCCTTGGTGCGGGTTCCTGCAACCATATCAAACCTTCAGAATCTTCAAACCTTAATTATTCATCCTAGAAAGTCATCATCGACGAGCGGCCTACAATGTAGGGTATATTTGCCATGGCAAATTTGCAAGATGCCACAATTGAGGCACATTGTCTTGTCTTCTGGTTTCTTAGGACATCCAGAAGAAGAAACTTTTGCTCTAGAAAACCTCCAAACACTTTCGGAGGCAACAAACATTGCACTTACCGAATGCATCTTGAAAATGGTTCCGAATATAAAGAAATTAGGAATGTCTTATTCCTGGGGCTCATATTGGGGCTCATATTTTGAAGATGACTATCACCTTGAGAATCTGGTATATCTGCATCAACTCGAAAAACTAAAACTGAAGATAGATATGGATTTCCCTTTCCGGAAAAAGCTTAATCCTGCTTTTCCTCGTGGGCTTAAAAAGTTAGTGTTGAGTGGTTTGAGACTTCCTTGGAAAGATATGGGCATTGTTGGTTCGTTGCCCGGCCTTGAAGTGCTCAAACTGAGAGATTCTGCTTGCTCTGGCAACAATTGGCAAACAATTGAAGGAGAATTTCGTGAGTTGAAATATTTGCTAATCGAGGCATCATATCTCCAGCATTGGATAACTGAAAGTAGCCACTTCCCAAGCCTCAAGAACCTAGTGCTCTACAATTGTTGGCATCTAAGAGAAATCCCGAATGGTATTGGAGAAATTCCGACACTTGAACTGATTGAGGTTGATGACCGGAACAAATCTCTTGTGGAGTCAGCCAAAGCCATACAACAGGAACAACTAGAAGAATGGGGAAACGAGGACCTTCAAGTTCGTTGCGTGCATTATAAAAGAGGAAGATATTGAGTGGCTGCTTTCGATCAGGTTAGATATCAATCCTCCCTTTGAATCTTCACTTAGGACTGACACAGTTTTGAAACAATTTGGCTGAATCTTTTCTGTATGATTGAAATCCTAAATCATTTAAGGGGCATCTGTTAAATGACGGTTATTTATAAACTCCAACTATTTAACTTGTTCAAGCTTGCATCAAATCTGAATCTCTTCTATGTTGTGTGATTTTCGTATGGAGTTGTTAGTGGGATACATATCTATATATATGGAGTAAATATTTCCTTTCTTGTCAACAGAGATGTAGACTTGGAGATTTCGTCGGGTTTACTGAAGGAAGATATGGATATTTCTCTGCTCTTGGATTGTTTTTTCTCTCTGTTATGGGGCTGATACGCAAGAAAAATGTAATTTTGTGTTATTGTTAAGTAATGTCTCACGATCTGTTTTTTCTGTTCATGAATTGAGGATCTATATTTGGTGATCATGCATTCAACGACATAAAATTTTCAAATATGTGGAAAACATGAAGTTAAAGTTTCTCAATATTGCAAACTTATTTGAGAATAGCAACATTGTGAAAAAGATTTTAGTTTTAGCTCTGGGAAACTGATTATTAACAAAGGGTTGTGACTAGTGAGAGATATAACATGTCTTAACTATAAGAAAGCACTCCCTTCACTAACAAAATTTTTTTGATAGAGAGATTCTATTACAGATTTAAGGTTAAAGAAACAATTAGTGACAATGCATTTAGTAACAGAATTCTTGTAAACTGAATCCAGTACATAAACTAAATTTATAATGTATTAGTTTGTCACCAAATTAATCTACATCTTTTTTGCATTTGAATTGATGAGCTCATGAGTTGATATGTGTATCTGTAGCACACACTTTTGTATGTCTTTATACTGGGTTTTGGTTGGAAGGAGGTGATATCTCGTAAATGATATCACGTTACATTTCAGGCATTGATTGAGACAGAAATAGTTTTGGGTAAATTACACTCAAATCCCCTAAAAGATTGCCCAATTACAAGTTCTACCATGTAACACACAATTTGTTAATTAGACTATCTCAGGGTATCGCGGGGCGGGGCGGGGCGGGGGGGGGGGGGGGGGTGGTGGTGGTGGGCGTAATTAACCTTTGAATACAATACTACATCATCTAATAATAGAATGTGATATACTCAGTAATTTTAATTTACTATAAATTGGAAGTTTCACAAATATTATGAGTAAAAAATGATAGTTAAACTATTGTATATTTATTATTTAATGAATACAACACCAACATATAGTACATTTAAAAATTGATTCAATCAAATTTTATTACAAGAAAGTATATGTGATCAAACTTTAGACAAATAATATCAAAGTCTATGGTTATTCAATATTATCTAACATATGTGCACATGAAAGAAAGAATTTGAAAAATTATATTAACATATTTAATTTCTATAAGGTAGATCTTATCTGAAGTATACACATACAAATACACCTCAAAGATATTTTAAACTTACTTAAAATTAATAGTAAAGGAAAAACTACTAGAAATACTTTAACAAGGAAATGTGATAAATAGTTATTTTTAAGTAAATATAGATGTTAAATAATTGTATGGGCTAATAGTAGTGTATATGCATATCTTTTTATTTCAAAGTGTTGCAAACGAGTAAAAGCTACTATCAAACATTGATAATTTTTTTTATGAAAAAAATTAATATATATATATATATATATTTGTTCTTGTAAAAACTTTCAATTACAATATTCTAAGAATTTGATAGAATAATCATAGTAACTTACTTACAAGAAGAGCTACTATCAAAAATAATTATAAATAATCAAAATAACCTTAAAAATGATTAGTGTGACATATCTAATTATAATATTACAAAGTGACAAATTTTAATAGTTTTTATTCATTCATCAGATATCTTTAAAAAAACTGAAATATTTTCAATATATTTATGTTGTATCGTAATCAATATTTTAATGGAAAAATAAGACAAGTGTTAATGCACACATGCAAAGCGTATTTTTCTTACTAGTTATTTTAGAAATGCATAGAATTCACATTTCTTGGGGTTTTATATGGTATAAAAATTTATACCTCACAAAAAAATTACAGCATTATAATAAATTAGTGTGTGTATATATATATATATATACACACACAAAACAAAAATAGTATATATTGTGAAAATGTTGCAATGTTATTTTATGCTATACTATCATGTTTGGATTTCTGTCGATAGACTCACCGATATTTATGATCATGGAAGGTCTTGTATCAATGTGGCACAATGTTGTTGTATATTACTGATCTTATCAGTCGTATTTAACTAATGTTCTCCATTATTTTTTGAATTAAATAGGGTTTATCATTAATTAAGCCGATCATTATTAAATGGAGCACTAACTAATTACGCCTTCAATCAATGTCTGTTGCTTTGTAAAAGTTTATAAGACAGCAGATGTTTATAAAAGTGAGATTCGATTCTGCTTAAATAAAATAACACACTCTCTGGACAATTAATTGAAGGAAAAAAAAAGTGAAGCATTAAATCCCTTGAGCAACGTTCAGAATTCGAATTCTGATATTGTGAATGGAAGAATTGGATAGGGAGGATCGTCCTAATAATGAGTCTCTGCAGTGTAAGATCCGAATTAGTCAATTAGTAGATCAAAACCGAGTGACTAAAACCAAAAAAATAAATAAATAAAATAAACACTTGTCCCATTCATTCACCTAATTGACTAATTCATCCAATCCCTGCCTGCGTTTGTTAGTGGAAATTGGCATCTTACCAACTCCAGCTTCTCTCTTAAGTTAGAAAAATCAATTCTAAAATTGTAATTAAATACCAATTGTATTTTTGCTCCAATTGAATATATCCTTACAACATTTAAAAATTTTATTCCCTTTAAAAAATATTTTTAATCGAGTTTCAGTTTCCTAATAATGCAAACTAATAAGATTTTTAACTCTTACGCTTTGATTGGTTGTGTTTTCATTTTTTGTTTTCTCATTTTCAACCACTTTTTCTACTGAAAATATGATTGTTTATCTCATTTTCATTCTCATATATTTATCTCACTATTATTTAATTGATTTGACATAAAGATTTTCACTATAACCTTTAAATGTTACTTTCAACCTATTATGAGACCCACATTTTTTAAAATCGTATTTAAATATTAAATTCAATTTAATTATGTGATTCACAAATTTTCACTACCTCATTTAAATATTATTTTTAATCTAGTAATTCAACTTTTCTAAACTTCTTACCAAATCATATGTTTAGTTCCACGTGAATACCAACACAATTTCATTTATAAAGGTAATATTGCATTCTTTTTTTTTTTTTGATGAATAATACTTATATATTTACTAAATCAAAAGGGGGACAATGTTTAGTAGGTGATTCACCCACATTACACGAAACGAAAGTAGGCAAAATATTAAAAGGCATTGCGCCAACCCAATGAGAAGAAAATGCCCAAGCAGCAAGTTTGTGGGCAACTTGTTTTTTCTTTTCTCCTACTTTTCATTTTTTTTTTCCCCTCGATCTTAACGTACCACCCTATTTCGATTCACTAGTTAAACTTATCCGAATTCAAATACTGCGGAGGCTCAATATAAGAACGACCTTTCTAATCTAATTGCTCCGTTCACAATTTTAGAATTCGAATTTTAGACGTTGTTTAAGGGATCGTGTCTCATCCAGATAAACTAACCATAGTTGGTAGTTTGTAGGCAACTTCATTACAATATTTATGTAGTGGAATTAGATAATATTGTTATAAAATGGTGGTCAAATGTTATTATGAGATGATAATTAATTTTCTCCAAAGGTCCCTTCGTAACCCTCTATTTATAAGGTTGCATTTGAGGAAAGGATTCACAAGTCAGAATAAAAGATTTTGGATGATTACAACATATTAGATGTATGGATTTTAAGCTCAATATGACAATGTTCAACATAACAGACCAAAATAAGTGAAAAGAATTTAAATTTCATGTAAAGTTTAAAATTATATACTTAGGTACAATAAATCTATTGTTATGGGTCAACAAAAGTCTTTCAGCTACGGAATTATTTATTATTCAATTGAAAATACAGCATAAGGTTTCTAATCGAGCCAATTGCTGATGAAATAGTGACACCAATAAAAACAAGTGTTTGATTTGGCACATCACACAACATTAAGATGCAAACACGAGACCCTTCAATCCCATAAACATGATCAACCCATAAAAATAAGAAAAAATATCATCTTCTAATATCAATAAAATATTTAAGTTAATATTAAAAATTTAATGCATGAAAATAAAATTTTTATAAATAAAAAGTATAAAGAGTAAATGTATAGAGTTCATAAAACTAATAGATATAAGCGTTTTGCATATTTAAATCAAGCTCAATCAATAAGATTGATTTCACTACACAACTTCTTAAGATTTTGGTTAATATAACATGCTAAAGTTTTGCTCCATGCATAATTAAACAATGAATCGTTAGATGTATTTGAAATGTTGAATGGTTAAAATCATTGAATCTTCAAGTCATCCCAATTGTTGGTATGGGCGGGATTGGGAAGACAACTCTTGCCAAAAATGTTTTTGATGATTGTTTAACTGTGGAGCACTTTGATATTCGTGCTTGGGTAACGGTATCCCAGCATTATGGTGCACGAGAATTTCTCTCAAGCCTCCTTGTTTCCATAACAGGAGAAAAAAGATCAGGACAAAGCGATGAATCACAAATAAAAGAATATGTGTACAAAAACTTAAAGGGTAGGAGGTATCTCATTGTGATGGATGACGTGTGGAGCACAAAAGTATGGGATTGTTGGGAAAATCGGGTAATTTTCCACTCAAACTACAACTAGTGAATTGTACTGATTCGATAATTTTCAGGAAAGACTACTGAGCAGTCTCCTTAGACAAAATTATCATTCCAAATAAATTCCCAGGAAAGGCTGGAGGGGTCACAAATGGTCCCACTTAAAACCCAGTCTCCTAGACAGAACTTACTTGCACAGTATATTATCACAACCTAAACCCGTGTATACATGAACAGTACCATACACGTGAATAGAAAAATACACCCAAATGAATAGTACAATACACTATAAATAAACCCGACAAATAAATATTGAATACTATACTAATACCGAAAAGAAACAAATCAAATGCGGAATAACTAAAAGAGATAAGGAAAGAACACACCCAAAAAATTGATAACGGAGTTCGGCCAATTATGCCTACGTCTCCGAGCACTACTCACGCAGCCTGCTCTTTTAATTTGGGAGAAGAGAGTACAAATTTTGGGATGATAAACTAAGAAGGGAAAGAGTCCTTTTATAACATTAAGGAACTTCCCATCTTAGTTCACTAAGCAATGTGGGATAAAAACTTATGCCAAAACATAACAAATCTCCACCTTGGCATAATTTCTGGTCCCACCAAATCCAAATCTTCTCAATCAAACAAAAAACGGTCTTCTTAGTGCTTCCAATTTGCGCCTTCAGGCGCCAACTCAAATATGCAGGATATTGACCAAGTCTAAACAATGTTTAAACTTGACTTTTGTCACCACCTTGGTCATCATATCTGCAGGATTCTCCGTAGTCCGAATCTTTTGGAGAAGTATCTCCTCTTCTTCGAGAATTTCCCGCACAAAGTGATAGCGAACATCAATATGCTTCGTTCTTGCATGAAAAACTTGGTTCTTTGCTAAGTGAATAGCACTCTGACTGTCACAATACACCTCAACGTGTTTGTGACCAACTCCCAAGTCTTTTAGCAATCCTTGAAGCCAAATTGCCTCCTTCACAACTTCTGTAACTGCCATATACTCTGCCTCTGTTGTAGATAAAGCCACTGTTGACTGCAAAGTAGACTTCCAACAAATTGGCGCCTTGGCTAAAGTGAACAAGTAGCCAGTTGTAGATCGCCGCTTATCCAAGTCACCTGCATAGTCAGAATCACAATATCCAACTACGCATTGACCAAGCGATTCATCCCGCTCAAACACTAAACCAACATCTACAGTACCTTGAATATACTGTAGAATCCATTTCACAGCTTGCCAATGATCCTTGCCAGGATCATGCATATATCTACTCACAACACCAACTGCTTGTGAAATATCGGGTCTCGTACACACCATTGCATACATCAAGCTTCCAACTGCATTAGCATATGGGACTTTCGCCATGTATTCTCGTTCTTCATCTGTCTTTGGAGATAACTGGCTGCTAAGCTTTAAATGAGGAGCAAGCGGAGTACTTACAGGTTTGGTATCTTCATTTATACCAAAACGTTGTAATATCTTCTTCAAATACTGCTTCTGTGTCAGCCAAAGCTTGCCTCTCTGTCTATCCCGACTTATCTCCATGCCGAGAATCTTTTTGGCTTCTCCCAAATCCTTCATCTCAAACTCTTTACTCAACTGAGCCTTCAATTTGTCAATTTCAACTTGACTCTTTGATGCTATCAGCATATCATCAACGTACAAGAGTAGGTAGATGTAGGACCCATCTTGAAGTCTGCGCAAATACACACATTGATCGTATTTGCTTCTTGTGTACTTCTGACCCATCATAAACTTATCAAATCGTTTGTACCATTGTCTCGGTGATTGCTTCAATCCGTACAACGATTTGTTAAGTTTACAAACCCAATTCTCTTTACCAGCAACTTTGAATCCATCTGGCTGAGACATATAGATTTCCTCCTTCAAGTCACCGTGTAGAAACGCGGTCTTCACATCAAGTTGAGCTAGCTCCAAATTCAACTGTGCTACTAAGGCCAACAAAATTCTAATGGAGGAATGTTTAACAACTGGAGAAAATACCTCATTATAATCAACTCCCTCCTTCTGAGCATAGCCTTTAGCTACCAATCTTGCCTTATAGTGAACATCATTCTTGACAGGAAATCCTTCTTTCTTTGCAAATACCCATTTGCATCCAATTGCTTTCTTGCCTTTTGGTAACTGTGTCAACTTCCATGTCTTGTTCTTCTCAAGAGATTGCATCTCTTCTTCCATTGCATCTTTCCATCTACCATTTTCTGAACTTCGGATGGCTTCTGGAAAGGTGGATGGGACTTCATCAACAACTGGAAGTGCATAAGCTACCATGTCAACAAAACGAGCAGGTTTCTGAATTTCTCGTCTTGTCCTTCTAACAGCAATTGAATCTGGCTGCTGTTGAGGTTCTTGGGTCGGAACCTCTTCCTCGTCTGACTCTTCTTCTGCCATGGGAGAGTCACTAATGGTGCTTTTTTCTGGGCTCACCATTATCTGTTCAAACTCCACCTGTTTCGGCGTACACTCCACCTGCTGTGGAGTATCATCAATTCCTTCTTGAGTTACCTTATGCAACATGGCAGATTCATCAAAGGTAACATCCCTGCTGATGATGGTCTTCTTTGCCTCTAGACACCAAAGGCGATATCCTTTAACTCCAGCATTGAAGCCCATAAACAAAGCCTTCTTTGCTCGTGGATCCAACTTTGATTCATTTACATGATAATATGCAGTAGAACCAAAAACATGCAAAGAATCATAATCTGTTGTAGGTTTCCCGGACCATACCTCTAAAGGAGTCTTGCAATCTATTGCGGATGACGGCAAACGATTTACGAGATGTTGAGCATATGTCACAGCCTCAGCCCAAAACTTTCTGTCTAACCCAGCATTAGACAGCATACAACGAACTTTCTCCACTAGTGTTCTGTTCATACGCTCCGACACCCCATTCTGTTGTGGTGTTTTTCTGACTGTGAAGTGCCGAACTATGCCAAACTCTTGGCATGCCTCCAGGAAAGGATCACTCTTGTATTCTCCACCGTTGTCTGTTCGGAGAACTTTGATCTTTCTTCCAGTCTGATTCTCAACTTGAGCTTTCCACTTAAGGAAAACTCCAAGCACTTCATCCTTCTTCTTCATAGTAAACACCCATACTCTTCTGGAAAAATCATCAACAAAAGTGACAAAATAATGTCTACCTCCAAGAGATGGAGTCTTGGCAGGTCCCCATACATCTGAGTGCACATAATCCAAAATACCCTTGGTATCATGGATGGCAGTGCCAAATTTCACTCTTCTTTGTTTTCCCAGAACACAATGCTCATAAAATTCTAATTTGCAAGTCTTCGTACCTTTCAACAATCCTTGCTTAGCAAGAATTTGCAAGGATTTTTCACCAGCATGTCCCAAACGCATATGCCACAGCTTTGTCGCCTCTGCATCCTTCTTGCTACTAGATGTTGCAGTTGCTACTGTCCCAACCACTGTACTACCTTGATAGTAATACAGATTATTCTTTCTCACGCCTTTCAACATCACAAGTGCTCCTGAAGTTGCTTTGAGAATTCCATCTCGCATCATCACAACTAGGCCTTTTGACTCTAAGGCCCCCAAAGAGATGAGATTCTTCTTCAAATTCGGAACGTACCGTACATCCTTCAAAACTCTTGTAGATCCATCATGATTCCGCAGCTTGATTGAACCTATCCCAGCTGTTTTACATGGATTGTCATTGCCCATGTAAACAACTCCACCATCACGTTCTTCAAAATCGAAGAACCACTCCCTGATGGGAGACATATGGTAGGTACAACCGGAATCCAAAATCCACTCGTCTGGATGGGATGTTGAAGGTGATACCACCAAAGAGACATCTGACTCTGCATCACTTTTGCATTCTGCAACATTTGCATCTTGCTGAGCCTTCCCTTTATTCTTCAACTTTGGACAGTCTTTCTTCCAGTGCCCTTTCTCATGACAGAAAGCACACTCATCTTTGGCAACTCTGCTTTTCGACTTTGATCTTCCTCTTCTTCCCTTTGACTGGCTCTGCTGACGACCTCTCGCCACTAATGCTTCATCTGCTGTAGCTACTTTGTTTTTCCTTTTATCTTGTTTTCTCAATTCATGACTATACAATGCAGAACATACAGCATCTAAAGATACATTCTCCTTCCCATGAAGTAAAGTAGTTTCTAAGTGTTCAAATTCATCGGGAAGAGATGACAACAGCATCAAAGCCAAATCTTCATCTTCAAATTTTACATCTAAGTTTAACAGGTCTGCTACTAATTGTTGAAACAAAGTGATATGTTCATTCATAGTAGTACCTGGTTGATAATCAAACCGGAACAACCTCTTCTTCATAAGGAGCTTATTCTGACCACTCTTTTTCAGAAATTTCTGCTCCAACGCCTTCCACAATTTATGTGCAGAAGTCTCATTCTTGAATGCATACTTCTGCTCTCTGGACAGGCACGATCGAATTGTTCCGCATGCTAACCGATTTATGATACTCCAATCCTTATCTTCTATGTATTCTGGTTTCTTTTCTTCAATGGCGATGTCAAGACCCTGTTGGAAAAGGGAGTCCATGACCTCGCCTTGCCACATGCCGAAATGGCCAGTACCGTCAAATATCTCTACCGCCAACTTCAAACTTGACATTGGAAACCTTGTCCATGAGGACGAGGAAGTCGATGTCCCTTGTGTCATATTTGATGTAACACTATTTGTTGGTGGAACTTCTGACGCCATTACAGACTCGAATGATAGTATTCAATATAAACAATATTACAAACAGACCTAGGACGAACCTTCGGCTCTGATACCACTTGTTGGGAAAATCGGGTAATTTTCCACTCAAACTACAACTAGTGAATTGTACTGATTCGATAATTTTCAGGAAAGACTACTGAGCAGTCTCCTTAGACAAAATTATCATTCCAAATAAATTCCCAGGAAAGGCTGGAGGGGTCACAAATGGTCCCACTTAAAACCCAGTCTCCTAGACAGAACTTACTTGCACAGTATATTATCACAACCTAAACCCGTGTATACATGAACAGTACCATACACGTGAATAGAAAAATACACCCAAATGAATAGTACAATACACTATAAATAAACCCGACAAATAAATATTGAATACTATACTAATACCAAAAAGAAACAAATCAAATGCGGAATAACTAAAAGAGATAAGGAAAGAACACACCCGAAAAATTGATAACGGAGTTCGGCCAATTATGCCTACGTCTCCGAGCACTACTCACGCAGCCTGCTCTTTTAATTTGGGAGAAGAGAGTACAAATTTTGGGATGATAAACTAAGAAGGGAAAGAGTCCTTTTATAACATTAAGGAACTTCCCATCTTAGTTCACTAAGCAATGTGGGATAAAAACTTATGCCAAAACATAACAGGGATGATGTAAAGATGATAGTTCCTGATGATGATAATGGAAGTCGAGTGATATTAACCACAAGGTTGTCGAATGTGGCTGCTTATCCTGACTCTTCTAGTCCTCTTCATGAGATGAAGTTCATGGATGCCGATCAAAGTTGGGATTTGTTTAAGCAAAAGGTGTTTCCAAAAGAAAATTGTCCTCATGAATTAGAAACCATGGGAAAGGAGATTGCAAGAAGTTGTAGAGGACTTCCCCTTGCAATTGTCCTTATTGCAGGAGCTGTGACCACGGTAA
This sequence comes from Petrea volubilis, assembly GCA_026212405.1. Taxonomy (NCBI): domain Eukaryota; kingdom Viridiplantae; phylum Streptophyta; class Magnoliopsida; order Lamiales; family Verbenaceae; genus Petrea; species Petrea volubilis. The sequence goes on along the minus strand of CM047883.1, from coordinate 687,421 downwards.
AAAAGGCTCGAGCTTCGTGGGAAAATATTGCAAGAAATGTAAATGAAGCTGTTTCGTCAACAAACAATGAGGAATTTGGCAAGAGAGTGCTATATCTAAGTTATAACCACTTACCTCATCATTTGAGGTCATGTTTTCTGTACATGGGAGGCTTTCCAGAAGATTATGAGATCGGCGTCTCAAGCCTAATCAAATTATGGGTAGGTGAGGGCTTTCTAAAACTAAGTGGATCTAAAAGCTTCGAAGAGGTGGCGGAAGATTATTTGGAGGACCTTATCAAGAGAAATCTTGTCTTGATTCTCGAGAGGAAGGCTAATGGAAAAATCAAAAGTTGCAGTGTCCATGATCTATTACGAGACTTCACCATAAGAAAAGCCCATGAAGAGAAGTTCAATCTGAATGCCATGGGTAGGTATGTCCCTAGTGTGGTTCGCAGAAGAATAAAAGATCAACGGCGTATAATTGTTGTTGGTTCTGATCTAACTTTCCTTGAAAACGTTAATGGCTCAACAATCCGTACTATCATGTGCTTCCAATGCGGTGCGAGATCTCTAGGCATTTTAGGAAATTTCAAATTGCTCAGAGTATTGGATCTACTACATGCTTACAACATAATTTATTCTGACTCACTCCTCGTTGAAGTGTTTGAGCTATTTCATTTAAGGTATCTTGCTTTTATCTCTCCCATAAAGATTCCTGCAACCATATCAAATCTTAAGAATCTTCAAACATTAATCATTAATCCTTATAGTATAACATGTTTGCCATTGGAAATTTGGAGAATGCCACAGCTAAGGCATCTTGTCTTATGGTCCATGAGTCTCTTACCGGATCCAGAAGAAGCAAGCTTTGCTCTACAAAACCTGCAAACAATTTCAAATGTATTAAATTTTATTTGTGATGAAAGGATCCTTAAGATGATTCCGAATATAAAGAAATTAGGGATCTGTTATGTTGGAAGTGTATATGTCGATTATTATCACCTCGACAATCTAGTATATCTGCATCAACTCCAAGAACTGAAAATTACGATGTATCCTGGTTTTCAAGGAAAGCTCCATCCTATTTTTCCTCAGATGCTGAGAAAGCTAAGCTTGAGTGGTTTGGGACTCCCATGGAGACTCATGGGCATTGTTGGCTCGTTGCCTAACCTTGAAGTGCTTAAGCTAAGAAATCATGCTTGCATTGATGACCAATGGGAAACAACTGAAGGAGAATATCAACGCCTTAAGTTTCTGCTAATTGAAGAATCAGATCTCTGGCGGTGGATAACTGATAGTGACCACTTCCCAAGCCTCAAGTGCCTAGTTCTTCGTCGTTGTTGGGAACTAAGAGAGATTCCAGAGGGTATTGGAGAAATTCCGACAGTTGAACTGATTGAAGTTGATGGCTCGAACATATTTCTTTGGGAGTCAGCCAAAAGGATACAAGAGGAACAAAAAAGTTACGGAAATACTGCCCTTCAAGTTCGCAAACCGTCATAAATGGGAATACTGAGCTACTGGTATTTTGAGCCTCAAGACTATCACTTATTTTCATCTATTCTATTGAGCATTATCATTGGCAAATTCTAGCCCAGACCCGACTCGACTTTATTGTGGGAAAATGGGCCTTGTCGAGTCAGCCAAAAGGGTGAAAAAGGACAACAAAATTGGGGAAATGGTGCTCTTCAAGTTCGCGTCGTGGATTACTTTCAAAAACGAAGGAAATGAAGGCTCATTGCTATTCCAAGTTGGACATTCTGATTCTAATCAGGTTAGATATAATTTATCTCTACGTGTCTTAGGTCCACAATGACTTTATTTAATAATGCGACTTAGCTTTCAGAGTTTCCAAAACTGTTTTTTGATGATGAGCCCATTGATCAATTCTGGCATGATGCAGATGAGGCACAGGTATGCTCTGCAAATTAAGGAGGCGGAGGAGTCATTATTGAAGGATGATGTTTATAAATTCAAGTTGTTTTTGTGTTGTATGAAATGAGAACCGCGGTTTTGTCGTATTTTCATGATCTTTTTCCTATTCGATTGAAAGAAGAAATTTTTTGTTTTCGTATATTGGTATGGTATTTGTGTGAAAATGAAAGCATTATTTGACGAGTAGTATATAACAATGTTGAACTATTGATTTTTAAATCTGATGGTAAAGAGTCTTCATTTCAAATCAATCAAATAATATTTGGATAAATGCTACTATTTAGTTTGTTAAGAATCCCATTTATGAGAATGTGGGGAAAATGCTAATTCCGCCCCACGAAGTCGTCTATTTTTAAATTGCATCTCATAAAGTCTCAGTTTTCACATTTGGGCCATATGGAACAAAAATTCTCATATTAGGTGTTGCGGTGGTGTGGGTGGGGGGGGGGGGGATGATGTTATATGATCACACTTTAAAATTTATTAGCATTTACGGTGTTCTATCATTTTGTTTAGGTATGATATTTGATGGGTTGTTGGCTGCATTGCTCTCTATTTCTTAGTTGCCTATGATGTAATTTTTCTCCTTGAAATATATACTTTAATTGGGACTAGTGACGTGTGATTTGGTGTTCTTTTTGTAATTGCCTGTGGTATGATGAGAGAAAAAAATGATGTTATATGGTCTACTTTAAAATTGATTAACATATAGTCCTTTTTTCACCACCTTTTGTTATTGTAAGTGACTAAAAGTGCATATTTTGTGTATTACAAGACTAAGATTGGAACTACATATAAATTATAGGACCAAAAGTGCATTTCCCTTCCAGAAAATGAGTCTAATAGCGCACGTGTAAGACACTTGCGTATTCTGTCCAAAATTTAACGGAAGTTCTTTTTTTGCTATCAAATAGTATCTAGTGGGACCAAAATTGACTATTACGATGTTAATGGCATTGAAAATGCAACTATTTATAAATTATGGAACCAGACATGCACTTTTCCCTGGAAAAGTAGTTCAAATGAGAAAAAGAAAAATGAAAAACACAAGCTTAATTTTTATTTATACTAGTGGTTGTAGCATACTCTATATGTGTACAAAATAAAAATAAAATATAATTTGATCACATATTTAATAAATTTATAATTTTATATATGATAAAAAATGATTGAAAAGTAAATTTATATATTACAAAAAAAATGACTGAAAAGTAAATTGAGTTTTACTATTAAAAGCAAATAAAAAATAAAGTAGTTGAATTGAAAAGAATTTTTTTTTTCTTATTCACTTTTATCAATGAAATCTGTATAGAATGGTACATGTGGGCCTTTGGTTACAAGATTCAAGGCTAATTTATTGACATCTATCTTAAATACAATCAAATGAGTATTTGTTTTCCTAATTTACAAAATACCCTAAATATCCTGGAATAGGTAAAAAAAAAATCTCAATACTTGGTAAAAGTATCTCAATAAAAGTAAACTAAATATTGAAAATAAAGATACGAGAGTAGAAATTAAAGAGAAATGATATATCATGTTGAAAAGAGTAGGGAGAGAGAAAGTGAGAGAAAAAAGGAGAGAGGAAAGAGAAAAAAGAAAAATGTCAGACCAAAAACACCGAATAATTATTAGAGGGTGTTGATGCTTTATAAAAATATATAGATATTCATGTTCTTGGCAAAGATTATTTTACCCCCAAAAGGTTTGGATTATTAACATTGTAGACCTTGTGTCAGTTAGTCTGGATTTCTTGTATTCGAAAACTTTTAAGTGCAGACTAGAAATTATAGTCATATATATTGATTAAGTTTTTATAATTATTTTCAAATTTTATGTTTGTTTTATTTTTCTCTTTGAATTTGAAAATAAGCCTTATTAATGGGTAACAGCAGAAGCACGCAAGTACTCATGGATCGTTTCTGCCAACATCAATAGAATTATAGAAACGGGAAAAAAAATCCATCTTTCATTTTCACAAATAAGAGATGCATGAATTGAAACTCCATCTCAACTCATCATAGTGTTTTGGAAAAATTGTTAAAAATCCCTAAAATAAATTTTTATATCCCAAAATAGTTTTTTCAACCCAATGGGAATTTTTGGGATTAGAATTAATTTTGTGTGCCTTTTGGATATAAATTTATTTTGTAGAATTTTTAGTAAATTTGTCAAGCTTTTTGATCTCTAAATCCATATATATATATATATCAGATGCAACTACTGAGAGCTATGAACGTTTTAGGTGCTTTAGCCATTAATTATTTGACTGGATGCAATGTGATTCATGTGAACGTCTCATAATCAAAGGAATGACATTGAACTTGGCCTAATTACGGGATGAAAAAAATTACGATTTTATTCGAGCTGTGTATATACTTTTTGGGAAATTCTTACATAGATAGCGTGTGAGTTCCACTCATGCATCTAAGGGCAAGTCTGCATTCAATTTTTTTTTTTATTAAATACATATATGATGTGGTTTAATCTTGATCATTGAGGGCATAATGAGATTCTAATACTCTGTTCGTGCAATAATTTTTCATGACTTTATGAAAGCTCAAAAGATTTTTTTACAATATCAAAGACTCCTTTAAGGACATTGATTTTTGCCATGCACTGAGCGAACTTCACAAATATCTACTCGTGTCATTTAAGTGAATATATCTCCAATGACATTTTGAACTATAAAAATGAAAATAAATTGAAATGTTATTATGTATGTTGACACAAAATTTCAAGTCTGTAAATTATAAATTACAAGTCAAGAAAAATATGTGACAAATATTGGAAAAGAATATGATTTAGTGAAAAATAATCCCTAAAAGATTAATTACGTGATTCTTTTCTCCGAATTTGATTTGTCACACTAGTAACACGATTCGTAGGCTAAGTAGCTTGATTACGAATCAAACGCCGTAATCTCTGATGAATGCCTTGAAGAACGTTGTGAACACCATGCAGCTATCTTGACTATAATTTGAGGAAAAACGCCGATTCGCCAACTTAGCACCTTGATTGCGGATCAAATGCCTTATTTTGATGATCTTTGCGAAGAATGCCTTGAACGTTGTTTTAATCACCATGGATTTGATTTAGGAGAAACTCCAAAAGCGGGGCTAACACCTTGATCGCGGATTGAATGCCTTTATTTGATAACTTTCACAAAAAATGCGTGGCATTTCGACTTTAATCTTCACGAATCTTCTTGAGCTTGCCTTGAGAGAACTTTAGGATCTTCTTGGTTTCTCTTACTCTTGAAAACTTCTTGCTGTCTTTTGAACTCCAAATGACCCCTATTTATAAGTATTTATACAGAGTCTTCAGATTGCTAACAACTTTTTTGGTATTTATCTCTTTAATATAAATTATTTTTAAAAAGAAAAATATTATTTGGGTGTCATGATTTGATTGGTCTACCTAACCAAATGCGCAACTTATCGTCGTTTGAAATTTTTTTTCTTTCGGGCTGCATGACTTGATTTGATTGGTCGTGACACTTCATACTGACACGTGGTGACACCTCATTTGTCGATAAAATAAATATTAAAATACTAATTAAAATTACCTATTTAATAGTAGAATTAAATTTAGGAATTTCAAAATATAAATAGAAAATTTAATTAATATTTAATATTTTAATTTATACTTATAAATTTTTAATTTGATGAAATTTAATCGCCAACAATGTATATTCTAAAAATAAATAATTGTGTTATGGATATTGCAATGGGTCGCATCATGCGAAACAAATTTCATTGTCCGCAGCCCTTTTCACAGTGACTCGTGGTAGCCACAGTACCAAATCCATAGCGCTGAGATTCCACAATGCAATCATTTAAGAATTGAGTTATAGTTCCTTGTTACTCTTCTTTCACCGTTTTCGAATTGAAAATCCTTTAGAAGTTTGTTTACAACAGAGATGGCTTATGCTACTCTTGTTTCACTCGCACAAACCATACATAAATTACTAAATCGTGATCAATATTCCACTCCTCTTCAAGAAAAACAACACATTATATTTTCTTTCAAGAATTCTTCGACGATTTCCCAAGTAAATCAGCTTTATGAATGTTGCTCTAGTCAATATTTTCATTGCTATTTTTATGAATTAACCGAGTTGGGTTCATTAAGTTCAGATGGGATAACATTCAACTTTGAATTCATCTCTAAATCGATATCTGAAGCTCTGTCAGTGCAACTACTAATTACAAAAAAGAAGATAAGTTTTTTGTGTACACTTGCAAAGAAAATCATTATTACAGGTGAGAAATCCAATGTTTTGAAACTCAAACCGGACCGGTTGGTTGAACCGGTTGAACTGTCTCCCGGCCCTTAGAACGGCTCGATTCATCCCACAAAACCGGTAGAGTGCAAAAATCACTTTACTTTTGCAAAACCGGTGAAAACCACCGGTTGAACCAGTTGACCTGGTACCGGGTCATGCAAACCGGCCGGTTCTTAAATTTTTTGAAAATACAAACAAATTTTAAAAAATTAGGATTGAATCTATGATCTCTCACATGAAAAAGGAAGAAATATGCCAGTAAAACAACACTCAAGTGATAATTTAATTATTATGTGTGTATAAATTAAATTAATTGAAACCTTAAATTCTTAAATTCTTTTTTTTACTCTTTATTGAATAGTTACATATTGATTTACAATAAATAAAAGAAAAATTATATGTTTTCTTAAAAATGAGTAGTTTGTATATCAAGTTTTATTGGTAGTGAAAATTACATATGACTTCATTTTTCACATATATTTTATTAATTTTATTTTCTTTCTCTTCAAATTTAATTTAGAAAATTAAGTGCATATATTTTTATTTGAAAATATTTTAAGTCATATTATACTTGAAGATTTTCATTATGTGGACCTAATTTTTTTTATTTTAACATATTTTATATATTAATTATTATTTATTACATACTTATAATATCACCGGTTCGACCACGGTTCGACCAATGGTAGAACCAATGACCCTTGACCCGGTTGAATTTTCGGTTCGATGACCGGTCCGGGTTTTAAAACATTGGGTTGGGTTCATTAAGTTGAGATGGGATAAAATTCAACTTTGAATACATCTCTAAATCGATATCTGAAGCTCTGTTAGTGCAACTACTAATTATAAATATTTAGTACTTTTTGTGAAAAAATGACCCCTTAATTATCAATTATGATTAGGGGTGTAAACTGATATTAAATGGATCATATATGTAGTTTTCAATTCCATATCCATATCCATTTTATTTTATCGAATATCAATACAAATACGAATATTTAAAGTTAATATCCATATTCGTATCCCCTGAATATCAGACAGATATCTAATATCCATATTGGATTGTAATTTTTAAAATTAAGTTCAATTATACATATTAAATATATGTGACCGATTATGAATATTTGAGTATCAAATAATTGATATTCAACTATAATTAACTTAATATTTGAAGTTGTGTATATATAATTTAGTCATAGTTTTTTATATATAGTCTATTTACTTCCAAAAAATTGTGTATATATATATACATACATGTATATAGATATCATATACCTTTATTAAAAAACAACTAAAGTTCATATATGTTTATTAGTCTATTTTATAATATCTTTGTAAGTTACAAATATATAATATCCATTAAAAAAATTCATTAATCTTAGTTGAAACTATCTTTCCATGGGTAAAATAGATGAGCGGTGAAGTATTTTTCCATTTTCATGCAAGTGTCCGCTGCTATATTTAGCATTTTAAATCACAATTAAGGCTACAAATGGAGAATCAAAAATTCGGTTATAGTTTGCATTCATATTTGATTATAGAGTAAAATATTTATATCCATTTAAAGTAAATATTATCTGTATTCGATTATAGATACTTGATTATAAATAAATACAGGTGTGATAATTACATATTCGATTCATTTAATATCAACTCCCAATACAAATCTATTTACATATCCCATTTTTTGTAGCTTATTTGTATTATTAATTATATCTAATAAATAATGTTAGTAGTAGACAATAAGTCAATAAAATCGCAATTGTTGAAAATTGCACATGTTTCTATGAAACGAAAAAGTGTCCACTGACCAAAAAAACAAAGAAAAAGTGTCCACTTTCAGGTGATATCTGGACAGGTGCTACCTCTTATACTAATTTGTTTATTCCAAGTTGTATAGGCATTAACCAATATGAGTAATAAAATATTTTGAAAGCAGCAAGTACGTACATAAAAGAATCCTTAATAATATGCTTACAATAAATTTCAAGAGTCACTCTAAATTTCCATTTATTCTCTCTCTCCCTAAGCCAGCCCTTCTGCCTTTTGTATGTTCTTCCATCATTTTGATTTGAAAACCTTCGTAATTAAAGTTTTTGTTTGTGTCTATCAGAGATGGCTTATGCAGCTCTTGTTTCACTTGCACAAACAACAGACCAGATCATAAATCATGATGAATATTCCATTTCTTTACAAGAAGAACAAGAAATTAGATCTATCTATGAATACGTAATTTCATGGCAAGCTTTTCTTGAAGATTTTCCGGAGCAAGCCAGCAGTCTGGAAGGACGAATCAGGGATTTAGCAACTGACGCAGAAGATGTTATCGAAGATTTTATGTCAGGACAAATTCGTCAATATCATAGCTTGAATTCGACTGAAGAATCTAAAAGTGACGAGTTTTCTTACCACCATAACTCGAATTTGACTGAAGAATCTGAAAGTGATGAGTTTTCATACCACCATAGCTCGAATTTGACTGAAGAATCTGAAAGTGATGAGTTTTCATACCACCATCAAAGTGGCATGTGTATGTGGCTCAAAAGAAATATAGGCTGCGTCTTTGTGTGGCTCAAAAGAAATATAAGCTGCTTCTTTGTGTGGTTCAAAGTAAAAATAAGTGGCATGGATCCTAACAGTAGGTTTCATTTTGATTTTAAAAAGTTTAAAAAAGTCAGTGAGGAGATTGATTCAATCAAGAGAGAGGTGATGGAGATGAAGATTGGCACCACGTCAGCAGAACAAGTGAAACTCAGTGATTCTTCTGAGTTTGCTACTTCATCCTCAAATGTAGCTGCACCCGCCCGCAAAGATGTCATGGTTGGTTTTGAAGATGACTTGATGGAAATAAAGAAACGGCTTTGTGGACAACGGTCGAGTCTTGAAGTCCTTCCGATCTTTGGAATGGGAGGCATAGGTAAGACTACTCTTGCTAGAAATGCTTTTGATGATACATTAATTGTGGAGCACTTTCCAATTCGTGTTTGGGTCACCGTATCACAAGATTACAGCCCACAAGAGATTCTCTCAACCCTCCTAGTTTCACTTAAACCAGAAAGATCTGGACAAACCAATGAATTAATGGCAGAACATGTGTACAAAAATTTGAAGGGTAGGAAGTATCTCATTGTAATGGATGATATGTGGAATACAGAGGCGTGGGACGCCATAAGGATGATTTTTCCTGATGACAATAATGGGAGTCGAATTATATTAACCACAAGGCTATTTGATGTGGCTGCTTATCACAACTCCTCTGGCCCTCTTCATGAGATGCGTTTTATGGATGCGGATCAAAGTTGGAATTTGCTTAAGCAAAAGGTGTTTGCACAAGAAAATTGTCCTCTAGAGCTACAAACCATTGGAAAAACGATTGCAAGAAGTTGTAGAGGGCTACCCCTGGCAATCATCGTGATTGCTGGGCTCTTGTCTGCTGTTAGTAAGACTCAAGCTTCTTGGGAGAATATTGCAAGAAACGTTAATCTAGCTGTAAGTTCAACAAATGATGAGCAATTTGCAAAGATACTATCTTTGAGTTACAACCACTTGCCCCAACATTTGAGGCCGTGTTTTCTATACATGGGAAGTTTTCCAGAAGATTATGAGATTCGTGTTTCTAGACTCCTCAAATTATGGATAGCTGAGGGTTTTTTAAAACCGAGCGGATCTAAGAGTGGTGAAGAGCAGGCAGAAGAGTATTTGGAAGACCTTGTTAAGAGAAGTCTTGTATTGGGTGCCAAGAGGAATACCAACAGCAAGATCACAAGTTGTAGTCTGCATGATCTTGTGCGAGACTTGTGTATAAGTAAAGCTCGGGAAGAGAAGTTTCTTCTACATATTATGGATAGGAATGTTAGCAAGGCTCTTCGAAAAAGCATAAAATATCAGCGCCGTATAAGTATTGCTCATTTTGATCTGAACTTCCTCGAAAAAATTTATGGATCAACCGTCCGTACTATTATATGCTTCCAGGGTAGTACAAGTTCATTAAGCTACTTAAGAAATTTTAGGTTGCTCAGGGTATTGGTTGTCGTCAATTCATACTTTCCAGCACTCGTCTCTTTCAATGAATTATTTAACTCGGACAGTGAACTTGTCTATCTCCCTGCTGAAATATTTGAGCTATTTAATTTAAGATACCTTGCTTTTGAGTATCCCTTGGTGGGGGTTCCTGCGGCCATATCAAACCTTCAGAATCTTCAAACCTTAATTATTCATCCAAGAAAGTCATCGACGAGCAGCCAACAATGTAGGGTAGATTTGCCATGGCAAATTTGGAGGATGCCACAATTGAGGCACATTGTCTTATCTTCTGGTTTCTTAAAACATCCAGAAGAAGCAACTCTTGCTCTAGAAAACCTCCATACACTTTCGGAGACAACAAATATTGTACTTACCGAAAGCATCTTGAAAATGGTTCCGAATATAAAGAAATTAGGAATCTCTTATTCCTGGCACACACATTTTGAAGACGACTATCACCTTGAAAATCTCGTGTATCTGCATCAACTCGAGAAACTAAAACTGAAGATAGATAAGGATTTCCCTTATTGGAAAAAGCTTAATCCTGTTTTTCCTCGTGGGCTTAAAAAGTTAGTGTTGAGTGGTTTGCGACTTCCTTGGAAAGATATGGGCATTGTTGGTTCGTTGCCCGGCCTTGAAGTGCTCAAACTGAGAGATTCTGCATGCTTTGGCCAAAAATGGGAAACAACTGAAGGAGAATTTCCTGAGTTGAAATATTTGCTAATCGAGGCATCATATTTCCAGCAGTGGATAACTGAAAGTAGCCACTTCCCAAGCCTCAAGAGCCTAGTGCTCTATAATTGTTGGTATCTAAGAAAAATCCCCAACGTTATTGGAGACATTTCGACACTTGAGCTGATTGAGGTTGATGACCGGAACGAATCTCTTGTGGACTCAGCCAAAGCCATACAACAGGAACAACTAGAAGAATGGGGAAACGAGGACCTTCAAGTTCGTTGCGTGCGTTATAAAAGGGGAAGATATTGAGTGACTGCTTTCGATCAGGTTAGACGTCAATCCTCCTTTTGAATCTTTATTTAGGAGTGACACAGTTTTGAAGCAATTTGGCTGACTCTTTTCTGTATGATTGAAATCCTAAATCATTTAAGGAGCATCTGTCAAATGATTTTTATTTATGAACTCAAACTGTTTTTGTTCAAGCTTGCATCAAATATGAATCTCTTCTCTGCTGTGTGATTTTCGTATGGAGTCGTTAAAGTGGGATATATGTGTTTGCATATACATATGGAGTAAATATTTCTTTTTTTGTCAACAGAGATGTAGACTTGGAGATTTTGTCGGGTTTACTGAAGGAAGATATGGATATTTCTCTGATCTTTGGACTATTTTTTTTTCCCCTCTGTTCTGGGGCTGATGCACAAGAAAAATGTAATTTTGTGTTATTGTTGAGTAATGTCTCACGGTTTCTTCTTGCCGTTCATGAATTGAGGATCTTTTTCTGGTGATCATGTGATCATGCATTCAACGACATAAAATTTTCAAATATGTGGAAACTGATTTGAGAATAGCAACATTGTGACAAAAGATTTTAGTTTTAGCCCTGGGAAACTGATAACGGAGGGTTGTGACTAGTGAGAGTTATAACACGTGTTAGCTACTAGAAAGCACCCCTTTCAATAACAAAATTTTTTGACAGAAAGATTCTATCACAAATTTAAGGTATCTGTGATGGGTTAGTGATATAATTCAATCTAAACAGAATTAAAAGAATAATAAGTGATAAGACATTTAGTAACAGCAGTGTTGTAAACTAAATCCATAACAGAAAGGTATAGTGTATTGATTCGTCAGTGTTGTAAACTAAATCCATAACAGTGTTGTAAACTAAATCCATAACAAAATTTATAGTGTATTGATTGGTCACTAAAAGATATGCCTTCTTGTGTACGTTATTTAATCTATTTTTGTACATGGTTTGCTTGATTTATATGCATCTTGGTGAGCTCTTGGGTTGATATGTATCTGTGGCACAGATTTTTGTATATCTTTATACTTGGTTTGAAGAGAGGTGATATCTCATAAATGAAACAACATGCATTTCAGGCATTGATTGAGACACATATAGTTTTGGGTAAATTACACTCAAACCCTCTCTGAGATTGCCAAATTATCAAGTTCCCATTTAACTTTCATAATTACACTAACAACCCCTTTGAGTTTGACCATTTAGCAATTGTCATTTAATTCACATTAAATTTTTGTGATTTTTTGGAGGAGAAGATCACTTATACTGTTTGTCTAACGTCCAAAACCTTAAGTCTAAAATGATTCTCAATAAAGGAACTAGGGATTTTTTGAGAGATTTGAGTGAAACAAAAATGGGGATTTTCTTTATTGTATTTTGGGTATGGGAATGAAAGAACTTTTCTTTGGAAGGCCAAATACGACTTTTTAAAAATAGAGATCTTAATTTTTTTAAAAATATTTTTAGCCAGGGAAATTTGAACTTTTTGCATTCTGTCAATCTAGATTTTTCAACTGTGCAAATTCAGATGGGTTGTTGATGTAGTTATAAAAGTTACAAAGAATTTGGTAATTAGTGTATCTTGGAGGGGTTTTGGTGTAATCAACCTTTGAATAAAATAATAAATCACTGAATTTTGTTGGATTTCTTATCTATCTATATTATAAAAATACGAATCACTTATCAGTGTTTTCTGTTTTTTCATTTTTTGTGAAGACTAAAACAACTTTATATAAGTGATAATAAATAATATTTATTCATGGCCTTTTAGTAATTTAAAAATTAGGAGTTAGACATCAAATAATACAGGATAAAATAAATATCACAATTATGAATAAAGAGTTGAACTTGTAATTGAACTCTATAGTATTAAAATTTTGTCTTACAAATAAATAAATAAATAAGAGTTGGCGACCATCTTCAATACATATAGTGTAAACACAATTTATTGAATGGATTATTCTTTTTATAACACTCTTGACGATCAATTGTAAACTAATTTCCTTTTTTAATACCTTTAAATCTGGTAGACCCATTTACTGTGTTTTCCTCATTGTAATGAGTGGAATAATTCATGAAAAAAAACAAAGATAAAGTTTGTAGATAATATAATTTTTTTATAAAAAAAGTATAATGCACAACTAAGTTTATTGAGTATTATGTTACAAATTATCAAAAAATTATTGGAACAAGACTCAGTAAATTACTAAAATATGCAATTAGTACAGTTAAAAATTACAAACATGTGTCTTGTGTGAATGTAATTAAATAAAAGATGACTTATAAGTAGAAAATATAATTATTTTACTAATTACTTCAAATCAGAAAAAAGAAATGTATAATTATATCATATTTTAGTGAATAAATGATAATGTAGAAATAAAAAGTTTAAAAACTATGTAAATGACAAAATAAATTAAAAAAAATATAAGTGGAGAAATTATATTCCAAAACTTGAAAAAAATCTAGCAAGTCTCATAAAGAAAAGGGGCTTTTACAAAAAATTGGCCGTTATGTTTTGGATGTTTGAGTTTTTGTCCTTTATGTTTGTTTTTATCAACTTTAGTCCTTTCTCTTTCAAAATCTTCAATTTGGACCCATTTTAGACTATTCCGGCGATTGAAATTGACGTGGCATAGAAATAATAAAATCAAAAGAAGGTTAAGGATATGATGGAACCTTAAATAATGAGAAAGTTAGCTAGTTCTTAAAAAAAATATTAATAAAATATATTGTGAAGAATCTCACACTTTCTATATTCATTTATAGAAAATAAGTAGAAAGAATCTACACAACTTTTTCTATTTATTGCATGAAAAACTTATTCAAAATTTTAATAGATAAACAAAAAATCAACAAGCTAAAATGAATCTTATACGAGTACAACTTTGAACTAAAAAGGAATCATAAAAAGTCAAACAAAATGATTTACAATTAATAATATGCTTTCTTTTATTTTTTTTTTCTTTTTTTAAAGAATGTGTTCTAGTAGAGTATTGATTTGGTCTAAGAGTTGCTATTTGAGGCAATGGAGAGGAGGAGGCAATGAAGGTGGATAGAGGTGGTAGTGGAAGTTGTTGTTAAAAGTAGTGGTTACAATATTAGAGGTGGATTTAATTACAATGGTGGAGGAGAAAACAATAGCGGTAAAGACCAATGTGAAAATAATTGTGCAGATGTAAATGAAAATAATGAAAAATTGACAAATTAGATAGATATGATAATGCTAATGGATATGGTGGACTAGTGTGACTAACATAAATTTCGACTATGCTATATTAAAATCAGTGGCAATAGTAGTGGTGTTATGATGGAAAATAGTGACTTGAAGAAGTTGAATAATAAACCTTTTCAATATAGAATGTAATATACTCAATAATATTTAATTTATACTATAAATTAGAAGTTTCACAAATATAATAAGGACACATTTACTTAGTTAGAAAACACCGATTTAGACTAATTAAACCGTTGATGTCCGACATTTACTTTTCATGTCAACTAACATGGGTTATCCAGTGCGGCCCGTGAGAACACTCGTTTAGGTAGGTTTATTTAACCTCTCCAATTTGGAGAGTTAAATTAACCGGTGGATTGTCTATAGTTGTGAAATGACTTTGCAGGCCACCATCAGTCATAATTACATAGTATGCCATTCAGTAGCCCTAGTTTTGAAGACCATTCAGCCGTATAGAAAAAAACCATCTCTGTTCTTCCTTATTTCATCTTTCTGCAAAAAAAAAAAAAAAAAAACAACCAAAAAATAAAAATTGTTCGAACGATGCAAGACCCCTGTTTTTATTTTGGGTATATTTTATATTACCCGTTCTTTAATTGATTTTAGGCTGAGTTCTCCTCTGTCTTGTTCTTTTTAATTTTTCTTTTCCTTTTCCTTTTTTCCCATGAGGACGAATACAAAGAGCTATAAATAATTGGGATTTGGGAGCAGATTATTCAGCGACATCTATTAATTATGGGGATTTTTTTAGTTGAGCATAGCATTGCCGAATCAATTTGCATTTTCTGAGAACCTGATACACGTCCGGTTATCTGAGGAAGAAAGGGGCACAAAGGTAAAATGATGTTTAAACCAATGTTGCCATACTTGGCTGGAAAACAAAATCGCGTGTTTCAGATAATTTTTTTAGAAATAAACTTCCAATGTGAACGAAAAAAATTGTTGAACTAAACCAACGCAAACCCATTTTCAAACTCACATTAACTTGACTCCTGGTAAATGCGACTTCCGAAGTAAACGCGTCCTAAGGAGTAAAATTTGATTGTTAAGCCACTATATATATATTACTTAACGAATACAACATCAACATATAATACAGTTAAAAATTGATTCAATCAAATTTTATTAAAAGAAAGCATGTGTAAACAAACTTTACACAAATAATATAAAAGTCTATGGTTATTCAATATCATTTTAACATATGTAGGCAAATCTTTTTATTTCCAAGTATTGCAAATAAGTAAAAGTTACTATCAAACTTTGATAATTTTTTTCTAAAAAAAATTAAGGTATATGTTTGATCCTGCAAAAACTTTCAATTAGAATATTCTAAGAATTTGATAGATTAATCATAGTAACTTAATCATAAAAAGAGCTACTATCAATTTTTTTTTTATAAAGAATCAAAATAACCTTAAAAATTATTAGCGTGACATATCTAAAAATAATAACATAACAAAGTGGCAAATTTCAATAGTTTTTATTCGTTCATAAGATATCTTTAAAAAACAAAAATGTTTTTAATGTATTTATGTTGTACAATAATTAATATTTATATGGAAAAATAAGACAAGTGTTAATACTCATGTGCAGAGCGCGCTTTTCTTACTAGTTATTTTAGAAATGCATAGAATTTATATTTCTTGGGGTTTTATATGGTATAAAAATTTATATCTTACAAAAAAATTATAGCATGATATTAAATTAGTGCGTATATATAGAGCAATTTACACTTTGCACACCAAAAATAAGTAAAATGAGAACGTTACACCCTTAAATAAGAAAAATAGCATAATGCATATTGTAATTGATATAACTATGATAGATTGCATCCTCATTTATATTTAGACTAAAATACTACTAACATGATGGGTAAAATTTTCCCTTTGCTTTTAATTTTATTTTAATAATACAGTTTATTAATTTAGTTTCAATATGTTTAGTGCAAATTAATCTATATTTGAAATTTTTAAAAAATTATCCTAATTTGATTCTATTAAATGCTTAATTTAATTTTTCATATTTTGTGACAAATGTAATGTTGTTGGGTCATGGGAATATAATGTAAAAATTAATTATCAACGTTTAGTTGATTCCATAATAACTTCTAAATAATAATTTAAATTCTAAGACTTTGATTTTTAAATATTTAAACATGGCTTTAAAACTATATTAAATAATATATAAATATGTATATATATACATATATATTAAAATTCCTCATGAGTGTAATGTTCAAAAAATATATATTCAAGAGGAGAAATTCTAATTTAATATAGAATGCACATAATATTTTCATTTCAATTGTGTGTGTGTCGACATATATATATATATATATTAATTAGACTTAAATTTGAATAATTAGCTATTATTCTTATTCGCCCACCAACATTATTGTTTTTTTTGGAAATGCTAATAAATTAAATGACCATTTATAGATACCCAAATTAGGATAATTATTTTGAAGTTAACACACACACACACACACACATATATATATATATATATATATATATATCTCAATTGCACTTTTCATTCTAAATAATTAATGAACACTTTGCACCCTAAAATATAAAAATGAATCATTTTTCTTTTTTCTATGGACAAGTTTATCCTTGATTTTAGTGGTATTTGGGTCTAAAAATAGGTAAGGGTGCAATCTATCATAGGTATATGAATTCGAGGGTGCACTGTGCTAATTTTCTTATTTAAAGGTGCAAAGTGTTCGTTTTGCTTGTTTTGGGGGTGTAGAGTGCAAATTGCCCTGTATATACATAAAACAAAAATCACATGTACTATGAACATGATGCAATGTTATTTTATGCTATACTATCATGTTTGGATTTCTATTGGTAGACTTACTGATATTTATGATCATGGAAGGTCTTGTTTCAATATGACACAATGTTGTTGCATATTATTGATTTTATCAGTCGTATTTACCTAATGTTAATGTTAATGGACTTTAGACAAATGATATAAAAATTTGTAATTATTCAATGTCATCTTAATATATATATACATGAAAGAAAGAATTTTAAAATCTAAGTTAACATATTTAATTTCAATATGAATGATTTTGCCAACAGGATATAAGAGTAATAACTAAGTTATGGCAACGATGCCCTTCATTGAAATATAGGATGTTCAAGCTCCGACGTTCCTTCTTATAAGGTTAGTTATATTTGTACAATATTTCTAAATTGCATATTATTTTCAGGGCTAAATACATTTTACTCCCTTTAGCTATACTGCTTGTATCATTTACTCCCCTAAACTATAAAATATAACACTTACCCCCCTCAATTAAATATATAGACAAGAATGACTTTAGTCTCTCTTTCTCTTTCCCTCCCTTCATATACTTAAAAATTAAACAATACACACACACACACACATAAAAATTTTCACAAAATATTTAAAATAACTAATACTTTGAATTCAATTTTAAGCTATTATTTATTTAAAAACTAGTTTTTATATTGTACTAAGCCTCAAGTTTTTGCTAATTGAAGAATCAGATCCCTGGCACTGGACAACAGAAAGCAGCCACTTCCCGAGTCCAAGTGCCTCGTGCTTCATTCTTGTTTCTATCTAAAATAGATCCCAAATGATACCCTTCAGATTCGCTAGAGAAATTTTAGATTGGTACAATATGAGTGATTGGTATTTCAAGCCTCGGGCTAATACACACACACACACACACACATATATATACACGCACTACTATAATCATTATTGTTGTTGTTGTTGTTATTTCGCGGGTGGATGGAACTAACTCTTTTCTATATTGATGGATCATGCAGAGAGCGTCGAGGATGGTGTTTATGGGATTGAAGGCTCTAGAATTTGAATTTTAATGTTGTGTATGTGCCAAAGTGAAAACCCTTTTATACTTTTCTCTACTGGTATCACTGTTTCATGTGCAATTGGCTTGATTAGAAATCTTATGTTGTATTATTAATCGAATGAGTCCAAAGCTGAAACACTTTTGTTAATATATCCATAACAGTACGTTTATTGTCACTGTCAATGTAAATTTTTACTGGTCATGAATTTTAAATTCGTAATCACTTATCTTCATCTACTCTATTGAACATAGCTAAGTATAATGAACTCAGAAACATCCTTGGCAAATTTCTATTTGATATCTCTTAATTCCTCTCGACATAAAAAGTACCATAGCAAATAAATGCACATCACCCTCAAGAATTTAGATGAAATATGAGCACCTAAAAGATTTCTGATATGCGATACTCTGGTTTTCTTGATATTATTTAGTCTCAAACGTCTCTGGTGTTCAGGGATGTTTTAGTAATATTTTTCGTTTACAATCCTAATGGAATAAGCAGTTTGTTAAATTGTGAAACTTGGAGGGGAGGTTACTCTAATTATAAAAGATTGATGGGATATTCGGTAAATTTGGATACTTTAGAGGGGACCTCTATGTATTTAACCTATTATATAATTTTGAAATCATGGGTGCACGTGCATTCTCTAGCTCCAATGTATAAATAAGGAATACAACCTCGAGAGTGTTTGCCTAAGTTTATAAACTTTTCAAAATATCTTATAACATGTTTGAGAGCTTATAAGCTCTTAAAATTTGTCTAGTAATTTTTCAAGTGAAGGAACTTTTAAGTTTTAAAAATAAGCTGTTAGGAGATTATGAACTCCAAAAAGGATAAAAAGTAAGCTCCCCCAACTTATTTTTCGAAACAACTTATAAGTTGTCTAATATCAAAACATAAAATAACATAAATGTCTTTTTTTTTTCAATATAATATTCCTACTATCTAGATAATATTTATTTACCTGAAATTCATCCTTCAATTATCATTACACTTAAAATAATTTATAAGCTCTCATTTTCACAAATAAAATCACAACTTATAAGCTACGATTTTATTTTTATCCGAATACTTTGACAACTTATTATTAAAATAAGATGTATAAGTTTATAAATTTTAAAAACATCTAATAAGCTTTACAAATTTTTAAACTCTTTCCAATAAACTTAACCACACACCTTCTTCCTTTACTGCTTAACAAATAATCCAAACAGCTCCTAAGCCTATGTGAAGTCAATTAGCCCAAGAGCATCCCACAAAATTGACAGCTCCTCAATTTCTGATGCAAGCCCAATATCAGGAACCATATGAATCAGCCCAAACATATAACCGTTGTGCCCAAGAAAAGTAATGCATATGAGCCCATAACAAACTCAAGCTAAAATTCAGAAGGCCCATAATATCAAGTATGTGTGTGCCACACGCCTTTGATACGACTCATATTGTGTTTTCACATTGTCGAATTTGTTGGGGATTTTTCCAAACTACTAATTAATATTAATAATTATTATTAAGTAGTATTATTCTTTACTTTCTTAAAGGTATTTTATCCCAAGCATTGTTTCTATATAAAATATTTCTTCACTCCAAATGTTGGCATTCAAGACACAACTTTTCATCATTTTTTTAAGTTAGAAACCAACTATATATATATATATATGTATATATATTCTTGTCTTGGATTTTTTTTTTTTTTTTTTTTAAAGAACCGGCACGTGCCCGCCGTAGGGTTTTCTGTGGGGTCCCCACCCCTTTATTAATACCAGAAAATTAGTTACAAAGGAAAGTTCGCAAAATACATAAGTAGCCGAACATTAAATCCTAAGCATCTAATAAGCTGTAAATGAGGAGTACTACTCCCTTTACAATTCACAAGCAGATAATAAAAGCATAAAAAAGGAGTACTACTCCCTTTACAAAAAGAGTAGGTAACATAAAAGCATAAAAAAGGAGTACTACTCCCTTTACAAAAATAGTAAGGAAAGTGGAAGCAAAAATACGGAGTACTACTCCATTTACAAAAAGGGTGGGTAAGATCAAAGCATAAAAAAGGAGTACTACTCCCTTTACAAAAGACAAGAGAAATGAAGAAGAACTTCCAAAAATAAATGGGCTCAAAATCCAAGAAATGTAAACGCGAGGGAATACCAGAAATTGGATAATTTAGACAAGCAAAGGGCGTACAGCCACCAATCATGTCTAAATGGTCCAATTTCAGCAGCCCAAATCCCACAATCCAAAGTTCACCGTGGACAGGAAAATTACAGCAAACCCCCTGTGAAGTATGAAAAACAGTAAAGTCACTCCAAATAATCTGCTTCTGTTGTGACCAAGTGTTGTTCCGGATCTGATCGGGATCCCAAAAAACCAAAAGCGCAGCCTTGCTACGTACAAGAAGCCAACCAAAGCACATCAAGCTACTGCCACCCAACTGCTGTACTCGATACTGCATCAGCAGTGCAGCAGCAGAATCGCAGAGGTAGCAGCGGCTCTGATTGTGAACAGACAGCCAAGTAAGCCAATTACGAAAAGTGCAACAGCCCCCCTGGCAGGTATTCAGGTCAAAAGAACCCCCCCCCACCACAAAGGGAGTGCCCCTGCTCGTAGGAAAAACAGTCACGCAGCAGTAAAAAATGGCAGAAACAGGTCCGTAAGATCCCAGAAAGCCAAGGGAGTATGTTTCGAAAATTACAGTTACCCCCCTGGCAGGAATGCAGAGGAAAAAGATGCCCCCAAACGAAAAAATCAGCCCAAGAAACGACAAAGCAGCAGCAAATGAAGCACCACAAATCACTCATCATCATAAGAGACAAATTGGAAACAATGAAAAGAGGAAAAATACAGAGAAGCGACCAAACACCAAAGCAACAAGCCCAATGGAAAGAGGCGATCATTTAAATCTAAAATTTGGGAAACCCCACTTATCAATCTTAAGCAATCCCCGAATAGTCCCCTGAATTTGATGGCCTTCCAAAATCGCGGAAGTTTGATCATCGCAAGCCAAATTAGCCAGAAAATCCGCCACTTTGTTACCCTCTCGGTAGATGTGAGAGAAACGAACATTGGCTTTGGTTCTGAGTTCTTGAATCTCCATAAGAAGATGTGACAACCTCCAATTGGTGGTATTGTTGGATTGAATGAGGAGAAGGATGGAAGATGCGTCAATTTCCACCCAGACACTTTGGAAGCCACGTTCACAACACAATTGCAAACCTTTCTTGACAGCATGTAATTCGGCAAAAGTGTTGGATTGATGACCAAGGAAAGAGTAGAAGCAGCTGATCACCTCACCGCGATGATCACGAATGACACCACCAGAGCCTGCAACTCCCGGGTTGCCTCTTGACGCTCCATCCGTATTAAGTTTAATCCAACCATTGTCCGGTTTCAGCCAATAAACAATACGAGTGGGTCTCGACTGTTGAGCGGAAAGATCGAATTTGAGACCAAGATGCGCTGCCAAAAGGATATCCCCTTTCCAGTGCTTCGAAGTGAAGACTTTGGCAATGTAAAGAGTAAACAGTGAATGAAGGACCCGCCAAACAATTCGTGTGGCAAGGAATTTCCTATGTCGATGGACACAATCATTTCTCTCCTCCCAAATGTGCCAAAAAATCAGAACAGGCACCACGAACCTCACGTTACCTTTAATGCAGGAAGTCGCACGATTTTTCCAATGATTGAGCTGAGTGGTCACGCACTCTGTGTCAATGTCAGGAATATCAAAGATTTCTGAAAAGAAAGCCCAGATATCCCTAGCTTTAGGGCTTTTAAGGAAAAGATGCTGAATATTTTCAATATTGTCTCCGCAACAATAGCATCTAGAGACCATGGTGATTCCCTTTTTTTGCAGTCTTGTGTGGACTGGTATCCAATTATTGAGAAGACGCCAAGTGAAAACAGAAACTGTAGGTCTGATTTGTTTATTCCAGGCATGCTTTAACAGACCATGGTGTTCCCGACTATCACGGATGGCTTCAAATGCAGACTTCGTGGTGAATCTTCCCGTGGGAGAGGCTTTCCAAGTGAGGGTATCGTCGTTACCACGGGCAATCGGGACTTGACCAATCTGTTGAACTAGATGAGGGGGAAGGATAGTACTCAATTTGCTCACATCCCACTTCCCATCAGTCCAATAAGCATTAACAGGTTCCAGCCTGCAAACTGGCCTGTTTAATAAAGTAGAGAGCGGAGTTTCACCCATCCAACAGTCATACCAAAAAGAGCAATCTCCCCGACCTAAAATCCAGAAGAAATGAGACTCAACCGCAGCGCGAACACTCACCAACCGTTTCCAAATACAAGAGTGTTTAGGATGAGAAGGAGCATGAAGTGGGAAGAACCACTTGACATACTTCTCCCTCATGTAATTCGCCCATAAAGATGAATTTTTTCGGAAGTTCCACCAAAGCTTCCATGAGAAGGCCTCAATAAGATCGGCAGGCTTTCTGACATTTAGCCCACCCTCATCGTACGGAAAACAGACATTCGGCCAAGAAGTCCAATGAATCTTCTTTTGCTGGCCATAGTCGCCCCAAAAGAACTTGTTAAGGAGCTTGTCAATCTTGTTAAGAATAGACCGGGGAGGCTGCAACACTTGGAGGATGTATAGCGGTATAGAGTTCTGGACACTTTGAATCAACTGGAGTCTCCCACCATAAGAGAGTGCGGTCTTCTCCCAACCCACAATCTTATTCCTGATCTTATCCAAAGTGTCAGTAAAGAGAGTGGATTTTTTATTGCCAACGTATAAGGGGGCCCCGAGATAAGTGATTGGGAGAGAGGTCATAGCAAATCCGGTGGCCATCTGAATGTAGTGCCTTTGCACGGTGTCACAATGTTTGCCCACCACGCAAAGGCTCTTGGAGCAGCTGATAAGCTGCCCCGAAACTGCTTCATATCTACGCAACAAATCCATCAATGCAGCAATATTTCCCTCCGTGGACTTAGCAAAGATAATGATGTCGTCCGCAAATGCCAGATGGGAAATCACCTGTCGGGTATCACCATCATATCTGAGAGAGGGGATACGCTGAAAGAGAGAGTCCAAGCTCCTAGAAATCCATTCAGCTGCGAGGATGAACAAAGCCGGAGAGAGGGGATCGCCCTGTCTAAGACCCCGGGAGGACTCAAAGAACCCAGTACTAGACCCATTCACAAGCACCGAGAAGAAACAACCCTGTACACATCTTCGTATCATAGAAATCCATTTCTTGGAAAATCCCATGTTTTCAAGAACAAAGAAGAGAAACGGCCATTGGAGCCTGTCATAAGCTTTGGTCATGTCCAGTTTGAGGATAAGCTTATTCCCATGGCCTTTCACATTTAGCGAATGAACCAACTCTTGTGCAAGGAGGATGTTATCTTGAATGGATCGTCCAGCAACAAAGCCACTCTGTGCCACGGAGATCAAGTCAGGCAAAATTTGGCTCAATCGCTTATATATGAGTTTAGAGATGACCTTATTGGTCACGTTACACAGGCTGATTGGTCTATAATCAGCCCAAGAAGAAGCTGTGATGGCCTTTGGAATAAGAACAAGTGTAGTGGCTTTGAACCCTCTAGGCATTTGGTTCCCTGCAAAGAAGTCCAGCACTGCCTCAAAGATGTCCAACCCCACAATATCCCAACAAGTCTGAAAGAAGAGAGAGGAAAAACCATCTGGGCCTGCCACGCTGTCGGGACTGATATCAAACACCACTTCCTTCACTTCCTCAAGAGAAGGTGTGAGACAGAGTTTATCAGAGTCCGACTTCGATATAGTCTCTGGAATACAAGCAAAATCATCCGGAAGCAACTCCTCATCCCCGGAGCTCAAGAGCTTCTGGAAGAAAGCCACGGCTGACTGTTTAATTTGGAGAGGACTCGTGAGAGCTTGGTCGCCCTCCAGAATAGTGTGGATGGTTGCCCTTGCCCGTTTCTTCTTAACAAGTGAGTGAAAAAATTTATTGTTGCGCTCCCCTTCTGCTGCCCATTTACACGCAGCTTTCTGCTTCCAATAGCTCTCTTGCATAGCTAATGATTTAGTGAGTTCAGCACTTGATCGGTTCAAATCGATCAGGTTTTGTTCAGATGGATCATGCTCGAAGCGGCGCTCACAATCTTGGACAGCAGCCTCCTTAGCCGTCACAGCATCAAAGACATTGCCAAAAATCTGCATATTCCACCATTTCAGGTGCTGTTTGAGTCGGCCAAGCTTCCATTGAAGTTTCACCATCCCTGTTTCTGCGATCGGCATGTTCCAGTTCCGATGGACTTCCTTCAAGAACCCGTGGTGTTGGCACCACATGTGCAGAAAACGAAATGAGGATGGCCCTCTGTAATCATTATTCTCCAACTGAATCATCAATGGGACATGGTCAGATTTATGAAGGGATAAATGGCAGACACGGGTGGTCGTGAATAGATCAGCCCACTCGTAGGACAGCAGAACCCTGTCAAGTCGCTTCCATTTCCGCTTCTTATCCGTCCAAGTAAACTGACTCCCAATGCAGCCCGCATCCTGCAACTCACAGTCTTGAACAAATTCTGCAAATTCTTCAATGGCCCCCAACTTTGGAGAAGCACACCCTTTTATCTCTGAAGGTGACAGCACTGTATTAAAATCTCCGGCCACGAGCCAAGGGGAAGAGGTGCAAACATTCCGCAATCCATCCCATAACTCACGTCGCTCCCATCTCGAACATTTGGCATAAACAAAGGAACAAAAGAAAGACTTAGCAACAGAGGGATGGGAGACTTCAATATGAAGAAATTGTTCTAGGTTCTCAAGAATAGAAATAGAGGTGCAAGAGTCAGAAAAGACCCATATTTGGTTAGCAACATTGGCCACAACATGCTCAAAACCAAATCTACGAGTCATAAAACTAACATCAAGATCAGTCATAGGTTCAATGATAACAAGAATATTTAACTTCTTTATCTTCCTCAAGCGATGTAAGTACTTTTGGGTATTAGAATTAGCGATACCCCTAATATTCCACACCATTATGTTTAAATTCATTGATTATTGGTGAGGAAATTACCTTCTTTAGTGGGTTTACTTTTGCTCCTGGTTTGTCTTTGTAATCGAGGAGGCACCTCAGACTTTATCGCTCTATCTTTCTTCTGTGTGTGTTCTGCTTCTTGGAGGGATGCGTCATCTACTGTGCCTCCCCTTTTGTGTACCGCAGCAATTCGAGCTTCGTCAAAGAGTAATTGTTGCATAGGATCGTGAGCATTAGTGTTAAGTGGGATGAGAGAGTCATCGTCCCCGGCAACATTTAAAAAACAAGGGCCCCTGCTCTGATCGACAGCCGCTGGAGTATGGTGTAGGTGGTCATCTTGAGGGAGAACCGATGAGCCTGGGGACTGATTAAAACAAGATGCAGCAGCTGACTGTTGTGAGACGCCAAATTCTGGAGCAATGGCAGCTTCGTCTTCACCGTCCGGCACTGCCTCATTTTCAGTTGATACTCCATCTTGGGGGTGCACACTAACGTCTTGGTTGGATAGATTCTGAGTGGGGCTTTCTGAAACATTATCTCCTTGGGTGGACGACGCTGGAGAACAGAGATGTGCATTGTTGTGATTACTGTGTGTGGGGCAAGAAGCAGCCGCTGTCTGTTGATGCAGAGAGACGCCAGGTTCATGAGCAATGGCAACTTCATTCTCACCGTCCATCACTGCTTCATTTTCAGTTGAGATATCATTCTGGAGTTGCACAACATCGTCTTGGTTAGATAAATTCTGGGTGGGGATGGCTGAAACTCTTAGACAATTATCGCCTTGAGAGGGGAAAACTGGAGAGCTGTGCGGCAGCAGGTAATTACATCTGTCCCGAATATCAGCAACATCAGTAGGTTCATCCCCAGAAAGAGCATTCTCGGTGCTGACTCCCTCTTGGCTTCCCTCATGGACTTGGATTTCGTTAGGTATCTTCATGGTATCTTGATCACTGGACGTTGTTGCAGGGGTGGGTGGATTGAGGGGGAGATTCTCGTTGTTGGTGGCAGCGCAATCCACTTCTCGGGCCTCTTCCTCATTAATAGTCTCCAAGGCTGCAAAGGGGTTTGTTCTACCGAAAACAGGGATTGTGCTTGAACTTGGCACACCATCCATCTTACCTTTATCTTGGCCCAGATGTTTCCTTCTAGGATTCGAGACAATCCGCCACTCTTGAGAGGCTGTCTCCTTGGCATTTTGACGAACATGTGGGAGGTTGGAGGGAGTAATGTCATTTGTTTTCTCTTGGGCATTTTGTCGAACACCTGGAGGCCGCTTCTCTTGAGCATTCAACTTGCATTCGTTTTTGGGGTGGAAGCCGCGGCAGGAATCACAATAGAAAGGGAAGGGACCATACTCAACCTTTTGAACGATGTCGGTGCTGCCATACTCGACCAGAACCGTCTCATCCATGGGTTGCTTTACATCCACTTCCACCAAGACGCGCGCGGTGCTAGGTCGCGTGCGGTCGGACGTGGGTTCGTCCATACGCAGTGGCGTCCCCAGCAGCTCGGCAAGCCCCCAAATACACCGCTCATTAGCAAGGTGAGGTTTGAGCTTGGGAAATTCGAGCCAAATCAGCACAATGGAGGATTCAACATCAGGGTCGAAGTCAGCCGTGTACTTCAGGAAACGCATCGTGAAACCGTGGAAATCCAAATGCTTCTTTTTCCATAATCGGTTGTAATCTTTGGGTTTAGAGAGGATGATAAGGCAGTGCTTTTCGTCGATAATCCCGAACTGATAAACCCCGTTCAGTTTGAGGTTGTGGAAAAGTGTTCTGACCGATTTCCAGGAAGGGCCACCGCAGGGAAATTTGCCCACAAGGGCGTATTGGTAAGGCTTCATTAAAAGGTCACATTCTTCAGTTGAGAGCTTGAGAGCCTTAAATACATTTTTCCGTGCAGCAGTGCCCATCGGACCCAAGGCATTGTTGAAGAATTTTTTCTGAACACGGGAAGAGACCTCGGCAAAACGGCTTGCATCGGGATTGGTGACCTCCGCGAAGGTCCGACGCGGAGGGAGAGGGAGCGGCGGCCTCTTCTCCGGCTGCACCCCAGCCGGCGGCATTTCCGAGAACTGGGCCAAGACCGAGAAGAAAGTCTAGAGAGAAGGCAGAGAATTTTTAAGAGAGAGAAAGTTTTTTTAGGGTTTTAGGGTTTTTATATTCTTGTCTTGGTTATATACAATATACGATCATGTTTTCTTAATTATCTTATTGATAATTTTCTTGTATGCTTTTTTTTTTTTAATAAATGTGATTGGTGTATCTATTCATAAAGTGCAGTTTATAAATATAATTGGTTGAGGGTTTGTAATCCGGGAACAAAAATTTTCAAGAAAAGACACCTACATAGTATGGAAATTATTGTTTTTAAGAAAGTATCTTAAATGGTACACATAACCCAATTTTATTTCATTGCAGGTTTATTATTTAAGGAAATTTTTTCCTACCCCCTTGTAAGTTGGCTGAGTCTTCCCTCCCAATTAATTTTATTCTTTTTTTTATTTCTTTCTTAATTTTTTTTTTCCAAAAAACAAATTAATAAGACCCCCGCCCCCCTCCACCCTTGCTTCACTCCCTCCCTACCATCATCTAATTTGAATAGAGAACATAGTTAAATTAGAGTTCCAAATCTGAGTAAATTTGACTATTCTGAATAAAGATCGATAAGTATTTTCTCACTATAATCTAAATATGTTCTTTTTATTGAAATCAGACGATGTTATATTGTAATAAATATAATTCTTTTAAAAAAAAATGAATAAATGCATTCAATTTGTTTTTTTTTTAAAAAAAAAAGAACATACACAAATTGAAGTAATTAATAAAAATATAAATGTTCATATTATTTAAGATTTCAAATATACGTTTGGTTGAAAAGTCAATAATTTTAGTTAAAACATAATTTAAAATTAAATTTAGATTATGAAATGCTTTGTGAACCATATATAGAGATATACATTGATATAGACTTAATGGTACTTTTATCAAAATACACAATTGACATAGGGGTGAGTAAGCGAGAGTGGAGTGCTAATGAATTGCCAATAATACGCAAAGGTTAATTTAAGGAAAATTCTAGTTCCAATTTGGTTTGGCCATGCCACGCTAATTAATTATGCTTTAGGTTATATTTGGAATAAGAATTTTGTTGAGAAAAAGTGGGAGAAAAATAGAAAGGATAAAAAATGAATATATAGAGTACTATCATTTGAAGCAAAGAAAAAATTTTCCTTCTTATTTTCCTTACCAAAATCTAAGAACCAAACGGCGGGTTAGTGTTATTGTATTTGGCATATAATTGGACATTTATTTAAAAAATACACCAAGTATAGTACAAATATTAATAATATTGGCACAGTGGATGTGTATGACTAATAAGAAAAATAATATAATAACATCCTAAAATTTTAGAAATAGCTATACTATCAAAATAGTTTTTAACAACTTTAATAGATCCCTCAAATTAATGTTAAGTAAAATTAAAATAATTTAAAATAAAATTAAAAAAAACAATCACAAAGAAAGTAAAAGAAAATTATATCCGAAAATGGTCTTTGGATAGTAAAAAAAAATAGCATAGACAAAAAAAAAAATAATAAACTAAAAGTGTTTACTAAACAGTATATATTGTCTCTTTATATAATAGCATAGATAGTATAAATAATTCACTTCCTATAGAATTAAAACTTTTTGCCGAATTTGAATTTTTTTTTTTTTTTTTTTTGGTGGAAGCTGTGAACAGCAAATGTTCCCACAATTATAGTCGGCAACCGTAGCACAGTGACTCGTTTGCGGGCCTTGGCCTGAAAATATGCGTGTACAGTGCTAAGATGCCACAATTATTTCCCAGCGACTTCATTCGACTACTTTATAGTTTTCTGGAATAACTGTGACTACTTTGTCAGACGACATTTAATTCTTTTCTTTGGCATCAATGATGGAGAGAATAATTTGAAAAAGCTTTAGTGTACCTGGATTTCTTTCTCTGTAACTCTTCTTCCTTGAGAGATGGCTTATGCTACTCTTGTTTCACTTGAACAAACCTTACATAAATTACTACAAGATCATGATCAAGATCCCACTTCTTTTCACCAAAAACAACATATTCAATGCCTCCATGAACACGTTGCGTTCTTTCAAGAATTCTTTGACGATTTCCCCGAGAAATTAGACAAGAATTTGGAAGCAAGAATCGAGAATGTAGCGAATGAAGCTGAAGATACTATCGAAGGTTTCATGTCTAGAGAAATTTGGTCAAGTCTTGAGTTTGCACAGCATCAACCGAAGCTTACGCTGCTTCGTTATGATAGGCTGAATCAAGAGTTAGAAAAACTAATAAAAGAGATAGATTTAATCGTTGGAGACGTGATGGAGATAAAGAATAACGCCGTAATCGGAGACTTGCAGCACAGCGATTCTTCGGCTGCTACTCCATCTTCAGGATTTCCACCTACCAGTAAAGATGCCATGGTTGGTTTTGACGACGACTTGATGGCTATAAAGGAACGGCTTTGTGGAGAATCATCGAATCTTCAAGTCATCCCAATCGTTGGTATGGGAGGTATTGGCAAGACTACTCTTGCCAAAAATGCTTTTCATGATTCATTAACAACGGAGCACTTTGATGTTCGTGCTTGGGTCACAGTTTCACAACATTATAGTGCACAAGAAATTCTTTCAAATATTCTGGGTTCTATCAGGGAAAGATATGGAACAGGAGACGGAGTTGAAGAAAGAATGACATCAATGGCGGAGGTTGTGTACAAAAGCTTAAAAGGTAGGAGGTATCTCATTATAATGGATGATATGTGGGACACAAAAGCATGGGATGATGTAAAGATGATATTTCCTGATGACCATAATGGAAGTCGAGTGATGTTAACCACAAGGTTATCGAATGTGGCTGCTTATCCTGACTCTTCTAGTCCTCTTCATGAGATGAAGTTCATGGATGCCGATCAAAGTTGGGATTTGTTTAAGCAAAAGGTGTTTCCAAAAGAAAATTGTCCTCATGAATTAGAAACCATGGGAAAGGAGATTGCAAGAAGTTGTAGAGGACTTCCCCTTGCAATTGTCCTTATTGCAGGAGTTGTGACCACGGTAAAAAAGACTCGAGCTTCGTAGGAAAATATTGCAAGAAATGTAAATGAAGCTGTTCGGTCAACAAACAATGAGGAATTTGGCAAGAGAGTGCTATCTCTAAGTTATAACCACTTGCCTCATCATTTGAGGTCATGTTTTCGGTACATGGGAGGCTTTCCAGAAGATTATGAGATCGGCATCTCAAGACTTATCAAATTATGGGTAGGTTAGGGCTTTCTAAAACTAAGTGGATCTAAAAGCTTCGAAGAGGTGGCGGAAGATTATTTGGAGGACCTTATCAAGAGAAGTCTTGTCTTGGTTATCAAGAGGAAGGCTGATGGAAAAATCAAAAGTTGCAGTGTCCATGATCTATTACGAGACTTCACCATAAGAAAAGCCCAAGAAGAGAAGTTCAATCTGAATGCCATGGGTAGGTATGTCCCTAGTGTGGTTCAAAGAAGAATAAAAGATCAACGGCGTATAATTGTTGTCGATTCTGATCTAAGTTTCCTTGAAAACGTTCATGGCTCAACAATCCGTACTATCATGTGCTTCCAATGTGGTGCGAGATCTCTAGGCATTTTAGGGAATTTCAAATTGCTCAGGGTATTGGATCTACTACATGCTTACAACATTAGTTATTCAGACTCACTCCTCGCTGAAGTGTTTGAGCTATTTCATTTAAGGTATCTTGCTTTTATCTCTCCCATAAAGATTCCTGCAACCATATCAAATCTTAAGAATCTTCAAACATTGATCATTAATCCTTATAGTATAACATGTTTGCCATTGGAAATTTGGAGAATGCCACAGCTAAGGCATCTTGTCTTATGGTCCATGAGTCTTTTACCGGATCCAGAAGAAGCAAGTTTTGCTCTAGAAAACCTGCAAACAATTTCGAATGTACTAAATTTTATTTGTGATGAAAGGATCCTTAAGATGATACCAAATGTAAAGAAATTGGTGTTCTCTTATGTTGGAAGAGTGTGTGTCGATTATTATCACCTTGACAATCTTGCATATCTGCATCAACTCCAAAAACTGAAAATTACGATATATCCTGGTTTTCAAGGAAAGCTCTTTCCTATTTTTCCTCAAACGCTGAAAAAGCTAAGCTTGAGTGGTTTGGGACTCCCATGGGGACTCATGGGCATTGTTGGCCTGTTGCCTAACCTTGAAGTGCTTAAGCTAAGAAATCACGCTTGCATTGACGACCAATGGGAAACAACTGAAGGAGAATATCAACGGCTCAAGTATTTGCTAATTGAAGAATCAAATCTCTGGCAGTGGATAACTGATAGTGACCACTTCCCAAGCCTCAAGTGCTTAGTGCTTCGTCGTTGTTGGGAACTAAGAGAGATTCCAGAGGGTATTGGAGAAATTCCGACACTTGAGCTGATTGAAGTTGATGGCTCGAACATATTTCTTTGGGAGTCCGCCAAATGGATACAAGAGGAACAAAAAAGTTACGGAAATAATGCCCTTCAAGTTCGCAAACCGTCATAATTAGGAATACTGAGCTAACGGTATTTCGAGCCTCTAGACTATCACTTATTTTCATCTATTCTATTGAGCATTATCATTGGGAAATTCAAGCCCAAACCCGACTCGACTTTATTATGGGAACATGGGCCTTGTCGACTCAGCCAAAAGGGTGAAAAAGGAACAACAAAATTGGGGAAATGATGCTCTTCAAGTTCGCATCGTGGCTTACTTTCAAAAACCAAGGAAATGAAGGCTCATTGCTATTTCAAGTTGGACACTCTGATTCTAATCAGGTTAGATATTATTCATCCCTGCGTGTCTTAGGTCCATAATGACTTTATTTAATAATGCAACTTAGCTTTCAGAGTTTCCAAAATTGTTGTTTGATGATGAGCCCATTGATCAATTCTGGCTTGATGCAGATGAGACACAGGTGTGCTCTGCAAATTCAAGAGGCAGAGGAGTAATTATTCAAGGATGATGTTTATAAATTCAAGGTCATCTTTGTTTTGTGTGAAATAAGAACCTCGGTTTGTTGTGTTTTCATGATCTTTTTCCTATACGATTGAAAGAAGATAGTTTTGTTTTGTATATTTGTATGGTCTTTGTATGGAAAAGAAAATATTATCTGACGTGTAGTATATAACGATGTTGAACTATTGATATTTAAATGTGATGGTAAGAATCTTCATTTCAAATCAATCAAATAATGTTAGGATAAATGCTACTATTTAGTTTGCTAAGAATCCCATTATGAGAATGTGGGTAAATGCTAATTCCGCCCCACGAAGTTGTCTATTTTTAAATTGCATCTCATAAAGTCTCAATTTTCACATTTGGGCCCATATTGAACAAAATTCTCATATTAGGTGGGGTGGTGGTTTGGGGGGGGGGGTGTCATTTTGTTTAGGTAGGATATTTGATGGGTTGTTGGTTGCATTGCTCTCTATTTCTTGGTTGCCTATGATGTAAGTTTTTTTCCTTGAAATATATACTTAATGGGACTAGTAGCATTGATTGGTGTTCTTTTTGTGATTGTTCATGGTATGATCAGAGAGAAAATTATGTAATATGGTCCACTTTAAAATTGATTAGTATGTTC
>CM047883.1:487686-653960 GCA_026212405.1 Petrea volubilis | reverse complement strand
AACGAATACAACACCATCATGTAGACGGTTAAAAATTGATTCAATCAAATTTTATTTCAAGAAAGCTAATACGTGATCAGACTTTAGACAATAATATAAATGTCCTGATGGTTATTCAATATCATCCTTTAACATATGTACACAAGAAAGAACAAATTTAAAAATTTATTAACAATATTTAATTTCAATGTGATTGATATCATCTAAAGTATACACATAAAGACACATAAAAAGAGTATTTTAAACGTACTTAAAATCAATAGTGAAGGAAAGAGCTCTACTAGAAATACGTTAACAAATATATGTTTATAAATATTGATTTTTAAGTAAATATAGATATTAAATAATTGTATGGTGCTAATAGCAGTAAGTAATATGCACATCTTTTTATTTGCAATTATGCAAGCAAGTAAAAGCTCTATCAATATTGATATTTTTTTCTAAAAAGAAATTAAGACTATATTGATTTTGTAAAAACTTTCAATTACAATATTTAATAATTTGATAGATTAATCATAGTAACTTACTCATAAAAAGAGTTACTATCAAAATAATTTGTAAAGAATCAAAATAACCTTAAAAAATTATTAGTGAACATAGCTAAGAATAAATAACAAGTGTCAAATTTCAATAGTTTTTATGCATTCATAAGATATATTTAAAAAACTAAATTTTTCAATATTTTATCCTTTACAATAATCATATTTTTATGGAAAAATAGACAAGCATTAATACTCATGAGCAAAGCGTATTTTTCGTACTAGTAGTTTAGAATTGCATAAATTTAGTATTTCGTGGGGTTTGTATGGTATGAAAATTTAGACCTTACGAAAAAAGTATAGCATGATAGTAAATTAGTGTGTATATATAAATATACATGTAACAAAATAGCATATATTATGAAAATGTTGCAATGTTATTTTATGCTTGTAACGCAAATTTCGAGTCTATTGATTAAAAGACAAGAAAAATCGTACAAATTGAATTTAATGAAATTATTGAAAATAAAGTGGGTACAATCTCTAAACTTGATCCTCTGATTCTTCTTCACGAATTGAAATTTGAAAATTTCAAACACTTTCCGGAGCGGATTTGGTGGTTTGATCTTCTTGGAGCTTGATTTGGTCTTCAATAACGTGATTCGTAGGCTTTGTAGCTTGATTACGAATCAAACCACTGAGGATTTTAGATGAACGCCGTGAAAACCGTGACTTGACTTGATATATATTTGGAAAGAATGCTGATTTGCTGGCTTAGGACCTTGTCTGCAGATCGAAACGTCTTGATTTGGTTGATCTTGGTGAAGAACGTCGGGAACTTCGCCTGATCGTTGTGTATTTGACTTAGGAAAAACGTTGACTCGCTAGCTTCGCACCTTGATTGCGGATCAAACGCCTGAATTTGATGACCTTCGCGAAGACCGCCGGGAACTTCGCCTTGATCGTTGTGTATTTGACTTTGGGGAAACGTTTGACTCGCTGGCTTCGCACCTTGATTGCGGATCAAACGCCTGGATTTGATGACCTTCGCGAAGAACGTCGGGAACTTCGCCTTGATCATGTGTATTTGACTGGGAAAATGTTGATTTGCTGGCTTCGCACCTTGATTGCGGATCAAACGCTTGAATTTGATGACCTTCGCGAAAAACGCCGGAAACTTCGCCTTGATCATTGCGTATTGCCTTGGGAGAACGTTGATTCGCTGGCTTCGCACCTTGATTGCAGATCAAACGCCTGAATTGATGATCTTCGTGAAGAACGCCGGGAACTTCAACTTGATCACTTCGAATCTTCTTGAGAGAATCGCGGGGTTCCCTTCACTTCTCTTGCTCTGAAGACTTCTTATGCTTCGATGTATCTTTTTCTGTCTGTGTGTTTTTGGCTTGTTGAGAAGACTCTATTTATAGGTGTAGGGGAGAGTCTCTTGCCATGTTTACTTGACAAAATGATGCAATTTGATTGGTCAGTTCAAATTTGCTAGCAATTCATTTCCTTAATGAAAAGATACAATTTGAATTGCCAAAATATAATAATATCTAGCTTATACATTTGCAGGATATTAGTTTACATTGCCAAAATAATAATACCTAGTATATATGTTTGCAAGATATTATTTTATTTGCCAAAATAATAATACCTAACATATATGTTTGCAAGATATTATATTTATTGCCAAAGTTATAATACATAGCAATATTGTTTGCAAGATATTATATTTATTTGCCAAAAATTGTAATTTGATACTTGGCATTATTTGATTGGCCAAGAAAATATATATTAAAATATCAATTAATTAACTATTTTATTTAGGAATTAAATTTGAGTAGATTCCACAAATAAAATAGAAATATAATATTGATATTTAAAATATTATTTGCCACATGTCGGCATTTAATTGGTTGTATATTTTATTTGTCTACAATGCTATACTATCATGTTGGATTTCTGTCAATAGAATTACTGATATTTATGATCACGGAAGGTCTTGTATAAATATGGCACAATGTTGTTGTATATATTGATCTTATCAGTCATATTAACTAATGTTCTCCATTATTTTTTTGGGATAATTACCCTCATCTCCCCTGAGTTTAGGTGAAATTATAATAAGCCCCTCTTGTTTTGAAAATTATCAATACCTACCCCTGAATTTTGTCCCCTTATTGGTAAATCAGATAAAAAGACTATAATACCCTTCCCCCTTACCCTCACTTCCCCTAGTTTTGCCAAAATTACAAATAACCCCCTTTTATTTTGAACATGAATAATACCTCGCCTCGCCACCATTTCACCACTATTTGGATGGTGAAGCTATACACCAATTTTTTTCATCTCTTTAAGCCCGTCAAAACCCCTCAATAAATTTTGTTAACGCTTCATTCATTGAATTTAATTGAACAAAAACCTACATCAAACTCTAACTCAACATTACATCCCTCTGGTCTAATTTCTCTACCACTATTGGCCCTATCCAAAAATGGGTTTCACCAATGTGTGCTCACTGCAATTAGCTCAAGACCATTTCAGATCCCGCTGAAAAAACCCATCGAAGAGCGCGACCCTTCGTTTCGTGTCTTTTTCAAAAATATTACAGATATATTCTTGTGTAATTCGAAAAATTACAATAAACATCCTTCAGTTTCAAAACCTTACATAAATAATGGTATTTTGGTCCTCAAAAATGATGAACAATTGACCGAGGGCATTTTCAGTAATTCACTACCGACAAGGTATTGTTTGTAAACATTGATATATGTCAAGGGCATATTAGTAATTTTTAAAATAAGAAGGGATTATCTGTAATTTCACCTAAATTCAGGTAAGGTGAGAGTAATTATCCCTTAGTTTTTTTATGTCAAATATGGTTTATCATTAATTAAGCCGATGATTATTAAATGGAGCACTAACATAATTAAGCCTTCAATCAATGTATGCTGCTTTGTAAAAGTTGATACGATAGCAGATGTCGTTTATAAAAATGGAAAGATTCGATTCTGCTTAATTAAATCAGATAATCTCCGGACAACTACTTGATAAGTCTAAAATTATATATTTTTATGTGCTTAATTGTTGTATTTTTTATTAAAAATTAGTAAAGTTTGATGGTTATATTGTTAAATTTTAATTAAGTGTAATTAAACTTTATTTTAATAAAAAGTGTTAAAAGTCTTGAAAAATTCCTATTCGATGAACATTTCCTTTTTTTATTAGGATTCTACAAACGAACAAGGAAATTTGATCGCCAATTGGATTCGACTATTAAAGAAGAAAATTTGATTATGATTACGATTCGGCCTACCTTCCCGCATCTATAAATATGATTGTTCCCCACATTATTCGATGAATTTGGATGGCGTACTGAAGAGAATAATTGAATGGGGATGTGACAACCATGAAGAATCAACTCTCAATTACTGAAAAGGCTACATATTAGTTCGTTTTATGTTTTCTTTTATGTTTTTGTTTCTTTTAGTCAATTTTATTTTTATTATATCTAGATAATTTATGTTTTTAGGACTTTAGCTACAAATAATAACCTTTCCTTCTCTATTTATTTTTATAGTCA
Organism: Petrea volubilis; assembly: GCA_026212405.1. Taxonomy (NCBI): domain Eukaryota; kingdom Viridiplantae; phylum Streptophyta; class Magnoliopsida; order Lamiales; family Verbenaceae; genus Petrea; species Petrea volubilis. Next base: position 649,895 of record CM047883.1, on the reverse strand, counting down.
TTTGGTGCCAGACTTACTCTATGAGGGAATGGAGAAGGAGGAGGAGGAGGAGAAGAAGGAGGAGGAGAAGGCGGTGGACAAAGAGCTGGAGGTGAGGTGGTACCATACAAGTGGGAAAGTGGACTTAATGACAATGATGGAAAAGTGGGTGGTGGTGAAGATGAGGATAGAGGTAGCTGGGCAAAGATAATGATAAAAATAATATTCTTGTGAAAGATAGAAGTGGGTCAAGATGGTAGATATGGTGGAAAACTGGCAGTGATTATATTAACATAATTGCCATTTAAAAAAAGATTGTATTAACATAAGGTATAGAAGAAGAATAGTAGAATGGGGAAATACAACTCTAAATCCCTTGTATATAGAATTTGATATAGTCAAGTTTAATTTGACTGTTAACTAGAAACTGAGGTTTAAGTAAAAGTATTAGTTAAACTTTCTACATTTCTTGCTTTATCCATAGGGGTAGCAATTCTGGTGGATCAGGTGGGTTGGGGTTGGATTCAGGTAGGAGTATAGCACAAAATTTCACAATTCTAACTCAATTCATGATCTATCAAACTTATGAGACATCAACCCTAACCCAATTTGGTTGGATTCGTGTCAACCCGTGTTGACCTGTTTTAAATAAAAATTCCAACTTTTCTAATGAAAAAATTAAAGTAATTAGAATTTATTAGTTAAAAGTTGATTTTTTTTTCCCTAATTTTTCATTTAGCTAACTATACTATATATACATTTATTTTGTATGCACTATATAAACACACCCCTTCACTAAATCTATCGAAAGTTTTGTGACAGAGAGATTTATACATGTTGTCACAGTTTTAGAGTATCATCACATCATGTGATGATTAATGATAGAATTCAATGTAAATCAAATTAAATAAACAATTAGTAGCATGATATTTACTAACAAATTTGTTATAAATGAAATCTAACATAGAAAACTAAATTTGTAATTGGTTCGTCACTAAAAAGTATACATTCTTGTAGTGACAGTCGGCTACATACAAAATGTATATTTGGAATTTACATTAGAAATCAATGAATTCATTTCCTACTCTAATTTATTTAAATTTTATTATACTATATTGTAAAAATTAATGTTTGATGAAAAATTTTCATTTAACATTAAAATAAATCAATATAAAACTTCAATGAATGCAAATAAAGAATTAAATGAAGAAGATATGCTTTTTTTGAGGGAATAAGAAGATGATAACTAACATAATTATAGTTTTTCATTTAAATTGACTTTTCACTTATTTAAAAATTTTAACAATCTCTTATCTTTAAATATCTAAATTTTTTTATATGTTTAATAATTAAAAAAAAAATTATTCTCTTTTTCATAAATTTTCCTATATTATATTATTAATGATTAATTATAACACATCAAAATATTATAATTTATAATTTATATATAATATATATTTCTCTAAACGAGAGAGAACTGAGAAAAAAAAATTTAAAAATGATTTAGGTCGAATTGATTCAGATTATCAATTAACTCATAAAAAGAAATTGAAATAAAGTATATTTATGAGACTAAAATTATAATTACCCTTAAAGTACGACTAAATTGTATGATTAAAAAAATTAGTAGAAAAATAATTAAAAGAAAATTATAGAGAAAGGCATTTGTCTTCTTGTATACTTTTTCCCTGGGCCAGTGCAATAATTCCGTAAAGTAATGTCCACAACAGGTATGACATGAGCAAGCAATTTCAAAGAACTTTGTTAGACAACTTTAGATTCTTTTCTTTGTGTAAAACCAGAACTAGTTTATTCTCACCACTAATCTGTCTAAATTCCTTTTGTTCTGTCAGTAGACCATGGCTTTATGCTGCTCTTGTTTCACTCTCAGAAACCATACATAAATTACTTCAAGATCATGATGATCAAGATTCCATTTTTCTTTATGAAAAACAACAAATCAGACATCTCCATGAAAACCTTATTTTCTTGCAAGAATTTCTTGAGGATTTTCCAGAGAATGCCAAACAATGGGAAGCGAGAATCAGGGATGTAGCACACGAAGCCCAAGATATTAGTGAAATTTTTTTGTCAAAAGAAGTCCAGTCGATTGTTAAGTCTGCAGCGTATCAAGGAGAGCTGAGGCTTTGTCTCGATTTCCGAGCTCTGGATTATAAGTTACAAAATGTAGAAGAGGAATTTGATGCAATCAAGGTAGAGGTGATGGAGACAACCAAAGACGTGCAACTCAATGATTCGTCTGAGTTTGCTAGTACGTCCGTACCACGAAGGTTTGCACCCACCGGCAAAGATACCATGGTTGGTTTTGAAGACAACTTGCTAGCAATAAAGACTCGGCTTTGTGGAGACTCATCCAAGCTCGAGATCATCCCGATCTTTGGCATGGGCGGGATAGGTAAGACGACTCTCGCATGGAATGCTTTGATGATCAATTATCCGTGGACCACTTTGATATTCGTGCTTGGGTCACAGTATCGCAAAATTACAGTGCACGAGATATTATTTCATGCCTTCTAGTTTCCTTGGAAGGAGAAAGACCTCGACCAAGCAGTGTATCACAAATGGCAGAGCGCGCGTACAAAAGCTTGAAGGGTAGGAGGTATCTTATCGTAATGGATGATATGTGGAGTGTAAAGGCATGGGATGATATAAAATTGATATTTCCTAACGACCATAATGGAAGTCGAGTCATGCTAACAACAAGGCTAGCGGATGTGGCTGCTTATCCGGACCCTTCAAGCCCTCTACATGAGATGAGCTTCATGAATGTCAATCAGAGTTGGGATTTGATCAAGCAGAAGGTGTTTCCACGAGAAGACTGCCCTGGTGAATTAGAGATCATTGGAAAAGAGATTGCAAGAAGTTGTGGAGGACTTCCCCTTGCAATTGTCCTTATTGCAGGACTTTTGACCACAGTTAAAAGAACTCAAACGTCGTGGGAGAAAATTGCCAGAAAAGTAGATCTAGATGAGCAATTAGAAAGAAGAGTACTATCATTGAGTTTCAACAACTTACCTCACCGTTTGAGACCGTGTTTTCTATACATGGGAAGCTTTCCAGAAGATTATGAGATTCGTGTCTCGAGATTGGTCAAATTATGGGTAGCTGAAGGTTTTATAAGACCGCGTGAATCTAAAAGCTTCGAAGAGACGGCAAAAGAGTATTTGGAGGAACTAGTCAAGAGAAGTCTTGTCTTGGTTACCAAGAGGAAAGCCAATGGAAAAATCAAAAGTTGCAGTGTCCATGATCTATTGCGGGACTTGTGCAAAAGAAAAGCCCAAGAAGAGAAGTTTTATCTAAATGTCATAAACAGGCATGTTCCGAGTGGGGTTCTTAAAAGCATAAAAAATCAGCGTCGCATAATTATAGTTCATTCTCATCATCATCAGGATTTCCTTGAAGACATTCATGGTTCTAATGTCCGTACTGTCATTTACTTCCATTTTGATGAGACATGTTTCGGCTCCTTTTGCTTCCAATGTGTTAGGAGTTCTCTAAACTTTTTAAGAAAGTTTAGATTGCTCAAGGTTTGGATGTGCGTATCAAAGCTTTTCAAAAACTTCCTGATGAAGTATTTGAGCTATTTCATTTAAGATTCCTTGCTTTTGCTCCCACCAGGATTCCTGCAACCATATCAAATCTCAGAAATCTTCAAACATTAATCATTTATCAGCCAGGAACGGGGTGGAACAGCCTTCAATTTATGGTATGTTTGCCATCGGAAATTTGGAGGATGCCGCAACTAAGGCATCTTGTCTCATTGTTTACGGGTCTCTTGCCCAATCTAGAAGGAGAAACTTTTGCTCTGGAAAACCTGCAAACAATTTCAGAGGTAATAGATCTTATATGTAATGAAAGGATCCTCAAAATGATTCCGAACGTAAATAAAATGGGGATCTCGTACGTTGGAGATGTATTTGTGGATGATTATCACCTCGACAATCTTGTATATCTGCATCAACTCGAAAAATTGAAACTAAAGATATATCCGGGTTTTCGAGGAAAGCTCAATCCTATGTTTCCTAGGACGCTGAGAGAGTTAACGTTGAGCTGTTTGCAACTTCCATGGGGAGATATGGGCATTGTTGGCTCATTGCCTAAACTCGAAGTGCTTAAACTGAGAGATTACGCTTGCATTGGTAATCAATGGGAAACAACTGAAGGAGAATTTCCTCAATTGAAATATTTGCTAATTGGTGAATCGAATCTCCAGCATTGGACAACTCAAAGCAGCCACTTTCCAAGCCTCCAGTGCCTGGCGTTTCACTTTTGCTGGTATCTGAGCGAGATTCCAGATGGTATTGTAGAAATTCCAACACTTGAACTGATTGAGGTTGATGATGAGAACATATCCCTTTTCGAGTCGGCCTACGCGAAACAAAAGGAACAACAAAGTTATGGAAATGATGCCCTTCAAGTTCGCAAGAGACTCTGCTTCCAATAAGGTATACACACACACACACACACACTATTTTTATGACTTTTAAAATTTGTCTTTTATTAACTTGAGAGATGGGATAACATTCAACATTGAATCCACCTCTAATTTGTGAAAACTAGCTAGACGGAATGTGTTCCATCTCTAAATCCATATAAGACAGTGTTCTGTGATAATTAAGATAGAGAGAGACTGTGTAGTGTGAAGTCACCCTAAATTTAATTTTCTTCTTCCTCACTCTAAGCTAGCCTTGTTGCCTGTTGTTGTTTTTCCATCATTTTTCATTTGCAAAACTGTTAATATATTATGAGATTATGAATATATATTTCTTTCATTATTATCAATTGTGTATTCTGTAAATATTGTCTTTTTCTAGATTAAGAGATTCAATTTTATTTTTTCCCTAGGTTAGATGATTTGGCGGATTTGATTTTCGTTTATATATATATATATATATATATATATGTTGCACATATTCTTTGAGTAATACAACAAAATGTTTTAGCATAATTTTTTTATGGTATTAGAGCAAGGTTGAGAATTCTCCAAAAGTATTAATGTACCACTTCGACACGGAAAGCATTGATTTACTCTATTTTCTAGTGAAATACACTCATTCCTTTACCACTTCGACGTGAAAAGCGTCGCTCTACTGTATTCCCTAGTGAAATACACTACTTCATGTACCACTTCTACCCCGAAAGTGTTGCTTTACTCTATTCACTAACGAAATACACCCATTCCTTTACTATGACTACAACTCAAGGACAAGGAGCCCCTATCAATATGAGTGGAATCTCGAGTTTCACTGCAGACCAGATCTAACGCTTACTATCTCTTATAGAGTCCTTAAAGCGCGGTTTAGGGAATCTCTTTGGTAAAATTTCATTGTGGATTCTCGACACGAATGCCTCATGCCATAGGACTAGAGATTTGAATTTTCTGTCCAATATTTGTGAATTGGGCCATCCACAATCAGACTACTTGATGGAGTTCAAACCATAACCACTTAAGGTGCTCGTGTGATCTTAGGCTCAGGAACGATTCTAAATGATGTTTTGTACGTTCCAAAACTAACTTGCAACTTGGTTTCTATTGCTCAATTAATTGAGTTAAATTGTTTGGTAACATTTACTAATAAACTTTGTCTGATACAGAACCGCACTTCGAGAAGCCTGATTGGAGGGAGTAGCATGCAGAATGGGGTATGCTATTATGAGCCAGTGACATCATATTTTGATTCAAATATGGAAAGAAGAGTAGATTTCAAGCTTTGGCATCATTGTATGGGGCGTCCTCCTTAAAAATTTATCTTTATCTTTACTTCCTGAGTTAGTAGGGGGTAACTGTTCAGGGAGGCATGGTGGATCGAGAGTTTTGTGATATATGTTTTCGAGTCAAACAAACTCGCCCAATTTCCTATTCGTAATAAAAGAGCATGCAGAATGGGGTATCCTATTCATCCATTGCAACATATGGGGTCCTTATCCCAAAGGTTCTTATTCAGGTGCGCATTATTTCTTATTCAGGTGCGCATTATTTCATGACTATTGTCGATGATCACATCAAGACTGTTTAGGTATATTTAATGAAAGAAAAAAAACAGAGTTTGAAAAGCTAATTAACAATTTTAATGTGTACTATTGTGAAAATGCAATTTGATGGGACGTGAAATGTATTCGCACAAAAAATGGTTATGAATTTATATCGAATTCTATGATGAACCCTTTTTTAGTGAAAATGAAATTTCACATCAAACAAATTATGTCGAGACGCCCCAACAAAATTGGAGAATAGAAAGAAAATACAAACATCTATTGAACGCTGCTAGAGCCCATAGATTCCAAACTAACTTGTCTATCGCCTTTTGGGGCAGTTCGGATCCTCTGCTACACAACGGTACTATATTTCCTCCTCCACTCTTTAATACACGCCGCGTGTATTAAAGAGTGGAGGAAGAAATGTAGCACCGTCATGTGTCCTCACTGCTGCCTATCTTATTAATCGAATCCGGACTCCTATCTCCAACAAAACACCAGAACTCTTTTCCTTTCCACCAAGTTGATGCTGCGTCTTTTCCTGACAATGAGCATGTTAGAAGAACTTAATATAAAACTTTAAATCGTATCTATGTGTGGGTTTTAATTTTTGCATTGCATATTTAAACTCCAGTTAATACACACATACGATTTAAAGTTTCTAATTAAGTTCTTCTAAATTTATAAGTATAATAAAAAATAATGAGAACTTATATTGATCCTCACATATTTGATTTGATGATTTCACATTTTTTTTCATTAATATTTAATGCCTAAAAGTAAATTGATATATAATGCATATACGTATTCGAGGACAGAGCTAAGAATTTAATTAAGGGGTACGAAATTTTTTTTAAATTATTAATTATTAAAATATATAAATGTATCATATTTATATTTATACGATCGGTTAAAAGTATTACAATATATATATATAAGTGCTACAATTAAAATAATATATAAAAAATAATACTAGAAAAACTAATAAGGTATTCTCTATTCAAAGAATTGAGATGTCCTCTAATTATTATTATTATTATTATTATTACTCTCGTCGGTGCTGCTGTTGCACGAAACTAGCCATGAAATTTCTAGATTTCGCAGAAGATGTCTAGGATGATGCTTATGTGGTTGGAAAGGGTCTCGATATTTGCGTCTAAAGGTTGGAGTATTCCACCTATCAAGACAACTTTTACGTTTTATGAATTTTAATTTGACTTTGATCTGTTCTATACTCTATTGGACATTATCATACCGACGTTAAAGCCCATCCATCTAATGTTGTAGTATTGTAATAATTATTTAAAATCCTTTGTTATCACTTTTTAACCCTTCCCTGAAGAATGTTCAGGGCATTTGCCATAATAAATATATACTCCACTTTGAAAGTATCGAAAATATAGTATTAACGTTTAAATTTTAGTAAGTGTGCTAAAATATGGGTTAAATTATAATTTCATCAAACTTCAGGGGTAATAGATATAATTCGCTCTTATTTGAAATAATTGAATTGATAAAATATAGGCCTAGTATTTTCTATTTATTTTTTATTTTGACATTATCTGCTTGCATTTTTATTTTACTTTTTAATCTTTTATCAAAATTCAAAGTTTAAAAAAAAGTTTACAAAGTCAATACTCGATAATCATGATTCTCGTGGAAATAATACTTTACTCATTCTTTATTACTTTGGTGACTACTACACATGTGGAAAAATCACAACAGTTATATCATAATTGTTGTTGTGATCCTATATTAGTGATCTTATCAGTCGCATTTAACTAATGTTCTCCATTCTTTTTGAATTAAATGGGAACTATCATTAGTTAAGCCCATCACCAAATGGAGCACTAACTAATCAAGCCTTCAATCAATGTATACCACTTTGAAAAAGTTGATAAAAAGATGTTTGTAAAAATTAAAGGTTCGATTCTGCTTTTACTTATAGTAACTGTATCCGAGGACAAAATAAAAGAAAAAGCTGTTCATTAGGATACTGACTTTGTTGATCAGATGATTCAGATTCCACAATAGCATAAATCGAGTGGGTACTTAACTTTTCCCTTGTATACTTTTCCTTTGTGTAAAATAATGCCTTTGAAATATTACTTTCTTTGATTCTCGTTGGCCTACCACAGATAGATATGATCAGATAGATTACTGATCAGCTTTGTTACTTCTTTTTTCTTTGTGTTAATGGTGGAAATAGCAATCGAAAACACTTACCGTACCTATATTTCTTGCTCTGTGAATTTTTTTCCTTGAGATATGGCTTATGCTACTCTTGTTTCACTTGAACAAACCATACATAAATTGCTAAATCATGATCAAGATCCCACTTCTCTTCATGGAAAACAAAATATCAAATGTCTCCATGAACGTGTTATTTTCTTTCAAGAATTCTTTGATGATTTTCCAGAGAAATTAGACAAGAATTTGGAAGCGAGAATTCGGGATATCGTGAACGAAGCTGAAGATATTGTCGAAAGTTTTATGCCAGAGGAAATTCGGTTAAGTCTTGAGCTTGCACAGCATCAACCGGCGCTTAGGCTTCGTTATGATCTTCAAAAGCTAAACCAAGAGTTAGCAAAACTAACTGTTGTTTAGAGAAGAATTAGGGTTATGGCCTCTATACAGAGGCTCCCTTTTTATATTAAAATAATCTGTTCTTTTACAAATAGACCCCTGCTTTTCTAGAAATAACATAAATACTAAATATAACTCAACACTCCCCCTCAAGATGGGCGATAGATATCAATCATCCCCATCTTGTTACAAGAACTTTCAAACTGCTTAGAACCTAAACCCTTGGTTAGACAATCAGCCAACTGTTCTTCTGATTTTACATAGCTCAAAGTCAGCACTCCATCATTCAATTTTTCCTTGATGAAGAAACGATCAATCTCCACATGTTTAGTGCGATCATGCTGAACAGGATTGTTTGCAATATTGATTGCTGACTTGTTGTCACACCGAAGTTGTAAAGACTCTCCTCGAAACACGCGCAGCTCTGATAGGAGATTTTTCACCCACATCAACTCACACAGACTGAGTGCCATAGCCCTGTACTCAGCCTCAGCTGTAGATTTTGCCACCACATCTTGCTTCTTGCTCCGCCAAGCCACAAGATTGCCTCCAACAAACACACAATATCCTGTGGTGGATCTGCGATCATCCAAACAACCTGCCCAATCAGCATCACAATAGCCTTCAACTCTCAGATGCCCATGACTCCTGAACCACAGTCCTTTTCCGGGACTTCCCTTGATATATCTGAGAATTCTGTGAACGGCATCCATATGTTGTTCTCTAGGGTCATGCATGTACCTACTCACCACACTCACTGCATATGCAATATCAGGTCTCGTGTGGCATAGATAAATGAGCCGACCAACTAGTCTTTGGTACTGTTCCTTATCCACCGAGTCACCTCCTTCAGCACACATCTTCTGATTCGGCTCGATAGGAGTAGGGGCAACCCTGCAGCCCAGCATCCCTGTCTCTGAAAGAAGGTCCAATGCATATTTTCGCTGAGAAAGCACTATGCCTGTCCTTGACCTAGCAATTTCAATCCCAAGAAAATACTTCAGTTGTCCCAGATCCTTGACCTTGAATTCTTTACCAAGATTTCCTTTTAATCGCATGATTTCCTCAGTATCGTCTCCAGTAATCACAATATCATCAACATAAACAGCCAGGATGGTGATACGACCTTTCAAGTGCCTGTAAAATACAGTATGATCTCCATTGCACTGCTTGTATCCCATGCCACAGACTGCAAGTCTGAACCTATCAAACCATGCTCTCGGAGACTGCTTCAGCCCATACAATGACTTCTTGAGCTTGCATACCTTCCCAGCTGATTGTGGAGTAGCAAATCCAGGTGGAATCTCCATGTACACCTCTTCTTGGAGATCTCCATGCAAGAAAGCATTCTTGACATCCAACTGGTGTAGTGGCCAATTGAAGTTGGCAGCACACGACACCAACATCCTCACAGTGTTCATTTTTGCAACCGGAGCAAAGGTCTCATCATAGTCGATACCATAAGTCTGACTATATCCTTTTGCAACCAGTCGGGCCTTGTACCTATCAACCTTGCCTTCTGGAGTTTGCTTAACAGTGTACACCCATTTGCATCCGACAGCACGCTTTCCAACTGGTAGAGGTACCAACTCCCATGTGTCATTCTTCTTCAACGCCTGAAGTTCTTCCCGCATGGCACTGAACTATCTGGGATCTTGCTTAGCTACCTGCCATGTGTTAGGTACAGGCACAGACTCTAAAGATGCAAGGAAGGACTTATATGCAGGTGGGACAGATGTATATGAAATGTAATTTGCAATATCCCAACTACCATACTTAACAGGAGGTTTCCCAGCATTAACCCTAGATGTTCTACGAAGTGGAATTTGAGGAGAATTGTTACCTATCAACTCTGGGTGAGAATCTGAGAAAGAGCTTGGTTCTGAGGAAGGACTTGGGGAGGAGTTACTTGGGACATTGGCATTCAAGGGAACTGGCGATGCTATAGCAGGCGACTCATGCTGCTTATGCTGCTCTGGCTGCTTTGGTCTCCTTTTATACACTATCAGCTCCCCCTGTTTCTTGTTTTCACCACTCAGATTGCTATCACCATCATTACCACCATCACCATCATCACTCAGATTGCTATCACTACTCGATCCCGACAAAGGACATGGAAAGTCACCAATTATAATTCCATTAACATTCTCCCCCTCTCTACCAGCACTGGTAGAGTCATTCTCGAATAACGAACCCAACTCTGTCTTTTCTCCATAGTATGGTTCAGATTCTCGAAAAGTCACATCCATACTAACAAAGACCCTTCTTTCAGTAGGACACCAACACCTGTATCCTTTCTGACTTGAGGAGTAACCTACAAAGATGCATTTAACCGCCCGCGGATCTAGCTTCCCCACTGTCAATCTGTGGTCCCTCACATAGCACACACATCCAAACACTCTGGGTGGAGCAACAAAATCATTAGAGCCAAATAGCATCTCACGTGGTGTCTTCATCCCCAACACTCTTGATGGCATCCTATTGATTAGATAAGTCGCTGTCATAACCGCCTCACTCCACAGAAACTTCGGTACGTTCATTGTCAACATTAATGAACGTGTCACTTCTAGTAGATGCCTGTTCTTGCGCTCGGCGACTCCATTTTGGGCTGGAGTATTTGGACAAGTAGTTTGATGGAGAATCCCTTGCTCTGACACAAAAGTAGCGAACTCTTTGTTGACATACTCAGTTCCATTATCTGATCGCAGGACCTTCACCTGTACTCCAAATTGAGTTTTCACACAAGCTGAGAAATCTTTAAAGCATTTGAGTACTTCAGATTTCTATTTCATCATGTATATCCAAGTCATACGCGAGTAACAATCAATGAAGGTGACAAACCATCTAAATCCACTAACAGAAGCAGTAGGACATGGTCCCCAAACATCGGAATGGACAAGTGCAAAAGGCTCCAAACTTCTTAAACCAATCATTTTATAACTAGAACGAGTCTGTTTTCCAAGTTCACAAGCATTACAAAATAATTTATCCTTGTCTACTTTATTCATCAAATCAGGTTCCAATTTATTTAAACTATCAAAAGATAAATGTCCCAATCTATTATGGTGCAGCATGGCCTCCGCTTCTGCCCCTTTACCAATAGCAGCAACGAGCATAGCAGCCTCCTTATCCAAATACCAAAGTCCATCACGCCTGTTGCCAGTCCCAAGCCTCATCCCCGTTTCTTTTTCCTGAATGAAACATGTATTTTGATCAAAAAGAACAGTGCAATTCAATTGATCAATTAGTGAGCTAACAGAGAGTAAATTAACAGAAAAAGAAGGAACATGCAACACTGATGGCAGGATAATAGATGAATTACAATAGACTGAACCAATACCCTTGATAGGTTGGGATGTACCATCAGCTGTTTGGACTGTATCTGGTTGTATTTGTTGACTAGGACAATATTCTACAAATTCATTGGATAATCCTGTTATATGACTAGATGCACCAGAATCTATGATCCAATCAACATGAGATTTAGTGGATGCAAAAGCCTGTGCCTGAATACCTTTAGTCACATGTGCATAACAAGCAACATTACCGAAGTAGGCATTGTCCTCAAACTCATCCGAGACCTTTTCCTTGCCTTTAGAGTTCTCAACTTGAGACTTGAACCGTCGCAGTTCTTCTAGCTCTGTCAGTTCAGCTCCAGTCATCTCTGTCGCGGCTTGGGGCTCCTCTGTCGCAGCAAAATGAGCAACAAACAATGAGGAGTTTGGCAAGAGAGTACTATCTCTAAGTTATAACCATTTGCCTCATTATTTGAGACCATGCTTTTTGTACATGGGAGGCTTTCCAGAAGATTATGAGATCCGCATCTCAAGACTAATCAAATTATGGGCAGCTGAAGGCTTTCTGAGACCAAATGAATCTAAAAGCTTCGAGGAGGTGGCGGAAGAGTATTTGGAGGACCTTGTCAAGAGAAGTCTTGTGTTGGTTGTCAATAGGAAGGCCAATGGAAAAATCAAATGTTGCATTGTCCATGATCTGTTGCGGGACTTGTGCATAAGAAAAGCTCAAGAAGAGAAGTTTCATCTAAATATCATGAACAAGTATGTTCTTGGGGTGGTTAACCGAATCAAAAATCAGCGTCGCGTAGTTATTGCCCATTCTCATCCAACTTTCCTTCAAGGTGTCCATGGCTCGACCATACGTACTATCATATGCTTCCAGTGTGTTGGAAGATCTCTAGGCTTTTTAGGAAGTTTTAGATTGCTCAGGGTTTTGGATGTGGTAGATAGTTTAACTTTCGTCTCGCTCCCTCTTGAAGTGTTTGAGTTATTTCAATTGAGGTACCTCGCTTTTGACTATCCCGCAAGTATTCCTGCAACCATATCAAATCTCAAGAATCTTCAGACTTTAATCATTAATCATCCAAGAAGGAGAAGGTCCATGCTTCTTTTTGTGATATGTTTGCCATCGGAAATTTGGAGGATGCCACAGTTAAGGCATCTTGTCTCTTCATATTTGCGTCTCTTGCCTAATCCAGAAGGAGCAACTTTTTCTCTGGAAAACTTGCAAACAATTTCAATGGCAACGAATTTTGTATGCAATGAAATGATCCTCAAAATGATTCCGAATATGAAGAAATTGGGGATCTCTTATGTAGGAGACATATTTGTCGACGACAGACATGTATCTGTTGATGATTATCACCTCAACAATCTTGTGCATCTGCATCAACTCGAAAAATTAAAATTGAAGATATCTCATGGTTTTAAAGGAAAGCTTAATCCCGTTTTTCCTAGGACGCTGAAAAGGTTAGCCTTGAACGGTTTGCAACTTCCATGGGGAGATATGGGCATTGTTGGCATGTTGCCTAACCTTGAAGTGCTTAAACTAAAACATCATGCTTGCATCGGCAACAAATGGGAGACAACCGAAGGAGAATTTCAAAGCCTCAAGTTTCTACTAATTAAAAATTCAGATCCCAAGCAATGGATAACTGAAAGCAGTCACTTCCCTAGCCTCAAGTGCCTAGTGCTTCACTCTTGTAGGTATCTGAGAGAGATTCCAGATGATATAGGAGAAATTCCGGCACTTGAACTGGTTGAGGTTGATGATCTTAACAAATCTCTTCTGAAATCGGCCAAAAGGATACAAAAGGAACAACAAAGTTACGGAAATGATGCACTTCAGGTTCGTTGGGTGCGTCATTGAGACCGATTGTTATTTCAAGCCTCGAGACTCTGCTTCTGATGAGGTTAGATGTGTGTGCGCCCACACACGTGTGTGTACAGTATTTAGAAACTGCAGTTGTTGTTGTTGTTGGTACTACGTGTGTGTGTGTGTGTGTGTGTGTGTCTAAGTGTGCAAGTGGAAATAACTCTTTTCTATTTTGAGGAGATAGATAACCTTGAAATCGATAGATCTTGCAAAGGGCGTAGATGATGATGTTCATGGGATTGAAGGGTCTCGACTTTTAAGTTTTAATGTTGAGTTTGTGCAAAAATCAACATGTTTTTACTAAACTGGTCACTATTTCATAGGGCAATAACACTTTATGCTGTATTTCCAGGGTTTTTTACAAAATTAACTCGAAAAGGTATTTTGTTTAAAATTTTGACACAAAAAATTTTTTGTTTAAAATTCTAGCATAACTCGCCATCGAGAATGGCGAGTTTAATAAAATAAATATAATAATAATAATAATAATACATTATTTTTGACGGTGGTAAAAAAAATATTGGTAAAATACTAAAACTCGCCCTTAACGACGGCGAGTAAAGAAAATCAGAAAAAAAAATAAAAATTTCAATTCTCGTCGTCGGTGATGGCGAGAATTTAAAAAAAAAAATTAATTAATTTCACGGTCGACAAGGCGAGTTTTGAATTTCAGAAAAAAAAAGTCAAATTCTCGCCAGCGGCTTTGGCGAGAATTTCTTTTTTAAATTATTTTTCCGTTAATAATCTCGCTAACCGTGTTGGCGAGATTTGCTTTTTCCGTTTAAATTCTCGTCAACTGCGTTGGCGAGATTTTCAACGATTTTTTTGTTGTTTTGGTTATAAATATCAGAATTTTCATTCAGGTATTTCATTCTTCTCCAAATATCATCTCTATCTTAATGCTCATCTCTCTCAATTTTTCTTAGTTTTGTGTAATTTTTTTTCAGTCTCTCTACAAATTAGATTTTTTTCAGTAGAAGTAAATATTTTTTACAGGTATATTTTCATCTAATTTATTAAAATTAAGATGGAATATATCGGTATTGCTATATATTATGGAGGTGAAATAAATCATTCGAATTACGCTGTTTCGTATGATCGACCACCAGTAGGAGTAAACTGGATCAGTCGATTTTCAATATTTTCCGATGTTGTGGACGTAGTCTACAACACAACTGGCGTAGATCGAAATAGTTTGAATATCAAATTATTCGGTGCATATTTTCTCTGCAAGGATCCTCCAATGGAAAGTATTATGCCGATCAATGATGATTCAACATTGTCTTTCTTTATCAACCCGCAGGCGAAACTTGAAGTTTTGCAACTGTTTGTTGAAACAGAACCAGTCGATCCAACTACTATATTAGGTGCGCAACAACAACAACCAAGTGGGAATTATATGCCACTTGTCACGGAAGGTCTTCGAAACTTCAACTTAAATGAGTTTCCAACAGATGTTACCCAGTCGGTGGATCCAACATTTGATATGTATGAGTTTCAGTCCGACATAGGAAATTACACTGGAACTTCGTTGTACCCTGATGAAGGTCCATCAAATCAATGTGGTCCGTCCGAGCATGATCTGCCACCGGAAAATGATTCACCTCCAGATCATTATGCAGATAGCTTTCGCGATGAGGAATTGTTAGATTCCGACTCGGACAGTGATGACGAAATTAATGATGAGGAGAACGATGAGATTGAAGTTGTGGCTGAGCTAGCAACCGATAATTTGGAACACGAATCGTCTCCACCTGCCCCAACAATTCCTACGGGGGAGACACAAGTCTGGCCAAGAATGCCTTTTGGAGCAACGGCACCGCATTTTCATGAAATTCTGCCATTCTATTTGAGCACGGGACCGGATATTCCTGCAGATTCCATGGACTTGCCTAAATGTCCAGCCAGATACTACGATCCGACGAAGGGAAAACTTGTACTAGGCATGGTGTTTAAAAACAAAGGTCATGTAATGGCCGTTGTGAAGGAGTATCACATTCAGTGGGCCCGAAGAGAGTTCATCGTATGTCGTAGCTGTCCGCAGTTTTGGATAGTGTCTTGTAAGCGTGGGGCTGAAACTGGATGTCCCTTTTGGATGCGCGCATCGTTGAAAAAGAATAAAGGATATTGGAGAGTAAGCGTCTACCACGGCGACCACACATGCTTTGTACCAGGTAGGTCTACTGATCATTCAAACCTCGATACAAATTTTATTGCTGGTTTGTTGGTAAGACATGTTAGGAAAAACTTTGATTATGCTGTTAAAAGTGTCACCGGGTTAGTGGAAGATAAATATAAGTACACAATATCTTACTCGAAGTCATACCATGGTTTACGACGTGCACGACAAATTGTGTACGGCACTTGGGAAACCTCAGTTGTGAAGCTTCCGAGATACATGGCAGCACTGCAGAAATGGAACTCAGGTATTCTGTAATTATAAACACATCGCACTTAGATTTATTGTATTGTTTGTTAGACAAAAAAGATAAATATTGTTGCTCGTATTTTTTAGGTACAATTGTGGAGTGGGTACACCATCCTAACGGAGCCGGTGTGGCAGGGAAACAGATGATACAATATGTATTCTGGGCTTTTAAGCCTTGTATAGATGGATTTACACATTGTCGACCGCTGATTAGTGTGGATGGTACTCATCTGTACACGAAGTATAAACACAAACTCCTAGTGGCTACTGCGATGGATGCAAACCAACAAATTCTCCCGCTAGCGCATGCTTTAGTCGATGATGAGAACTTAGCATCTTGGACTTGGTTCCTAGATTTGCTAAGTAGATATTTTGTGCGAGGAGATCGCTCAGTTTGCCTTTTGTCAGATAGGCACCATGCAATCATTGGCGCGGCACAACGTATTAGTGCGTTCAGTGAGCCTTTCGGTTGCCACCGATTTTGTTTGAGGCACGTTTGCTCTAACCTGAATGCTAAATTTAAAAATGTACAATTGAAGGATTTAGCATTCAAGGCCGGAAATGCACAAGAGATAAGAAAGTTTGAGCATTGGATGATGCAACTCAAAGGGATGAATGAGGCCGCATTTAATTATCTTGATCGAATTGATAAAGTCAAATGGACTGCGGCCTATGACGGTGGGAAACGCTACGGTATCATGACCACAAATATGTCGGAATGCATCAATGGCATTTTAAAAGGTGGTCGTCGGCTTCCAATTACGGCGTTGGTTGAATTGACCTTTGTTCGGATTGCTTCTTTCTTTATGGCAAGAGTTGCAAAGGGCCATCGGTGGAGACAGGAAAATAAGGCTTGGGCGGAGTACGCTTTCAAGTTATTCCATAATAAAGTTCACAAATCCGGAGGGCACGTGGTGAGCAGAATTGACTACGCAGACCAAGCAGCGGACGTCCTGACGCCATTACGTAATGGTCGTGGCAATACGAGGCATGTAGTAAAGTTAAGAACAAAAGAATGTTCTTGCGGGAAATGGCGTAAGACAGGAATACCTTGCTCACATGCTGTGCAAGTGGCAAGATCATTTGTGCACCTTCCCTCCGAGTACATGTGCTGGTATTACGAAATCAACCATTATTTGAGTACGTACACGGGTCAATTCTTTCCGTTATGGGGTGAGCATTATTGGCCGGATGCTACGTTCGAGCTAGTACACAATCCTCAGTTACGTGTCAGGAGGAGACAGGGTAGGGATACAACAACCCGTATCCCTAATGAGATGGATTGGGCCCAAACGCGTGCGCGTCAACAATATACAAGTCAAACAGATCAACCTAGCTCTTCTCGACGAATGTAATCGAATGTACTAGTTATTTACTTGTAATATGATTAGATAGATAATTATGTCGGATGAATGTAGTAGTTATTTACTTTTAGTCGAATGTATTACTTATTTACTTCTAATATTTATTAAACACATTTTGCACGAAAACATAACGCTACATACACTTATTTCAAATGGACATAACACTACATAAACATGTTGCAAATAAACATAGTACTATATAAATATATTGCAAATAAACATAGCACTAATTAAATATGGCACTACATAAACATATAATTGAAAATAAACATGACACTAGGCCATCCTATGACCGCCGGTGCCGCATCGTGGTGGATTTCTTTGTCTTCTCGGTCTTCCTTGATGTTGTTCGTGCCGCACATCTTCTTGTGGATGATGATCCGTATGAGAAGAACTTCCACCGAACTCTGGATATGGAACAGGCGACACATTGAAGTGGCCATACGTATCTTCTTGAGGGTAATCGTACCCGTCCCATCCGCCCATACAAAAATTCGAGCTAATATCTGGGAGTTGACTGGTGTACGGTGAGTCAAATTGAGGAATCTGTGGAGTCGAAGGGCCCGGCTCATGACGTTGATCCCGGTAAGGGATTGGCTCGTTGGGCTGTATTTGGGATGGACCTGCTTCGGATTGACGTCGTCTTCGTTGGCTACGCACAGTAGTACGTGGTGCCTGTCTTTCATATGAACAATCCAAAACCGATTGGACAATAGAAGACATGTCATCTGCATAATTCCGAGTGGCCTCCACAAATAACCCATACGAATCAGCGTCTCCATGAACATTCTGTGCATCACAACTCAGTCTAAGTTGGTTAAGCTGCTCCCCCTGCATATAATTTCACCAACATTAAACCATATCCACTTATCGAAATTAAAACTTGAATTATGACATCGAAATCTACTGCAAATTTAGAACATTACCATAGTTTGCCAGGCCGCCATTTCTGTCGGACGATATCCAGAATCATAACGATGAGTCGGTGGTGTGATGAACTGCCTCGTGCGGCTCGCATACCAACGTTCGTAATTGGGCACTGTGTTGCGGTCGAGGTTAGTAAACGAAGGTGCTTGGACACTACGTTGACGATTATCAATAATCGAATGAAAATAAAGTTGAACATGCCATAAAAAATAACAAATTTGAATACCTCATCTCGCTTCATATTATCTAACATATCCCTAAATATGCGCACGTTATGCCTCGCCGTATGTGTCCATGAATTCCGAAAACTCCATCTGTAAAGCATATTAAACATTACATTTCATCAGGTTCCCGAATTGCATGGACAAATATACTAAAAATATTATAACCAATTTTACTACCTTGCACCGTAAGGAGCTCGACGTAATACGTAACCATGATTCAGTGCAATTGGCCCAAGCGTCTCGGCAAATTCTACGAATGTCGATGGCCTCACACACGACATTCGAGACCATGCCCATATCTACAAAATAAACATATAGTCATTATTTACAAGTACAAAATATACAAATATATATACTATTTTTGAATGTATGTAATTTTACCTGCAGTAACTGCATGGCTCCACCGACGTCTCCCACTCCACCATCGATTCTTTTCCCGGCACTGTCGCATAGTTCCCGATATAGATGCGCTAATACAGCGCTTCCCCAACTGTATGTCTCGACTTGTGTCACTTCGGACAATTGTCGGAGGTATACCAGCGAAACGAAAGTGCTACTAGTATCCGGGCACATTATACCGCCAATTAGGAGTAGGATTACACACCGAGCAATTTGATATAGCTCATAAGGCACAGTATTCTCGTCAACTATTGTGTTATTAACGTGGTCCCTCAATGCAGTTAACTTCAACCGCGATCCTTTTAAATCGGTCGAAGTAGGAGTAAATCCGAGGAGCCTATCACAATACGCTCCCCAACCTGCCTCCCTATCCGGACATTCATCCGATGCCATTATTGGACGTCCATCAGTCGGTAATTCCCATATTACCGCTACGTCTTCCAACGTAACGGTGGCCTCGCCTACTCTCAAATGAAACGTGTGCGTCTCCGGGCGCCACCTCTCTATCAACGCGGTTATTAAATGTTGATCTACGTCAACAAACCCACACCGATATACGCCATAAAAACCCATCCGATCTAATTGTTCCTTCACTTTATCGTGAAGTTGTAACCCATCCCGACCGAATATGCCTTTTCCCCAATGTCTGACCCTAACTATTTGATCAGGGTCTACACGACCATCAAATAGTTGTTCGGATATGTGATTTCCTTGCTCGGTTAGAACACTGTTGTTCTCGGGTCCGTAATAATATTTCAATATATCCAAGTCCATTCTACAAATAAGATAAATAACAAATAAATAATATATACATTACAAATTTAACATAAAACTTAAAAAAACAAACAAATAAACACTGTAAAAACACAAATTTCATTTTTTCCTAACAAAAAAAAAATGTTGGCCAACACTGTAAATTTTTGAAAAAAAAAATTATTATCGGAAAAAATGCTAAAAAAGAATTTCGAAATTGTTGGCTAAAAAAATCAATTCAAAAATTGTTGGCTAATGTAAAATTTTCGGAAAAAAAAAAAAAAAAAAAACCAAATTCTCGCCAACACTGTTGGCGAGAATTGCAAAAAAAAAAAAAATTATATTTAAAAAATATTTGGTAGAGTTGAATTTTTCGGAAAAAAAAAATATTTTTTTCAAATTCTCGCCAACAGTGTTGGCGAGAATAATGCGTGAAATTTTTTTTTTTTATTTTTCGGCCAGTAGGGAAAATATTTTTTTTGAAAATATTTTTTGGCTTTTGAAAATATTTTTCGGACAGTAGGGGAAATATTTTGTTTGAAAATATTTTTTGGCTTTTGAAAATATTTTTTCGGACAGTAGGGAAAATATTTTTTTTGAAAATAATTTTATTTTGAAAAAAAAATTATTTTTTGGCTTTTGAAAATTTTATTTGAAAAATATAGTTTTTGTTCCGAGAAATAAAGTTTTTGTTCCAAAAAATATTCCGGACTGTAGGGAAGAATAGAATTTCGAGGAAAATAATTTTTTTGAAAATTTTCGAAAAAAAAATAATTTGAATATTTTAGAAAAAAAAAAATTGGCTACGGAAATTTTTTTCCGAAAATAAAAGTAATTTTTCCATATTTTCGGAAAAAAGTTTAAATATTCCCATACACACAAAAAAAAAAAAAAAAAAACACTTCTTTCTCACCCTAAACCTTCCAAATTTTTGCCAAAAATAAATTAAAAAATCAACACAATTATCATAACTAAACTACAAATATACCCAAAATCTACGAATATACACGTACTAACAAGAATTTCAATTTGGGACAAATTTTATTCCATTCATTCCAAAACACAAAATCTACAAATATACACATGTATTATATTTTTTCTTATACCAAAAAATCAAAATAACTAGTACAACAACAAAAATGAAAGCAAATTCATCCAATAATTTATAAACACAAGATAATAACACCATACATTATGTCAAATAATAATAATTTCAAACATATAATTATAATAAAATAACTACAAACATTTCAAACATACAATAAAATTATTTATCAAATAAAATTAAAATAAAATAAACAAATATAACATTACCTAAAATAAAGCACGTTTTAACTCCCGAATATCAATAGAGCTCTTCTTTTGAATTCCTTTGTTGAAACTTTGCCTTTTTTTTGGTGAAAATTCGTTGAAAACAAGTTGGTGAAACTTTGCTTTTTTTTTGCTGAAAATTCGTTGAAAACAAGTTGGTGAAATTTTGCTTATTCTTTGCTGAAAATTCGTTGAAAACAAGAAATTTGAAACTTTACTTTCGGTTTGTGTTTGCAAAGTTTCCCAACTCCTCAATATATTGTAAAAATTGAACCAAAGAAAAAAAAAAAAAAAAAAAAAACACAACCTGTTCACGCGTGACTGCATGCAGTGCGGACGTGACTGCAGCTGCAAAGGCTGCATGCAGTTTGACAAAGCAGCTGCACCAACAGTCCGGAAATTTAAAAAAAAAAATTTTTTTACCATTTCTCGCCATCGTTGACGGCGAGATTGACCAGAAATTTAAAAAAAAAAATTTATTCAATTTTCGCCGTCAAGGACGGCGAGAATTATTAAAAAATTCGTATTTTTGTTCGGTCCGAAAATTAAATACGGATCCGTATTATTTATATTATTTTACTATATTTCGCCATTATTGATGGCGAAAATTTGGAAAACTCGCCACCAAATATGGCGAGTTATGCCAAAATTTTAAGCCAGATTTTTTTTGTGTCAAAATTTTAAACTAAACACCTTTTCGGGTTAATTTTGCAAAAAAGCCGTATTTCCAAAGCTTCGACAACAATAAATTTTATTGTACCTATCAAGATCATTTTCACTTATCATGAAACTTGTATTCTTTTCAATTATTTTGATCTACTCTATTGAGCATTACCATATTGAGTTTAAGATCCAACCATCCAATGTTGTAATCATTTAAAATCCTTTGCTCTGACTTCCAAATCCTTTCCTCAAATGCAACCTTACGTCGTTCTTTTGAATCGTTGTTTGGTAAACCAAGAAAAAGGAAAATATACTAATGCAAAATTATTTGCTAATTCCCCTCCACATAAAAACAATAGCAAATAAATTCATATAACCATAGCCCAAATTCGTCTTGGGTGAAAATCTCCAAACTCAAATTTACTGATGTATTCCCATCGAAACACGTGCACCTCACGTGCCCATCCCGTCAGTCACTGACGTGGAAGTTAATCGAAGGATGATGTTGGACAAAAGATGATAATGCACATGACAAAATTTAATAGTACGAATTTATGATGGATTAAAATCGAAATCGAAGTAGACGTGAAGAACGAAAATTGAAATGCTCTATTGGTATTATTATTATCATCATCGTTGCTGTTGTTGCACGAAACTAACTCTTTTCCATTTTGGGGACACAAATAACCTTGAAATTTCTAGATAAAGCAGAGGAATAGAGGATGTTGAGGATGATGTTTATGCGGTTGAAAGGGTCTCCAGATTTGCGTCTAAAGGGTAGAGTATTCCACCTATCAAGATAACTTTTACTTTTTATGAATTTTAATTTGACTTTGATCTATTCTATTGGACATTATCATACTTACGTTAAAGTCCATCCATCTAATGAAGTAAATTGTCATAATTATTTAAAATCCTGTGTTCCGACTTTTGAACCCTTCCCTAAAAAATGTGAAGAATTTTTTTTTTTTTTCAAATACAATTATTTTGAAACACTCTATAGATATCAATCGAAACGTTATATATATATATATATATATATATATATACATACACTCACCTAAAGAGAAAGAAAAAAAATAAGAAAGTTCGAATTCAGGACTTTAATAGTATCGATTCGAACTCCACCACTGAACTACAATCCAAGTGGCAAATGTCAAGAATTTTTTATTTAATGGACATGTGTCCCGCTTTAATAACTTCAAAAGTGTTGTATTAATGTTCGAAACCTAGCACGTGTGTGTGTAGTGATGATACATCTATTATCAAAAAAACTAATATATTTATATGTAGTTTATAAAAATAAAAGGAAAAAAAAAATTCCCCTCCCTCGCATGGAACCCTGTGTCATTCTTGTGAATCTTGCCTGGCAAACCAATAAAAAGGACTGTATGGTCGTGCAAAATTATACTTGCTAAATGTGAAGTTAGAAACATATATCCTTGGATTCATTAGATATCTACAAGAAAAGTACACCTGCAATATACAATATACGTGTATAATTTTGTTTAAATTATTATTTTTATATAAAGTATTTCTATTAAAAAAGGAGATTCTAAATTAATTCATTCTACATATATTGATTATCAATTTAACTGACTGAAATATATGATTTGATAATCTTTCATTTTAAATTTTAATTTGTCCAAAAGGATATCCATGAAAAGCTTTTTAATATTCTTTTCTTTTTCTACATAAGTTGAATGTGCGCCAAATGTTATTCCATCTCAATATGATTTCCTCCTCGTCTTCCTCCTCCTCCTCCTTACTGTTTTCTTGAACATTCAAAGTTGTACGTGCCCGCCTGGCGCCTCTTAAAGCCACACCCCCCCCCCCCCCAACCCAACACCAAAAATTCAAAAAATTATAATACAAAAAATAATATATATATATATATATATATATATACTATTATATAAAATAGGAGTACCATTTAATAACTACTTTTAGTATCTTAATTTTTTTGGCCTGTCATTTTCTTCTTTTTTATACTTTCTCTTTCCTCTTTCATCTTCACATTTTTTTATTCTCTCTCTTTCTTATCTATCATTTTTCATCACACTTTTCAATATCTTTTAATATTTCTTTATATTTTTTCTTGATTTTATTTTATTTTAAATTATTTTATTTTTCTCTTATCATTAATTTAATCAATAAATATATTAAAAATAGTCAAAAATTATGTTTATGAATATAACAATAAATATCTATAATTTTATAATAATCAAACTTAAGAATCTAATTAATTATATATATATTTTTATTTTACACACATCAAGTGTGCCAAAACCACTAGTATATATAATTAAGTTTCAAAAAGTTGCATAGTTAGTTTTTCTTCCTATTGTTCAGGCAGTGGAAAAATCTCATTTTTTTGTCCCACAAATTGGTCTTAGTCCTATTTTGATCTCATTGGTAAATTACCAAAAACCCCTGAAGTTTACCACTTTTTGTTAAACTTAAATGAATGTTTCAAAAGTCATAATTGCCCTTCCATCAACTTAAATTTATTCTTTCTTTTATAACCAAAAAATTAGAACACCCAAAATATCCTCTATCCAAAAGGGGACTCATGTAATTTTTCCAATCAAAAAGTGAGGGTTTGTTAATACATGAAACCAAATTCTAATTTTTAAATTGAATATATTATATTGTCAATTGAATTTTTTGATATACTAATTTATCAATTACTTTTTTTATAGTGTGATTTTAAATTGTGCTCTATAAAAATTAATTTATTTATTTCATCAATTTATTTTGTTATCTAATAAAATTTATTAGCATAGGTTGATTAAGACTAGTATAGATATAGATATCGAACCAATCAACTAAACCTGCCAACAAATGAAGCACCACAACTAATTACAATTTTCACTTGATTGGTCACTTTTATCTAAATATACATTAGCGAGTGTAATGCACCCTCAACTTACACATAATTAGTCTCAGTGTGATCAAATTCGATGCCGCCAATTTGCGAATCAATTTGTACTACTTTGTATATTGCTTACAAAGGTGTAAGACGGCTAGTATATAATTATGCTAGAAAAGAAACAAATGTGTGTATTATTATACTAATCTAGTTGATCAGATGCCACCATCGCATGATTTCAGCACGTAATTTTTTTTATTTCAAGACGTTGCTTTGTCTTTATCATGTCCTTTTCTCTTTGTGTAAAATGATGCCTCAAAATATCGTTTACTTTGATTTTCTTCGACCTGCCACAGATATGATTAGCTCAATTTCACATTCCTCATTTGCTAGACTACTTTGTGTTGATGTGTTGAGAAAGTAATCACCAAATCAATCACTCATTGTGCCTAAATTTCTCTGTCTGTTGCTCTTTCTTCCTTTCAGAAAAATGGCTTATGCCTCTCTTCTTTCACTTGCACAAACCATAGAGAAACTACTACAAGATCATGATCAATATCCCATTTCTCGTCGTGAAAGAAAACAAATTACATCTATCCACACATGCACTATCTTCTTGCAAAATTTTTTTGAAGAGTTCCCAGAGAAAACCAGCAGTCTAGAGGGACGAATCACGGATGTAGCAAATAAAGCAGAAGATATTATTGAAGATCTTATGTCGGAACAAATTCGGCGATATATCTCCTCAGAGCATCAAAGTCGCAAGTTTTCGTGGCTAGAAAGAATGAAAAGCGTTATCGTGTATATGAAGTTGAAAAAAAGTCAGCATGGGAATTGGTTCAATTAAGAAAGACATCATGGAGGTCAAGAATAGAACCGGATCAACCGAAGGCGTGCAATGATCTACGGCTACTCCATCACAAAGGCAACTTGCTCTGATACGCAAAGATTCAATGATTGGTTTTAACGATGATTTGATGGCAGTTAAGGCCCGCCTCTGTGGAGAATCATCAGAGCTCCAAATCATCCCAATTTTGGGTATGGGAGGCACTGGCAAGACGACTCTTGCCAGAAATGCTTATGATGATCCTTTGTCTGTGGAGCACTTTGACATTCGTGATTGGGTCCCGATATCACAAGATTACAGCGCAGAAGAAATTCTTTCACACCTCTCAAATTCCAAACAAGCAGAAAGATCTGGGCAGATTATTACCAAATCACAAAAGGAAGAATTTGTGTATAAAAGACTGAAGGGTCGGAGATATCTTATCGTAATGGATGATATGTGGAGTACAAAGGCATGGGATGATGTGAGGAGGATATTTCCTAATGACCATAATGGAAGTCGAGTCGTGTTAACCACAAGGTTGTCGGATGTGGCTACTTATCCCGACTCTTCTAGCCCGGTTCATGAGATGAGTTTCATGGATGCCGATCAAAGTTGGGATTTGCTTAAGCACAAGGTGTTTCCACTAGGAAGTTGTCCTCCTGAATTAGAAACCATTGGGAAGGAGATTGCGATAAGTTGTAGGGGACTTCCCCTTGCAATAGTCCTTATTGCAGGACTTCAAACCACAGTTAGTAAGACTCCATCTTCGTGGGAGAATATTGAGAGAAATGTAAATCTAGTTGTCCACTCAACAAACAGTGAGCAATTTGGAAAGAGAGTACTATCTTTGAGTTACAACCACCTATCTCATCATCTGAGACCGTGCTTTTTATACATGGGAGCCTTTCCAGAAGATTATGAGATACGTGCCTCAAAACTCATCAAATTATGGGCAGCTGAGGGTTTTCTGAAACCAAGTGCATCTAAAACCTTGGAAGAAGTCGCAGAAGAGTATTTGGAGGAACTTGCCAAGAGAAGTCTTGTCATGGTTGTCAATAGGAAGGCTAATGGAAAAATCAGAAGTTGTATCATCCATGATCTACTGCGGGACTTGTGCATAAGAAAAGCTCAAGAAGAGAAGTTTCATCTGAATGTCATGGATAGGTATGTCCCGAGGGAGGTTATGAGAAGCATGAAAGGTCAGCGCCGCATAATTATTGTTCATTCTGATCTGAATTTCCTTGAAAACATTCATGGCTCAACCATACATACTATTATGTCCTTCGAGACTGATGAGAGTTCTCTACGCCCTCTAGGAAATTTTAGGTTGCTTAGGGTTTTGGACTTAATGCGCGCGGTAAATTCTTACTACCTCCCAGATGAAGTGTTTGAGCTATTTCAATTAAGGTACCTTGCTTACGACTATCCCATCGGGATTCCTGACACTATATCAAATCTCAAGAATCTTCAAACGTTAATCATTCATTATAGAGGAAAGGGATGGAAAAATATTGCGTTTGTTATACATTTGCCATCAGAAATTTGGAGGATGCCACAACTAAGGCATCTTGTCTCAAAGTTTTCGACCTTACCAATTCCAGAGGGAGCAACTTTTGCCCTCAAAAACCTGCAAACAATTTCAGGTTTACGAGATTTTATATGTAGTGAAGGGATCCTAAAAATGATTCCGAATATAAAGAAGCTAGGAATCTTTTATTATGGAGATGAATATGTTCAAGACTATCATCTCGATAATCTTGTCTATCTGCATCAACTCGAAAATTTGAGCTTAACGATACATGATGGTTTTCAAAGGAAGCTTAATCCTGTCTTTCCTCAGACGCTGAAAAAGTTGAACTTACATGGTCGACTTCCTTGGAAAGATATGAGCATTGTTGGTTCGTTGCCTGCCCTTGAAGTGCTTAAACTACATCATGACGCTTGTGTTGGCGACAAATGGGAAACAACTGAAGGAGAATTTCAATGCCTCAAGTTTCTACTAATTGAAGGTTCAGACCCCCATCAATGGATAACTGAAAAAAGCCACTTTCCAACTCTCAAGTGTCTAGTGCTTTATTTTTGTTACAATCTCAGTGAGATTCCGGATGGTATTGGAGAGATTCCAACACTTGAACTAATCGAGTTTGATGATAAGAACAAATCCCTTTCCAAGTCGGCCAAAAGGATTCAAGAGGAACAACGAGATTATGGTAATTATGCCCTTCAAGTTCACAAGCGACAATATAAATGGGGGGAAATTTGAGTAAGTGGTATTTCAAGCCTCATCATTCTACTTCCTACAAGGTTATATGTATGTATATATGTGTGTGTGTGTGTGTGTGTGTGTGTATATATATATATGTATCTGTATATGTATATATTCTATTTATATTATTATATTATATTATATTTATATATTATATTATATTATTATTATTATATTATATTATATTATTTATTTATTTATATATTATAAAAGTGCAAATAACTTATTAATGTTTTATGTTTCTTCCTTTTTCTATGAAGACTAAAATAACCTCGTATAAGTTATGATAACTAATATTTATTCATGACCATTTAGTAATTTAAAAATTAAGAGTTAGACTTCAAATTGAACACTAGATGAAATATAAATATCACAACTATAAATAAATAGTTGGACTCTTCATTAGACTCTATATATTAAATTTTTGTCTTACAAAAAATAAATAAGTAAAAAAGAGCTAGCAATCCTCTTCAATCCGTCCAGTGTAGATACAATTAATTAAATAGATTTTTTTTATAACACTTTTGGCTATCAATCATAAAATAATTTCCTTCCTTGATGCCTTTAAATTTGTTAGACCAATTTATTGTGTCTTCCTCATTGTGATTAGTGGGATAGTTCATGAAAAAGAAGAAATACAAAGTTTGTAAACAATATAAATTTCAAAATTAAAAAAAAATTAAAAAAAAAAAAAAAACCAATGCACCAAGCTTATATTATGGAACCACTTATCAAAAAATAATTATTTATATCAAAACACTTATCAAAAAATAATTATTTATATCAAAACATAAATACATAACTAAAATATGCAATTAATAAGTTATATAAAAATTATCCATGTATGTCTTGTGTTTATGTAAATGAAAGATGACTTATAAGTAGAAATTCTAATTACTTTTAACTAATTACTTAAAATTGAAAAACGGAAATATAAAATTATATCATATTTTAGTGAATAAATGATAGTGTAGAAATAGAAAGTTTAACGATTATGTAAATGACAAAATAAATATAAAAAATTGTAAGTGGAGAAATTATGTTCCACAAATTTTCCATTGGATAAGGAATCAATTAGGGAAAAGAAAATATAGAGCAAGTCTTACAAAGAAAAAATACATATGCCACAAAAAGAAGTAAAAATAATAAAATCAAAAGAAGATTAAGGATATAATGAAACTTTAAATAAAGAGAAAATTAGCAAGTTTTAGAAAAAATTGTTAATAAAATACATGATAAAGAATCTTATAGTTTCTACATTAATTTATAAAAAATAAATAGATATCTACACAAAAATTTTCATTTATTGCATGAAATGTTTATTAAAAATATGTATATATAACAAAAATTCAATAAACTAATACAAATGTTACACAAGTACAAATTTGAATTAACAATGAATCATAAAAAGTTAAACATAATAATTTACAATTGATAATATCCTTTATTCTTTCCCTTTTTTTTTTTTTTAAGAAAAGGTGGTTTGGCGTGGTAGTGATTTGATTTAGGAATTACTATATGAGGTAATGGGGAGGATGAGACAATGAAGGTAGAGGTGGACGTGGTAGTGGAGGTTATTTTAAGAGTAATGACTATAATATGAGAGGTGGATTTAATGTCAATGGTGGAGAAAAGGACAATAGTTGTTAAGAGCATGATGAAGGTAATGGTGTAGAGGTAAATGAAAATAATGAAAGATATGCAAAAGAAAATAAACCTAATAATGCATGGTGGTAAATATGGTGGAATGATGTAATTAATCTAGTTTCGACTCTGCAATTTAAAATAAGCGGTAGTGGTAATTGTGTTATGATGGAAAATAATAATATAAGGAAGTGAAGTCATAGACATTTTAAATATAGAACGTGATATATTGAATAACATTTGATTTATTACAAAATAGAAGTTTTACAAAAATAAAGAGTAAGAACTACTAGAGATACTTTAACAAAAGATGGTGATAAATAGTTATCTAAGTGAATATAGATGTTAAATAATTGTACATGTTCTTTTTGCAAATATTGAAAGCAAGTAAAAGCTACTATTAAATATTTATATATTTTTTTCTCAAAAAAAATATATATATATTTAGTACTGTAAAAAATTTTAATAACAATGTTCTAAACCTTTGATAGATTAGTCTTAGAAATTTATACTCATAAAAAAGCTATTATCAAGAAAACTTTATAAAAAATCAAAATAACCTTAATAACTATTATTGTGATATATCTAATAATAATATAATAACATGATCAATTTCATTAGTTTTTATATATTCATGATATTTCATTAAAAAACTAAAATATTCTTATTATATTTATATTGTACTGTAGTCAATGTTTTTCTGAAAAAATAAAAAAAACATTAATGGTCAGGCACAAAGCGCATGTTTCTTACTAGTATATATAGAAAGAGAGAGAGAAAGAACTAACTCTTTTCTATTTTGCAGAGATAGATAACCTTGAAATTGGTAAACCTTGCCAAGAGCATTGATGGGGATGTTTACGGGATTGAAGAGGCTCAAGTTTGCATCTTAATGTTGAGTATGTACAAAATCCAAAACCTGCTTTCACTAATATCACACTTCTGTTAATCCATAACAATAAATTTACAGTACCTGTCAAAATAATTTTTACTTTTTATGAAATTTTAAATTTACTGAGTGGTGGAAGCAAGACCCCAAGTTCAGGAAATACATTTGCACATAATAAGAGTAGTTTAAAAACAATGGCAATCACATTAGATCAGGGAATGCAGTAGAGGATAATCGAGAGTAAATGATATATATGTATATATAGAATAATTTTGAAACGAGAGGGTGAATGTGTATGCTCTGCTACCGCAATTGCTATGAAAACTAGTACAACCAACAAATTGCAGCACAGGATGGAAATCCAGTATTAAATTGAGCCACAAGAACTCAACAGCTAACCTGGAATTTAGTCCACTAATCCAGTTTGCCATTTTTACCTCCTTCAGCTTTCAAAAACTTCAAAAACCAATAAGCTGAAGATTTCAGAAGTCGTGTCAGCCCGTTTTTGTAGTCCACGTATATCAGACCAAAGCGCTTGGTATAGCCCAGCTGCCACTCAAAGTCATCCAGCAAGGACCATGCGAAATAGCCCCGTATATCTGCTCCATCGCTGTCATCGATTGCACATAGATTTAAATGGTGATCTTTCAGTCTTTTTCGTATCATGGAAATCAATTGGCCATTGCAGGATTGACAAAAAGCAGAACATCTAATGCAGACACACACATATACATAGAGACACACACATACACACACACATATATATATGTATATCATTTCAAGGCAGTTGACTCGAGTCTTCTGTATCTTGTCTGAGCGATTGATACAGAAATTAAAAACCCTGTGATTTTTTTGTAGATGTAGACAAAAATCAATGCATGCATTTCAATCAAAGTAAGCACTCCTCTATATGTACCTCTACCAAAATTCAGAAATTTACCCCCAACCTTGCCACACCCCGAAATATAGCTAAAACAAATCCCTCTATTATAAAAAAATAAAAATGCCGTATACGTTTCATAAAAATAAAATCTTACTCCTCCAAAATAAAAATTTGTGGGTCCATCCCTATTTCTAACTCAGCAAACCAAAGCAATGTTTCAACATTTTTACAGGAGGGGGGGGGGGGGGGGGGGGGGTTTGTTGTTCTGGCTGTCAAATGATTGTGATTACCAGTCTCCTGAGATGAATAAAAGCAGGCAGTATTCAGAGGCATGGGGACCAGATGAAGAAAAAGAAAAGCAATATGTACTGTTACCGAGATGATTTTTAAAGAAGATATGCATTTTTCATATAAATGTATATACATTAATAAGAAATTCGAAACATGGAAGTATGGAAAATTTGTAACGTACTTAATTGCTTGATGAACTCCAGAAAGACAACCCTTGTAATAAGAAACTCGTAATTTGTCATCTAGCATCTCATGGAGTGGAGAATGGCCATCATCTTCATCATCCATTCCTATGGATAACAAAGTACAATGGTTTTGAGAGTAAAACTAGAAAATTTGATTTATACAACAGGACGAGGTCAGCAAGCAAATGTTGGACGATGCCAGAAAACAAATCATCATTGTTGGGCCAAGCTAATCATGCCATAGTTTAAATAACAAAAATCTTAATAGCATCATCGACTTTACGACCACCTTCCTATTGACCATTACACAGTCTAATGAAGGCATAATTTCAATTTTAATCAAATTTTCAAATTGCTCTTGCATATATTGGTGTCGTTCAAGTCTCTTGACAAATATTGTTAAATTTGGTCAAATCTCTATAGTATGAGGGGCTGTATTTGTAATCGTGTCACAAATGGGAAAAACTTGTGTAGTTATACATAGTTGTGTATTCAATAAAGCCATACCATTTTCAGTTATATAGATGGGAGGATTGTTATATCTCATAGAAATGTGATTGAGAACTTCCCATAAGCCCCAAGGAACCATGTAAAGCCAAGGTGACGCAGCCTGCAAGTAGTAAACACGAGTCTAATTTATCATTTCTACACCCTAAGGAGATTCGAATAAAGTTAACAGAAATAAAATGAAATTGATCCTACCTTCTCGCCAACCATCTCTCCACCTTCCCATTCAGCTACAGATGTAACAGAACAAAGCAGTCAGCATTTTTAAGATAAATGTGTGTGTGTGTGTGTATTATCACAATTATATATAAATTTGATTACCTGATTAATCTCTTATATTTCCCAAAGGTTAACATTAATTCAATAATTTGTCTTAAAGAAAAGAGAGAGAGAGAGAGAGGCATTGTCCACATGCAACATGTCTTATCTCTCTAGAGTGTGTGGGTGTGTTTGTGAGAGAGAGAGAGAGAGAGAGATTGTCCACATGCAACATGCATTTTCTTTCTAGTGTGTGTGTGTGTGTGTGTGTGTGTGTGTGTGTGTTATATAGACAAATCATAGAGACAAATGTAAAGAATGATTTAACTTTTACCAATTCTTTCTGCCTCTTGGGCCCTATAGAAATCATTAGCTTCAGTGTTATCTGTTGCATGACGAACAAACCTAGTTGTGTAGTGGTTTAAAACAATAAAGTCTACTGAGCTCTTAAGCAACTCTTTATCTCTCTCAGTAAATGTTGGCAGGCGATCTCCAAGCTTTTCACGCATCGTTTCAGCATAATCTCCATAATAGATTGGATCCAAATACCTATATCATAGAAGTAAAAAAAGAATGAGTAACAACTACAAAAGCTACCTTCCAATCTTATATGACTCAAATTTGTAGTTCTACTGCATTTAACCCATTTTAACTCTGCAAACATTACTTTTAAAAAGCCCCTCTAAGTTTCACATTTTCTACAGAGGGTATTTTACTCTGAAAAATATAAGGACTTGGACTAAGGACAAAATAGGAAGTTTACATAATTTTTTTAAAGTCAGCTTAAAAAAATAACTCTACTATAAAAAGCATGGCTCAAGAAGCACTTGTTTTTAAGCCCATGCAAACGGGCCCAAAATAAGAAATGAAAACTAAAAGAAAAACCAATGTTTTCCACATTTTAACTGTGATGCAGGAAATTACCATCCCAGTTGGAAATCAAGACGCCTGGTTGCAGCATTTCTGTCTTCTACTCTATCTGACAGAGGCTCCGACCATTCGCAGTCCACAACTAAGCCTACCTTTCCTCCTTGCTTATCCTGTCAAGAAGTACCACAACAAGAATCAACAAAACAATGGATCCATTAGATTTAGTTGTTATTCACTGATTATAAAATAAGCTTTAAAATTAGCAAAAAAAAAAAAAAAGGCAATTCCATATTCACTGAATATAAAATAAACATTATGGTTTAATCCCAAAGTTCAAGAAGGGATAAGAGATAATCTTACTTTTTAGTCATGCCACAATCAATCTGCAGGTGATCCGTTTCCAACAATTTAACTCAAGCATAAAACCAGCAAAGCTATGCGTTGCTTATAGTAAGGAAAGGATTTTGTACCATGAGTGGATGAAACATTATCCAGGACATACACCGAACATATTACCTGGAAAAATACGACTCCACGATATGGAAAATCGGTAAGCTTGAAATCCTATCTTGGCCATCGGCTCAATGTCTTCCTGCAGCAGCAAAATCATGAATAACACGAGGGGATTAATCCAAACAGAACCAGAGCTAATCCAAAATTCGTTTATTTGATAGGTAGGAGAATAAAAGAGAGCAGACACCTTGTACCGATGATACTGGTCCACAGTAACATCCGCATTGCTCCCATCACAAACATTGCCTAGAAAAAAATATACTTTAAGTTCACGATGAACTATCGCCAAAAAGGAAACACATTTCCTTGTGTGAAACGAAAATCTCATACTACAAGAATAAAATAAATACTAGTATTTACCAGGAGAATGAGAAAAAGCATCCCAAATACTAGGGCCCTGGCCATCCTCTTTACTAGCACCTTCAACCTAAAATATATTTAAATACTCAGTTCAAAGTGGCTACAATAGTTTACTTTCTAACGAAAATATTCCATATATCACCAAACGATATCATATCGAGCCATTTTGAACAAGAGCAGTCAAGCTTGACAAGGAAGCCAAAAAGATGATCTCTTCCTACTATTTTAGCAAACAATATTTTCATTCGGTAATGACCAAATATATTTTGCGAGTCCCATGCTAATAGACTAGTAAACAATAGTCCAATTGACAATTTTTCTACCACTTCAAAAATAATCAACAAAGGGTGGTCCTAACAGTAGAATTCCATAAACGCACACACACACACACACACAAACTAACAAACAAACCAACCAACAAATAGAACACTAAACCTCGATATTAAATTCCAAAACACAGTGGAGCACCGCAAGAAACAGCAGAATAACACTCGGCATCACAAAGCGGCCCATCATACCCTACCCTTTTGTACAACCAGGTAAATTGTAAGTAATAATTTCATCATAATTACAAATAATAAGCATTCTACGAGTGAGCAACAATCGAATTTCATCAAAAATTCAACATCTTCATGATTTTACGAACTCAAACCCATTTGGTAAGCGGAGGTGGCGACGCCGAAGGTGAAGTGGGGAGGGAAATCGGGCCGGGTAAGGGGCTCTTTGGCGGAGTAAATTGACCTCCATGCCTGCTCCATCTTTCTCTTCTTCTCCAGTTCCTCAGCTGTGCTTGAGCTCGCCATTGATTGAGCTTTGCTCTCTGTTTTACATATCCACAATAATTTTTTTTAACTGTAAATTTGGGATGGGAGATACAGTCACTTAAAGCGCTGAGCTGCGACATGCGATTTTCGTGAGGAGTCCTCATAATCCACGCTTCTTAAGAGCCTCCCATTTTAGGGGGGAAATTTTTTTTTTTTTTCCTTTTTGGATTAATGGATTTTAAGGACAATAAAACGGAGGAGGTGTATATTGTTAACAACTAAGAAAGATGCTGGAAAATTAAAAATAATAATTTAACTACATATGGTATTTTTTTTTTTAATTCATTGAAAATATAATCCTTCTCTTGTTTGATCTTTACGATTCGGAAGGTTTTCTTCTTTATCCCATCAACCGATTTCTTTTTTGTCTTGTTAACGATACTTTGAAGTGTCTCTTCGTCGTGTCTCTTCGTCGTCGCTCATAATGCATAGGTCGATGTCCTCTGAGCTTTTGTTTTTGGTTTGCCTTTTCTTGTCACCTCCATCTTGTAGTATACTTACATCATGTTTCTTGTGAAGATCATTTGTTGTGCTTTTCTTTTGAGGCTTGATTTCATTCTTGAAAATGTAGATATCCTTGTTCCGAATTTTTTTGTACATTTATAACATAGATAAACTCAGGGAAAACATTATAATTGGAAATTAACAACACAAAATTAAGTATTCTAACAGATAGAAGATTTGAGATGTTACAAAAGAAATGTGATGTTGATGCTGAATGAAGGCAGAAATGATTTCTAGCTCAAACTATGTAGACAGTGACTTTTTTCCGTTGAGATTGAAAAGGTTCACGTACTTAGACAAAATTGGTATGCACATTGATAAAATGCTAGTGTTAAGCAATTCAAATAATTAATGGCGATAGTAGTATAAACCGAGCAAGAAGGGGCGTTGCTTTGGGCTGGCCTTTCAAGTTCGAACTGGATCGGGATTCTTGAGCTCTCTCCTGAGCAGCTGCTGCTCAGTTCTTTTGGATCATCTCTTGCACTAAAAACCTGAAAATTACATTGTCCTATTCCTGTCTGTTTTAGTTCATTTTGAAGTTCTTGCATCAGCCCCTTCTGAACATCGTACAAATGATGCAGGCCTTGAACCTGAAATTTAGACAAAGAATCACCTAATTAAAACGCATGAAACAATTGTCCCAAGTTTCATCATGGGATGATTTAAGATAATGAGCATCAAGCACATAATTACAGCACCCTTATCTGTAACTATATGCACTTACACATGGTTTCAAGATTACATATACCTCCCTTGTAATTTGTTTCCACATGGTTGTTACACCCCTTGTGTAGTTGAATAACGCCTTCATTCAAACTTTGAATGAAGTAATCATAACTTTCTGATGAATTTGGTCAAATTTTGATCAGATTTTGACAGCCAAAAGGGGGTATTTGTATTTTAAAAGCACACGGAACTTGGAATTACCTAATGTTTAATTTATTGAAATTGAGTGTGGACAATGTAGTAATCTATTATTAATTTTCATTAAAATGATATATCAAACTTTAACTTAATGAAGTTAAACATTTTATTAGTTTTTATTCAGTTATAGCATTCCTTTTTAAAAAGTAATAAATTTCCTTAATATTTTAATGCATGAAAAACACACAAACCTTGCCCATAAAAGTGTATATATTTTAAGCTTATCAAACTCCCCCACACTTGAACATTTGCTCGTCCTCGAGCAAAGGAAAGTTGAACATTCCAGGAGTTTTATAAGTATATATAGATATATAATTATGATTGTACCTTGCCACACAACTATCTCTTTTATTCCTAACATGCAATGGCGTAGCCAGGAACATTACCTAGCGGGGTCAATACTCGCCGGATAACTAATTATCGGCAACCATTTTTTGTCAAATTTTTCGATGGATATATCTAATCGTAGGAAATTTTCGATAAACAATTATCTAAAAAAATATTAACAAGTGTTTGCAATCATATTTCCAACAAAAAAGTTTGTCATAAATTGATATGTGTAATTTTTTTTATTGTGTTAGGGGTGTTCATAAACGATAATTGATCTATAGAATTTAACCAAAATAATAAAAAAAATCTATGTTATTATTTTTTTGGGGGGTGGGGGTGGGGGGGGGGGAGATCCAACAAATTTTATAGGGCTCTTGATTTGAATAAAGAATAATATTAAATTAATCCACTCATAACTCATGTGGCATACACATATTACATGTCTTAATTTGCGGGTGAGAAGATAATTAATTTGTACTTTTAAAGTCTTATACTTTTAAAGTCTTATAGATTAGTAGACATATATACACACATATATAGTCTTTTTTTTGCTTTTATTATGATAAGTAAGCCTATTTTTTTCACCTTTTTATTTTGTGACCCCTCTTTTATGTAAAATTACAATTTTGTTAGTGGGGTCATATAGTCTATTTTTGCTTAATTTCTTTGCATTTTAATATACATGCATATATGTATAGTGAAGTTCTGAAAAATTGAGGGGGTTCAATTGCACCCCCTCAACTCCAAGTGGCTCCGCCACTGCTAACATGTGCATATTTCGAAACAAGAGTTTCTCAAACTTACGCTCACTTCATTCAACAACAAACATATGCGTCAATATCTAATGAAGAATGTTGATAACAAGTTACGAAACCAACATAACCAACGTGCAACTTATAAAGTTGAAGAGTCACTTTATACAATAACTTTGTTCTTTCTACCTACGACAAACACGCTAGTGATATAGAGGTTCCAACTTGTGCTTCTACAATCAATTTCAAAGGTTCTCAATTTGGGATTTTTATCACATATAAATTTTTTTTTCAAGAGCATATACGCAACCTTTTTACGCGAGAACACACATTTGTGATGCATGTACCCGGTTACTTAGTCAACATACAACTCATCTTTTCTCTCTTCTTTCCTTTTTTTTTTTTTCTTTTTTCTTTTTTTTTTCACAACCCATGAATATTAAAAGAACACTAAGAAATTTAGCACGAAACAATCAAGAAAGAAACTAATCTAATCACTTAAAACGTGTTTCGGACTAGGCATAGAAAGATTACTTTGTACGTGACTCACCATCTTTATAGGCTAGCAGTGATCAAGCCAAACTTCAATAACCTATTCTCAACACGTGCAATCATAAAGCCTTGAACTCTATCCAAAATTCACAAATAAAGCGAGAAAACACATAATTTCTTATATGCACCTATCACAAACAAGTTCAATAGATGCTGGCAAGGCACTTTTCCAAAATAATGCTCAAAATCAACATCCTGAAAGTTCTACTTCCTATGCTTAAAACCACTTTAGCATTTTAATGCATGTTCCAAGACGATAAACCTCACACAAGCAATAAATATGTATAGTGAAACTCAAAAATCCCTATATCCCCCCCACACTTAAAGTTTGCAATGTCCTCAATGCACAAAAGAGAAAAGAAAAGTAGAGAGACACTTCCCTGATGGAGGGGGTGACGAGGAGAGAATATCCTGTGTGTGACAAAAGACTCAAGCCAGTTTGTTAGTTATGATCTACCTTTTACCTAGATCAAAGAAAATATAAAATCAAAATGCAACAAAATAAATAAAAAGAACATGAAAGTAAAAGAGAGAAGGGGTAGAGAGTGTAGTTCTAAGTTATAGTCGTTAGCTTGACTTTGTAGGGCTTAATTAATTGCTATGGCTTAACCCAATCTCCCCTTTTCCAAACTCTCCACCCTTGCAATTCCCAAAATTCGGTCTACGCTTTTTGTGTCTAAATTTGTTCTCGAGAATTTTTAGCTTCTTCCCTTGCCTTTCGTGACCGAAGTCTTGCGAATTGTGAAGTTCATTAAGCTTGAAAGGTGAGGTATGGAGTGGCTCTTGGATAACATCAAGCAAGTTGCATGTCTCTTTAATGGAGGTGGGTATGTCAGACTTGAACACCATGAAATTTATTTCTTCATCATCAACCCGTAGTGTTAATTTTCCCTTTTTGACATCAATAATTGCCCCTACAGTTGCCAGGAATGGTCTCTCCAAAATTAAAGGCAACTCATGGTACTCTTCCATCTCGAGCACAAAAAAAGTCTGTTGGAAAATAGAACTTTCCTACTTTCATGAGCACATTTTCCAAAACTCCATATGGGTGCTTGATTGATCTATCTGCAAGCTGTAAATTTACTGCTGTAGGCTTTAATTCGCCTAAGCCAAGTTTCCTGCAAATAGACAAAGGCATTAAACTCACACTAGCACCTAAGTCACATAAAACTTTATCAAAATTAAAATTGCTAATTTTGCAAGGAATAGAAAAACTCCCTGGATCCTTTAACTTCGGGGGCAACTTATTTTGTATGATGGCACTGCACTCTTTCGTGAGGGTAACTGTTGAAAATTCCTCGAGCTTCTTTTTTTTAGACAAGATTTCTTTCAAGAACTTTACATATTTTGGCATTTGTGCGAGTGCTTTTAAGAAGGGTATGTTGATGTGAAGTTGTTTAAGCAAATCCTTGAATTTCCCAAAGTCCTTGTCCAATTTATGTGCGATCAACCTTTGGGGGAATGGTACTGGGGGCACATAAGGTTTAACATCACTAGCCTTCTTTATCTTCTCTTCTTCCATCTCTTTTATATTGCCATTGACTCCCTTAGACTTGTCCTCATCCTTTGGCTCATCAAGATTCTTTGTTTTTCTTTGCAAGTCTTGTAGTTCACGCCCAGTTCTTAAGGTGACTGCATTGCAATGCTCTATTGGATTCACCTCTGTTTGACTAGGCAATTGCCCTTGTTGCCTAAAAGTTGATGTACTTCCTAGCGCTTCAATCCTATTTAGCCTAGAATTAAAATTCTCCAATTGATGCTTAATTTGGCCAAATTGGTCCATGGTGGATTGCATGAGTTTTTCAAGTGTGGCTTCCAAGGAAGATCTTGGCTCGGGTTGGGATGATTGATGTTGCTGTGAAGGAAACCCTGGAGGTGTGGAGTGGACATTTGCATTAGGTTACCCAAATTGTTGGTTTTGACTGTTTTGATTACCCCCCCAAGAAAAATTGGGATGATTTTTTCATCTTGGATTATACATGGGTGCATCGGGATTGTTTTGGGTCCTATTATTGACATATTGAACTTGCTCTGGAAGGAATTGGTTTGGACACTCATTCATGTTATGAGGACCTCCACAAACACCACATCTTAAAGGAGGGTTAGACACCGCGTTAACAGATAATTGATCAAACTTTTGAAATAATGCATCAAATTTAGAATTGATGTAAGACATGGTATCTAACTCAAGCACACCTGCAACCTTTGGAGCTTTCACAAAAGAAGGAGTTGTCCTACTTGTCCCCTATTGGTAATCATTAGTTGCTATCTCCTCAATCAATTGACATGCGGCTTCAGTGGATTTGGACATCAGTGTGCCTCCCGCGGATGCATCGATCATTATTCGAAGGGATTCTGCCAAACCATTGTAAAATCTTTGCACGAGCAACCAATCTGGCAAGCCATGGTTAGGGCACTTTCTTTGCAACTCTTTAAAGCGTTCCCAAGCCTCGCTTAGGGACTCTTGGTCATGTTGTCGGAAGACCATCAATTCCTCGCGAATGGCGAAAACCTTCCGAGGTGGAAAATACTTTGCCAAAAAGGCTTTGGAAAGCTCATCCCATGTGGAGATGGAATTCGGTGGTAGGGAACCTAACCAATCCTTGGCCCGATCCCGCAATGAAAACGGAGACAAGCGTAGGCGAATGGCATCACTCGAGACACCATTAATCTTGAAAGTTGTACAAATTGCCAAAAAGTGAGACAAGTGTGAGTTGGGATCCTCCGTTGCGCCTCCCCCAAACTGGTGTTGCTGCACGATATTGATGATTGCTGGCTTGATCTCAAAGTTGTTGGCATCAATAGCTGGCATGGTGATGCTTTCTTGGATTCCCGTGGCATTAAATAGTGCATAATCCCTCAATGTTCGATTTTGTTGAGCCATCTCTACAGCTGGTAAGGCCAACGCTTGGTCTAATTCTTGTCTTTGATCACGGCGAAGTTGATGGAAAGTTCTCTCTATCTCGGGATCAAACAGTACAAAGTCGAAGCTTCGAGACCTTTGCATACGCCTACTCCTGCACTAAGAAAAACAAGATGTATGAACTGAAAATAAAACACAGAAAAATAAAAGTAAAAATAAATAATTGTGTTTAAATCAATAGATACTAAAATTCGTTTGATATTGGTAATCACCGTTCCCCGGCAACGGCGCCAAAAACTTGTTGCGTATTTTTAGCAAGTGTACGAGTCGCTCAAGTAATAAAGTGAAAGTAAAAGTATCGTTCCCACGAGGAACGGGCTACCAAGCACCAAACTTATAAGTTTTCTATTGTTAAAGCTTCGAAAATTGATTGGGATAAGATGAAACAAACAACTAAATCAAAGCAAATAATTCACTAAAAATAAGCTAGGGCCTAGGCATCGTCGATTGAATCCCCCCTTGTGACCAATTAAATCCCCATTGATTTTAATTAATACACCTTCCCACAATCCAACCCACGAAAATATTTGTAACCTCCTTTCGAAAGTAAAACAAACGTACCAAGGAATGCTATGTGTCTACTTTCGTGATCACATACGGATCCCTTAGCCCATTGCACACAAAAGTTGTGTTAGTTAAAAAGTCCTCGCTAATTAACCTAACCGATTGCACAAGAGCACAATTATTTCTAATCTATGCGTCCCTTATGTCTACAACACAAATAGTCAGATTTTATACACACCCTTTCATAGTCGAATTCACAAGTAATAAAAACCTTGAATTATAGATAGGAAGTATGTAAAATTCAAATCAAAGAGGTTCAACAAAAATCACAAGGGTTTCATCAACGACTAGCCTAGAACCCTATGATTTAATTAGCTAGACATAGCGGAAAGAAAACAAAACAAGAACATGATGAATTAAAAAAAAAACATAAACGCAAACTCGGCTTTTGACGATAATCTTGAAAGATGGGGGAGCTTGGTCTTTGAATTGTCACTCTTCATAAGCTTTCGCCCTAGAATTCTCCTTGAAATATCGGCTGAAAGGCCCCTAAAATCGTGCACAAGACGTCCCTTAAATAGGTGTAGGGCAACGATTGTCAAAATCCTAATAGGAAACAACTTCCCTTATTGCCGTATTGAATCGGGACGGCTTTAGCCATCCAAAATCGAACCTTTAGGACACTCTCTGGACACATTAGGATGGCCTCGCTGGACGGGACGGCGTAAGCCGTCCTAATTCGAACGATTTCAGCAGCTGCTGGATGATTCGGGACGGCTTCGTGCAATTCGGGATGGCTTAATGCAATTTGGGATGGGTTAAGCCATCTCGGCGCACGCGCCCATTTTTCGGCTTCATTTCGGCCCCGATTTCCTACAATAACATCATGAAACTCTTGTGGGTGTATATAGGCATCAAAACTTTGTATAAAACATGCTTTAGGGGTACAAAAACACTTTAAATTGATCAAATTAAGGTTTTATTACATAAAACACAAATTTCATCCTTATAACTTTAAAACCTTAATAAAAATCAATGAAAAACACACAAACCTTGCCCATAAAAGTGTATATATTTTAAGTTTATCAATAGAAATTACCTGATAGTTAAATGCTAGAACTTCTTGTTGCTGTCATTCTTTCGCTGTCTGTGTTGTTCATTTGAGAAAAAACCTAGTGAAAGAACGACGTTAGTTACTAATGAATAGGGATTGTTACCTTAAATTGGGCATGCTAAAAAGATACAATTTAAAATAATAGTAATTTGTACCTGCACTCAAAACTTGTTTGTACACTATGTTTTTAGTCCATGTCTTTCCTTTTAAATTGGTGTTGTCTGATTTAATCAACACTTTAGTTGTTAACATTGAAGTTCCTCTGGAGAGGGCCACATATAGTTGGCCATGAGAGAAGACAGATTGAGGCAAGTAAACTCCGACATTTGGGACTGTTTGTCCTTGAGCTTTATTGATGGCCATGGCAAAACAAAGCCTAATAGGGAATTGTTCACATTTTAATTTAAAGGTGTAACCATCACTTTTGGTAGTTGAAAGTGGTATTCTCGGTATAAAGACATGTTTTCTAGTATGTTGGCCAAATACAATTTCAGCATCAATCACATTATCCTTAAAGTTTCTACATACCATTCTTGTACCATTGCACAAAACATTTGATGGGTCTAAATTTCTTAATAAAATTATTAGGCAATTTCTCTTGAGCACCAACTTATGAGGAGGTAAGCCATTTGGTGTTAGAGGGTTTAGAAAATGCTCTTCATAATTGTTGTTTGTGTCATATACAGCTTCATCAAAGCCACTAAAGGTTCTCTCTTCACCCGGGAACATACTTAATAGCTCTTTTCATTTAGTCGGACCACATGTTCATCTTTAACGGCTAGTATTGCTCGACTTGTCATATAATGTGCTGATTGAGCATTCTTGTCCAATGATGGGAAAATGGCGCTAATAAGTTTTTGTATTAAGTTTTCTTCATTGTCATACTCAATAATCATCTCTTTAGGAATTTCAATAGTACTTTCAGTATCAGTGGGTTCTTCACCATTTCTAACTCTCAGTAAAAACTCACTAAAGTTGGGATCCTTCATAGCCCTAATATTTCTTGTCAAAGTTATCTTTTTCATTTTAGGTCACAAATCCAATTTCACTAAACTTGCAGCAATAGTTTGATGGGATGTTGCCCTAGAAACAACTGCTAATACTTGTCTAAAATCTCCACCATAGACAACCACTTTTCCACCAAAAACCTTGTGATTTCCTATCACATCTTGAAGTAATTCATTAACATGCTCAAGAGCTCATCATTTTGCCATTGGTGCTTCATCCCATATCAATAATTTTGCTTTACGTAACAACTTAGCAATGCCAGTTTGCTTGGACATTGTGCACTTGCTCAATTCATTTGCATCTATTGGTATTTTGAAATGTGAATATGTTGTTCTTCCACCTGGCATTATGGCAGTGGCAACCCTAGATGTTGTAGTTGCAATTGCAATTTGATTTCTAGATCTATGATGAGCTAATAATGCATGATATAAGAATGTTTTTCCAATTCCACCTGACCCGTCAATAAAAAAAAATGCCTCCTGTGTTCTTTTTAACACAATATATCTAAGATTATTGAGAAAGCATTATGTTGTTCAGGATTGAATTTGAGTTATGCTTCTAAATCTTCCAGAGGTATTATTAATGACATTTCATCTCGTATTTCTCTTGTCAAATCGTCGTGCATAACAGTCATGTTGAACATCTTCCATTGAAGGATAATCTTTCAATCTTCTAGAAAACTTTGCATATGGGTTTACTTCTAGAATCTTCATGTGTTTCTTTATTGTAGTGTCAAATAAATTTGAATTTTCTATAATTTTCATTCTATTCTTATTCTCCTTTTAAATTTCAACAAAATACAACTGGAAATGACTAGGACCACTTTCATTTGGAATTAACCCCAAAAGGTCATGAAAGACCATCCCTTGTGCTCGGAAGGTATAAACCCCTCGTCTTGCAGATGCTAACTCTTTGTCTAATTTCACACCAAACGAAGTAAAAGACAACATGGAATTGAATGGATGGGTGTTGCTTCGAAATTCTATGGCTTCTTCTGACTGAGAAGTAAATAACTCATATAATTCATAGGGAATTTGAATATGTACAAGTTTTATTTTTCCATTATCACGGCAAAAAGTTAGAGGCTCATATTCAAATCTTACAGCACCACAATGAATGCAATTGGGGTACTTTTTTCAAATCATGCATTTTTTAGCATACTTGATCATAACAAATTGAACCTACAAAGGGGAAGAAAAAAATAAAAAATTAAATATATTTATTTATATTAAAGTTTTAAAAAGAAAAACATTGCTTCCTCTATGAAGGTCTGTTTAACTAACCT
This sequence comes from Petrea volubilis, assembly GCA_026212405.1. Classification (NCBI taxonomy): domain Eukaryota; kingdom Viridiplantae; phylum Streptophyta; class Magnoliopsida; order Lamiales; family Verbenaceae; genus Petrea; species Petrea volubilis. The sequence goes on along the minus strand of CM047883.1, from coordinate 605,005 downwards.
CTTCATTTATATGGAATCATTTGAGCTCTAAGAAGCCAAGTGACTTTTGCATTTTATTTTTTGCAACTTTGGGACACCAGTTTTGTTGTATTCAAGTTTGCAGTTGATGAGGATGCGACACTCTTCCTTTGCTTTCACAATTCGCTAACATTTTGAATATATATTTTTTTCTTCCTCATTCAAGTTTTGGTATCGTATGCTTTTCCTTTCAACATTTGGATTAATCAAGTTCCTTGATCTCTTATGTTCCTTGACTTTTCTATATATTCTTGCCTCTCCATTGTATTTAGGCTAGCATATTTCTTTCTCATCATATATATCTAATTAATTTTCTCTTTCAGGATGCATCTAAATGCATTACATAGACAATATTATGCTGAGTAAAAAATTATAGTTGTAAATTACTATCAATATTATATTACTATTACTTGAGTTAGTCAATACCGAGGCTTGTTGATGCATCACCATGTTCTTATGATTGCTTGCTACAAATTACTCACAATCAAAACTTTTAATTGCTAAAACATAGTATAATTTGATGAGATGTCCAAAATAGATGGCTTAATAACTTAGAAATTAAAGAAAGATTTTGAACAAAGGAAAGACTGATGTTGAAGTTCAGTTGGAAGTAGAACGTGAAAGACTGGAAAAGGAACTCAAAGTTCAAGAGCAAAAGCTTTTTATTGTAAGATTTGTTTCATGTTTTACATTTTATTTTGTGACTATAAGTATGATATCCATTAGTTGTCGCTTTGCAGTTCAAGAAGATAGAGAATTAATATGCTTTTTATAAGAAGTTCTAGCATTGTAGTGATTCCGTGTAGTTATTATATAAGGCAGTGGAAAGGAGGATGCAAAGGTAAAGGTGGAGGTGGTAGTGGAGGTTGTTAAAAGTAGTGAATATAATATGAGAGGTGGATTTAATAACAATTGTGGAGGAAAGACAACAACGGTAAAAAGAAAAAAGGTTTAAATGTCGAGGAGGCATAGCAACATACTTATATACAAGATCAAAAAATAGCACACAAATATGAGAAAGGTATTCAATTCAAAAAATATATGACAACCAAAGAGCTTTAACCAAAATGGCAGTTCAGATCTTCTATTACACAATCATGTTACATCTTATGTTACATTCATCAATACATACTACGTGTATTGGTGAGCAGTCGAGATAAGGAAAAAGAAAAATTGATGATATGGAAAAAAATATAAAGATCCTCTTTCCTAATCTCGACCACTCACAAATACACGTGGCGTATATTGATACATATAACATAAGATATAACAGAAGATCCGAACTGCCAGAATGGTGGCTTGGGGAGCTAAATACATCAACAAAGGTATACTTAGGGTGCACGTGATTGGATTGGGCAATTCCATGACATGTGACATTAAAAAAATCCCGTGTGTTGCAACGTGTACAGATTAATTAGTCATTAATCAATCCTGTTTAGCAAGACACATAGCTTTATATACAAATCCTAGGATACATTAATATTAGATTGAATAAAATTAAATCATTATATACGTTCTTCACAGAATAATCTCACATGATATTAAAAAGAACTTACAGGATTTATACTCAAATTTTATTACTTGTAGGTTAAAACTCTGATATATCCAAACAAATTCAATAGTGCTAGCTCTAAGTCGGCGCCTCTGCACTAAGCCCTGATCCACAACCTGAAAACCAAAAATTCAACGATTCAACATGAATAAATATAATCTAGAAATATGACGCAAATTTAATAATTTCCAATACCTATACCAAAGAGTAATAAGTTTTGGGATTTTTTCCCCGCAGAACACATATTTAAAGCTCTTGCAATAACATGAGCATTTTCAATTTTATTCAACTTACCCAAAATTTAAATTTGATCAAAACTATAAAAATGTGAATGACAACATAAATTTAACTGTGTAATAATCAACAGAAGGGGATCGTTGTAAGGTGGGGATAAGTCACAGGGGAGATATGTGTAATTTTGAGAAACTACGGGGTGAGATTCAAGCAACTGTATTTAGCTACACAGCAAGGCGTCGTAATTGTTGACACTGGAAAAACAGGCGTGCCTTCAAATAGACATCGATATCACCGTACAACCCATCATGCATAGGTCTAGCTGACTCGGGAATGGACTTCGGCAATTTGATGAAACATGCTTCACAACTTGGCTGATTTTATTTATATAAATAAATATAAAATAAAGAGTTCAATTAGAAGTCTATTTCTTAACTCATAGTTTAGGCATTTGATTTGTTTAGTATTCCATAAAAAATCTAAAGCTTACTTTTAAAGTTACCAAAAGACCATTAATAAAAATTATTTTTAAATATTGTATAAGGTTATTTTAGTCTTCACAAAAAAATAAAGAAACGTAAAACACTGATGAGTTATTCGCACTTTTATAAGATACATATACATATATATATATATATATATATATATATATATATGGGATAATTTCAAAACGAGGGGGTGAATGTGTATGCTCTGCTACTGCAATTGCTACAGAAACAAGTGAGCAATCTGCGTATTGAAAAGTCGGTTTCAAGTAAACCAATTAATCGACCTTTAATTTGGTTAAGTTGAAGGCATACTGTAACTATTTTTCAAGTTAAAACTTATCGAAGTAAATTTTCAAACAATAGTTAATATATACTTCAAAACACCGCAAACTTCTAAATCTGATACTTATGCACACACAGTATAGATAAAAACCTTTTGATGTGATATACACTCATATTTAATATGAGCAATTATGACAAATTCTCCATTTTCTTTTTCTTTTTAAAATTTCAGTGGAACTAATCTCTTATATAATTTGACCTATTTTTTTTTTATTTCTACTTATAACTTTTATAAAATAAAAAGATTATAGAAATACTCACGTAGAAAATTGACTGATTCAATCATTTTATTTTTTAACTATTAATTTTAAAATTTGATTACAATCAAAAAGCTCCAAGCTATAACCACCATTATTAAATCCATAATCTTAAGATTATAATTTATTGTATGAGCTTATTGTCTTTGTGAAGTCCATTGGGCCCAAGAGCATCCCACAAAATTGACAGCCCCTCATTTCTGATAGTGTAAGCCCAATAATCAGGATTCATACGATTGTGCCCAAATATACAAACTCTGTGCCCAGAAAAATACTCCATGTTAGCCCATAATGTGCCCAAACTAAAATTCAAAAGGCCCATAATGATGCTTTGGCAACTGTTTGATCTCCAGTCCAAGCCATAGTACCGTTAATAACATTACAAGCCTAAAATCTTCCAATAATTGTAGCCTAAGTATAACTTTTTTTTCGATATAATCATCTCGGGACACTCTATAAATGTCAACCGAAAAATACTCATACACACACGCACACACTCACTCAAAGGGGAAGGGGTAGAGGACAAGAGGATTCGAACTCGGGACCTTCCAATAATTGTAGCCTAAGTATAACTAATTGTGCACTAATTAACTAGTTCTTATAAAATTTCCATTTCCTACATATAGATGCTACATTAGAAGCTATCAACGACTTTAGAAAAACAAAACAAAAAAAGAATATGTTTGACGTTTGATGATTTTAATTATTTTTAATATTCAAGCAAAAGACTAAAATATAAATTTTCTCGAATGGACGTCTGGTGGAGATTAATTAAGAAGTTGATTACGAACAAGATTGGGTGTAGATTTTTTTTTTCTTTTTTTTTTTTTAAGGAAGGTGTAGATTAATTTTGATTCCTGAAGAAGTAGCTTTTAACAGAAAATTTAACGGAAAGATGACATTGGATAAAAATATATAACGTGAGGGACCAAACGTGATAGTGCGTAAACATAAGGAACCAAAATCGAAATAGGTGTAAATGTGAGAAACGAAAAGTAAAGTTTCCTCTATATTTTAAATTGTGATTTTTTAAATTATAATTGAAAGTGCGGTTCAATTTGGTTTGGTGAGGGTTTGACGGTTTTAAACAAGAAAAAAAATAGACAAAAGTAAGAAAAATATCATTTTCTAATATCGATAAAATATTTAATTTAATATTAAAAAATTAACAAAAACAGTATGATTTTGTGTTGTGCGGGTAGTGCAGGCAATTTTTAAAAATTTATACTCATTCATATTGTGGGCCTTTGCTAAGGGTCATGTACCCTCTCTTTAGAGTTGTTTGGAAATTATTGTTAGGATTTCAATTTTTGAATGTGTGCATGTAGTGTGTGTGCGCTTATTATCCACACACAAAAAAGTGCAAAAAAAAAAAGTCCCGTAGCATAGTATAACATGTTTGCCATTGGAAATTTGGAGAATGCCACAGCTAAGGCATCTTGTCTTATGGTCCATGAGTCTCTTACCGGATCCAGAAGAAGCAAGCTTTGCTCTACAAAACCTGCAAACAATTTCAAATGTATTAAATTTTACTTGTGATGAAAGGATCCTTAAGATGATTCCGAATATAAAGAAATTAGGGATCTGTTATGTTGGAAGTGTATATGTCGATTATTATCACCTCGACAATCTAGTATATCTGCATCAACTCCAAGAACTGAAAATTACGATGTATCCTGGTTTTCAAGGAAAGCTCCATCCTATTTTTCCTCAGATGCTGAGAAAGCTAAGCTTGAGTGGTTTGGGACTCCCATGGAGACTCATGGGCATTGTTGGCTCGTTGCCTAACCTTGAAGTGCTTAAGCTAAGAAATCATGCTTGCATTGATGACCAATGGGAAACAACTGAAGGAGAATATCAACGCCTTAAGTTTCTGCTAATTGAAGAATCAGATCTCTGGCGGTGGATAACTGATAGTGACCACTTCCCAAGCCTCAAGTGCCTAGTTCTTCGTCGTTGTTGGGAACTAAGAGAGATTCCAGAGGGTATTGGAGAAATTCCGACAGTTGAACTGATTGAAGTTGATGGCTCGAACATATTTCTTTGGGAGTCAGCCAAAAGGATACAAGAGGAACAAAAAAGTTACGGAAATACTGCCCTTCAAGTTCGCAAACCGTCATAAATGGGAATACTGAGCTACTGGTATTTTGAGCCTCAAGACTATCACTTATTTTCATCTATTCTATTGAGCATTATCATTGGCAAATTCTAGCCCAGACCCAACTCGACTTTATTGTGGGAAAATGGGCCTTGTCGAGTCAGCCAAAAGGGTGAAAAAGGACAACAAAATTGGGGAAATGGTGTTCTTCAAGTTCGCGTCGTGGATTACTTTCAAAAACGAAGGAAATGAAGGCTCATTGCTATTCCAAGTTGGACACTCTGATTCTAATCAGGTTAGATATAATTTATCTCTACGTGTCTTAGGTCCACAATGACTTTATTTAATAATGCGACTTAGCTTTCAGAGTTTCCAAAACTGTTTTTTGATGATGAGCCCATTGATCAATTCTGGCATGATGCAGATGAGGCACATGTATGCTCTGCAAATTAAGGAGGCGGAGGAGTCATTATTGAAGGATAATGTTTATAAATTCAAGTTGTTTTTGTGTTGTATGAAATGAGAACCGCGGTTTTGTCGTATTTTCATGATCTTTTTCCTATTCGATTGAAAGAAGAAAATTTTTGTTTTCGTATATTGGTATGGTATTTGTGTGAAAATGAAAACTTTATTTGACGAGTAGTATATAACAATGTTGAACTATTGATTTTTAAATCTGATGGTAAAAGTCTTCATTTCAAATCAATCAAATAATATTTGGATAAATGCTACTATTTAGTTTGTTAAGAATCCCATTTATGAGAATGTGGGGAAAATGCTAATTCCGCCCCACGAAGTTGTCTATTTTTAAATTGCATCTCATAAAGTCTCAGTTTTCACATTTGGGCCATATTGAACAAAAATTCTCATATTAGGTGTTGTGGTGGTGGGGGTGGGGGGTGGGGGAATGATGTTATATGATCACACTTTAAAATTTATTAGCATTTACGGTGTTCTATCATTTTGTTTAGGTAGGATATTTGATGGGTTGTTGGCTGCATTGCTCTCTATTTCTTAGTTGCCTATGATGTAATTTTTCTCCTTGAAATATATATTTTAATTGGGACTAGTGGCGTGTGATTTGGTGTTCTCTTTGTAATTGCCCGCAGTATAATGAGAGAAAAAAATGATGTTAGATGGTCTAATTTAAAATTGATTAACATATAGTCCTTTTTTCATCATTTTTTGTTATTGTAAGTGACTAAAAGTGCATATTTTGTGTATTACAAGACTAAGATTGGAACTACATATAAATTATAGGACCAAAAGTGCATTTCCCTTCTAGAAAATGAGGCTAACAGCGCATGTGTAAGACACTTGCGTATTCTGTCCAAATTTTTACGGAAGTTCTTTTTTCACTATCAGACAGTATCTAGTGGGACCAAAATTGACTATTACGATGTTAATGACACTGAAAATGCAACTATTTATAAATTATGGAACCAGAAATGCACTTTTCCCTGGAAAAAGTAGTTCAAATGAGAAAAAGAAAAATGGAAAACACAAGCTTAATTTTTATTTATACTAGTGGTTGTAGCATACTCTATATGTGTACAAAATAAAAATAAAATATAATTTGATCACATATTTAATAAATTCATAATTTTATATATGATAAAAAATGATTGAAAAGTAAATTTATATATTACGAAAAAAAATTACTGAAAAGTAAATTGAGTTTTACTATTAAAAGCAAATAAAAAATAAAGTAGTTGAATTGAAAAGAATATTTTTTTCTTATTCACTTTTATGAATGAAATCTGTATAGAACGTACGTGTAGGCCTTTGGTTACAAGATTCAAGGCTAATCTTAAATACAATCAAATGAGTATTTGTTTTCCTAATTTACAAAATACCCTAAATATCCTAAAATAGGTAAACAAAAAAAAATCTCAATACTTGGTAAAAGTATCTCAATAAAAGTAAACTAAATATTGAAAATAAAGATACGAGAGTAGAAATTAAAGAGAAATGATATATCATGTTGAAAAGAGGAGAGAGAAAATGAGAAAAAAGGAGGGAGGAAAGAGAAAAAAGAAAAAAGTCAAACCAAAAACACCGAATAATTATTAGAGGGTGTTGATGCTTTATAAAAATATATAGATATTCATGTTCTAGGCAAAGATTATTTTACCCCCAAAAGGTTTGGATTATTAACATTGTAGACCTTGTGTCAGTTAGTCTGGATTTCTTGTATTCGAAAACTTTTTAAGTGCAGAGTAGAAATTATAGTCATATATATTGATTAAGTTTTTATAATTATTTTCAAATTTTATGTTTGTTTTATTTTTCTCTTTGAATTTGAAAATAAGCCTTATTAATGGGTAACCGCAGAAGCACGCAAGTACTCATGGATCGTTTCTGCCAACATCAATAGAATTATAGAAACGGAAAAAAAAAATCCATGTTTGATTTTCACAAATAAGAGATGCATGAATTGAAACTCCATCTCAACTCATCATAGTGTTTTGGAAAAATTGTTAAAAATCCCTAAAATAAATTTTTATATCCCAAAATAGTTTTTTCAACCCAATGGGAATTTTTGGGATTAGAATTAATTTTGTGTGCTTTTTGGATATAAATTTATTTTGTAGAATTTTGAGTAAATTTGTGAAGCTTTTTTATCTCTAAATCCATATATATATATATATATATATATAGCCGATGCAACTATTGAGAGCTATGAATGTTTTAGGTGCTTTAGCCATTAATTATTTGACTGGATGCAATGTGATTCATGTGAAAGTCTCACAATCAAAGAAATGAAATTGAACTTGGCCTAATTATGGGATGAAAAAATTACAATTTTATTTCTCAAGCTGTGTATATACTTTTTAAGAATTCTTATATAGATAGGATGTGAGTTCCACTCATGCATTTAAGGGCAAATCTGCATTCAATTTTTTTTATTAAATACATATATGATGTGGTTTAATCTTGATCATTGAGTGCATAATGAGATTCTAATACTCTGTTCATACAAGAATTTTTCATAACTTTATAAAAGCTCAAAAGGTTTTTTCACAACATCACAGACTCCTTTAAGGACATTGATTTAAATGAATATATGTCTAATGACATTTTGAACTATAAAAATGAAAATAAATCGAAATGTTATTATGTATATTCTAAAGAAAACTAATTGAGTTATGGATATAGCAACGAGGTCGCATCATGCAAACCAAATTTCACAATTATTGTCCGCAACCCTTATTGCAGTGACTCGTGAGAACTTCAGTACCTATTAGAAAAGAGCTTGTTAAGATGACTTTTATAAGGGGTTTAATCCAGGATTAAACCATTTCTAATGGAAATCCATAGATAAAGTCGAGGGTAATATTGTCTAAACGTGTTTAAAGCTGTGTAAAATATCTCACATCCGTTATATGGGTCTTGACAGTTCTAGTATTTATGTGGCTAAGTGTTGTTATAATGTAAACTAAACAATTACGTACCGCATATGGGCAGCCCCACACATGCGCGCCAGCCCAACCTGACTCGACTCCGGCCACGGACCTGGACTCGATTGCGGGCGCTAGCGAATTGTTTCGGTCTCGGGCTTATTTTTATTGAATTAACCTTGGTGTAACGATTTTATTCAAAAATTTGATTTTGAATTTTGTTACTATATTTTAATTAACGCGGTTTGAAATTGCCAGACATGTTACCTAGTCAAACAACACGTTTTGGAATGTTGTCAGCTTTTGCGTCCAGATGCGTTGCGTGTCCATTGTCGTGTGGGCTATTTCGACTGTGCGTTAATGTGCTAACATTTAACTCTGATTGTCTCCTCCCCCCTATACAAGCTGCTTCCTAGTTCCCTGCAAAACACATAGAACAAAACAAAGAGAGAATAGAAAAGTATATCGTTCTTAAGAAATTGATCATTTTTAGAGTGTATATACTTAATTCTTTCAACGGGTTGTGAGCTTTGTGTTACATACACAATCACCTGAGTTGATTAGCATTCAAAGTGAGGTTCAAAGTAGTAATGCGTCTTCGAACGGACCTCTGAACTGTCTAATCCTAGAAGGAGTATCGTAGGCCCATCGCACCGATCAGTGGGGTGAATATTTTTTAAGGTAAACCGATTCAACTCGGTGATTCACACTACAAGAAAACACAGTTTTTTCGGCGAAATTTTAGGCGGAAAAAATAAACTTCGGCGGATTTTCGGCGAATGAGTCGAACACGAGACTTCGCCCCAACATGCGCGCGCGTGCGTACACTGGCCCGATATTATCCTAGCTTTTGGGGCCGCTGGGAGTCGAACCTTCGACCTCTCAGTTGGCAAACAACTCCCTTACTGTTGAGCTATGTTCACTTTATTATCATAATTCAATACATTATCTATTTATATCATACAACAATTCAAATAAAAATAATTAATAATAATAATAATAATAATACGTTTTTATTTATTGAAAAATTTAATAATTTTTAATTTTTAAAAAAATTATATATATAATACATAATATTATATACATATATATAACATACAAAAATTCATTTCATTCTAATAATAATAATAATAATAATAATAATAATAATAATAATTTTATAATATTAATTCAAATAAAAATCAAAATTCTAAATTTTAATATATTCTAAAAATATATAAAGTTATTATTATTTTTTATTTCAAAAATATTTATTTTTAATTTTTTAAATTTTTCGGCCGGATTTTCCGCCGAAAAAATTTAAAAATATTATTTTTTATTTATTTTTAATTTAAAAAATATTATTTTTTATTTATTTTTAATTTAAAAAATATTAATTTTTATTTATTTTTAATTTTTTAAAATTTTCGGCTGAAATTCCGCCGAAAAATTAAAAAAATTATTATTTTTTATTTATTTTTAATTTAAAAATATTAATTTTTATTTATTTTTAATTTATTAAATTTTTCGGCGGAATTTTCGCCGAAAAATTCAAAAATTATTATTTTTTATTTTTTTAAATTTTCCCCTGAAATTCCGCCGAAAAATTTCGGCTAAATATTTTGCCGAAAAATTCCGCCGAAAATTGAGCGTTTTCTTGTAATGTCAGTTGTACTATTGCAAATAAATACTGATAAGTCTAACGTACTTTCTTGTTTATTTATTTGCTTGCGGCACTGTTTAATTTACTTTTAACTATAGTGTTTTTACAGTAAAACTGTTCTTGTATTGTATATATATTATTGAATAAATCCTCCCATGAGAATATCAAATTTTAGATATTCTGTTCTATTATTTTTCAACAATACCAAATCCATAGCGATAAGATTCCACAATGCCATCATTTAAGAATTGAGTTATAGGTACCTGTTACTCTTCTTCACCATTTTCGAATTGAAAATCCCGTAGAAGTTTGTTACAAGAGACATGGCTAATGCTACTCATGTTTCACTTGCACAAACTATACATAAATTACTAAATCATGATCAAGATGCCACTCCTCTTCAAGAAAAACAACATATTATCTCTCAATGAACACGTTATTTTCTTTCAATAATTCTTCGACGATTTCCCAAATAAATTAGCCAAGAATTTGGAAGCAAGAATCCGGGATGTAGCGAATGAAGCGGAAGATATTGTCGAATGAAGAACTCAATAGCTAACCGCCCAATAATCCAGTTGGCCATTTTTACCTCCTCCAACTTTCAAAAACTTCATAAACCAATAAGCCGAAGATTTCAAAAGCGCTAGGTATAACCCAGCTCCCACTCAAATTTGTCCATGTAAGGACTTAGATTTAAATGGTGATTTTTCAGTATTTTTTGTATTACGAGAAGCAATTGGCCGTTGCAGATTTTACAAAAACCAGAACATCTAATGTAAATGTTAAATGACCACCTACGTCATCTAAAATCCTAATGAAGTATTTAGTATCTCCAACACGCTCCCGCACATGCAGAAGAATTTCTTTTTGTATCAAGCTACATTTTTTATGTACTTTTACCAAAATACAGAACTTTACCCCCAACCCCGCCACACCCCGAAATAAAAATATATATAAACAATCCCTCTAATTACCAAAAGGCCCTCTTTATTTTTTAAAAGTAAAATCTTGCTCCCCCAAAATAAAATTTTAATTTCATTAATAAATAAAATAACACAAATTATTATTTAGATTGGATTTTATGCCTCATTTTCCTAAAACTTTTCAGAAAGTATGGCTTTAAAGGTCGCATGCTCTGTTATGGACCGACTAAAGGTGTAAAATTTGGAGTTCGATGCAGATGCAATGACCTTGGCATTCATAAACTACTAACTACCAGTTTATTTAATAGAATGGGGTGCTAGATTCTTGAACACGTCTAGGATTTGAATCATGAGGTTGTACATGAAGCAATTGGATTGGAAGGATCATCTTTATATTAAATTTCTGCGGTACTTGAATCCAAACTAATCGATCATTGAATTTAAACCGGGTGGCTGGGGAAAAAAAACAAGTTGCCCACAAACTTGCTACTTGGGCATTTTTTTCCTCTCATTGGGTTGGCCCACGCCTCGAGCGTGTGTATTACACGCGCCAACTTTGTCAAAAAATAGATGTGCTCCGAGGCAATGTTACCTTCTGCCACTACACCGTAGGGTTGCTTTGCATTTTGTTCTCGCTCCTTTTGTTTTTATAATTAATTTTTGAAAAAATAAAATAAAATATTATTTCTCTCCTCAACTTTGATTCAATGTGTCTATCTCATGAAAAAAGTTAAATATATTTCGAACGAGTTATAATAGAGGGTTACGAAGGGATCTTAGAAAAATTAATTTTAGCTCCAAATTGGTCAAATCTAATTATCATCTCACGATAATATTTGGCTATCATTTAACAATATTTAATTCCATTTAATAAATATTGTTGTATTGTAAAATTAATTAATTACTTACGAGTTCCCAATGCATTTGATCCCTCTATATGCATGAAAAATAAAATCAAATTATACTATTAAATTTATTTTCACATCTTATCATAAATTCCTTATTTATCTTTGTTCAAATATTCCATATGAAAATCACAATTTCATATAATTTTGGTGACACTTCACTCGAAATATTTTGACCAAAAATTTAGAATTAATTTGAACTTTACAAATCATTTTAGGGGATATGTATATCTTCAAAAGATTTATATATTCTATCAAATATTCTTTCTTAACACACTTATGACATCACTTCCAAGTACATTAAAGTGATTAACACGACATGCCCAAAGTCGCAGTATATTCAAGATTTAGAGTCAATGGCACATGAATTATTCATTTTAGATAGTAGTTTAAAATGAATAATCCAAATGGTCCAATTCGGTATTCCAATTTCATTGGTCAACACCAATATGCTATAATTTGAATCACAATTTTTATGATTAAAGGCAAATCATCATTTTTAGCATATTATAGTCTTAGCAAATGAAAAAAAAAAAATTCTTATCACCAACTACAAGCTCAAACAATAATATATGATTTTAGAAATTTAAACCTTTACATGAAACGACACTTTTATTAAAATTACAACCATATATCAGTAAATATTATGTCTATCTAATGGCATAATTACAAACACACATAACTTACAATAAACTCAATTTTATGAATCCATAATACAATATTATTATTTAAATTAAATTTTAGGGCACATATTTCCAACAATTGTTGTATATCTTATCAATTGTATTTAACTAATGCTCTCCATTGTTTTGTAAATTACATAGGCTTTATCATTGATTAAGCCGATCATTAAATGGAGCGCTAACTAATTACGCCTTTAATCAATGTCTGCTGCTCTGTAAAAGTTGATAAGCAGATGCCGTTCATAAAAATGAAAGATTCGATTCTGCTTAATCAAATTAACATAATCTCGGGACAATTAATTTTTTTAAAAAAAGGTGTCGATTAGTATACTGATTTTGTTGTTCAGATTCCACAATAGCATAATTCCAATGTGCACACTTGTAATAAGATATTGCTTTTACCTTGTTACTTTAGCTCTGCGTGTAAACTAATGCTTTTAAAGTATTATTTTCTTTGATTTTCTTTGGCCTACCACCGATACGATTAGATAAATTACTGATTAGCTTTGTTACTTCTTTTCTTTGCGTTAATGGTGGAGATAGCAATTCAATTCGAAAACACTTGTTTTACTTATATTTCTTTCTCAATTAGTCTTCTTCCTTGTGAGATGGCTTATGCTACTCTTGTTTCACTTGCACAAACCATAGATAAATTACTAAATCATGATCAAGATTCTCTTCACGAAAAACAACATATTAAATCTCTCCATGAACACGTTATTTTCTTTCAAGAGTTCTTTGACGATTTTCCCGAGAAATTAGCCAAGAATTTGGAAGCAAGAATTCGGGATGTCACGAACGAAGCTGAGGATATTGTCGAAAGTTTTATGTCAGAGGAAATTCGATCATGTCTTGAGCTTGCAGAGAATCAACCGGGGCTTAGGTTTCGTTATGATCTTCAAAAGCTAAATCAAGAGTTACAAAAAATAACAAAAGAAATTGATTCAGTTGTGGGAGAGGTGACGGAGATAAAGAACAGCCCCGTAGCTGGAGACTTGGAACTCAGTGATTCTACAGCTGCTACTCCATCTTCAAGGCTCCCACCTACCAGCAAAGATGCCATGGTTGGTTTTGACGACAACTTGATGGCAATAAAGGAACGGCTTTGTGGAGAATCATCAAATCTTCAAGTCATCCCAATCGTCGGTATGGGCGGGATTGGCAAGACTACTCTGGCCAAAAATGGTTTTGATGATCCATTAATTATGGAGCACTTTGATGTTCGTGCTTGGATCACTGTATCACAACATTATAGTGCACGAGAAATTTTTTCAGGCCTCCTTAATTCCATTGGAGCAGGAAGATCTGGAGAAAGCAATGAATCACAAATGGCAGAATATACGTACAAATGGCTAAAGGGTAGGAGGTATCTCATTGTAATGGATGACATGTGGAGCACAAAAGCATGGGATGACATACGGCATATATTCCCTGAAGACAGTAATGGAAGTCGAATAATATTTACCACAAGGCTGCACGATGTGGCTATTTATCCTAACCCATCTAGTGCACTTCATGAGATGTGTCTCCTGGGTGCGGATCAAAGTTGGAATTTGCTTGAACAAAAGGTTTTTATGCAAGAAAATTGTCCTCCTGAGCTACAATGTCTTGGAAAGACAATAGCCAAAAGCTGTAGAGGATTGCCTCTTGCAATTGTGGTGATTGCTGGACTCTTGTCTACGGCTAGTAAGACTCGAGCTTCCTGGGAACATATTGCAAGCAACTTCAGTCGAGCTATTGCTACAAATGACGGAGAATTCGCAAAGGTAGTACTCTCTTTGAGTTACAACCACTTGCCTCATCGTTTGAGACCATGCTTTCTATACATGGGATCCTTTCCAGAAGATTACGAGTTTCGTGTCTCAAAACTCATCAAAATATGGGTAGCCGAGGGTTTTCTGAGACCAAGTGGATCTAAAAGCCTTGAAGAGGTGGCAGAAGAGTATTTGGAGGATCTTGTGAAGAGAAGTCTTGTGATGGTTACCAGGAGGAAGGCTGATGGCAAAATCAAGCGTTGCAACGTCCATGATCTCATACGGGACATGTGTATAACAAAAGCCATTGAAGAGAAGTTTTTGTTTAATCAGATGTCCAACACAAATCAATTCTCAGAAACCATGAAGAATTGTCGCCGGGTAAGCTATAATTTTGAACCCGATAACATTGAAAGCATTTGCGGTTCAAGTGTTCGTACTATTATATCCTTTGAGGAGAGTGGAAATTTAATAGGGTTTTCAGTGAATTTTGAATTGCTGAGGGTGTTGAATGTGGTGACTCCTAATGAGCATATATTAGAATATCTGATGTGGTTTTCCGTGCCTCATGCAATATCTAAGCTCTTCCATTTAAGGTTCCTTGCTATCGTAGAGTGCTTCGAGATTCCAGCTGCCATATCAATCCTTCAGAATCTTCAGACTTTTATCATTTATCCTAGAGGTGAAATTATATCATACCCACGACGAGAGGTACGTTTGCCTAAGGAAATTTGGAGGATGCCACAATTAAGGCATGTTGTCTTATTCACTCCTCGTGTCTTACCCGATCCAGAAGAGGCTACATTTTGTCTAGAAAACCTACAAACTCTTTCCGGAGTCACAAATTTTATGTGTCCTGAAGAGATCCTAAAAATGATTCCGAACCTGAAGAAATTAGGAATCGTTTATGTTGAAATCGACTTTCATGCACGTGATCCTGACTTTATTCATAAATATATTACTAAAGCCTTCGACAAACTCAATCTAGACTTTCATCTGGACAATCTTGTGCATCTTAATAGACTAGAAAAACTTAAATTGGTTGTCTTTCGACAAACAAAAGGACCTATGAATATGAATCCTATTTTTCCCACGTCACTAAAGAAGTTAGTCTTGAGTGGCTGGGGACTTCCTTGGGAAGATTTGGACAGAATCGCTAGTTCTTTGCCAAATCTTGAAGTGCTTAAACTGAGAAACTACGCTTGCGATGGGGCCGTATGGGAAACAAGTGAAGGACAATTTCCTCAACTCAAATTTCTGCTGATTAACAAAATAAAACTCATGCGTTGGACAACCGAAAGCAGCCACTTTCCAAGACTTAAGTGCCTAGTGCTTTATGATTGTGATCCTTTATTTGACCTTCCAGACAGTATTGGAGAAATTTCAACACTTGAAGTGATTGAAGTTTGTGAAGAGAACCCAAGAATTGTACGCACGGCCGAAAGGGTAAAACAGGAACAACAACAAATGGGAAATGATGCTCTTCAAGTTCGTGTCGTGAGTTACTTTGACAAACGAAGGTAATGTGTACTATTTGCTCACTACTATAAAAATAGTCAATTAAAACACCACAAAGAGTCACTATAAGTGGATATTATGATAATTTTAATTTTGTGACAGTAATTAAATAGTGTCAGGTGTTTGGGTGCCCTAAAAGCCTTTTGTGACATTAGTGTCTTTAAAATATGTTTTAGTTAAAAAAAAAAAAGAATTGATAAAAATCATTTGTAGCAACACTTTTGATTGGATTGCCTCAATTCCTATATTGTTGAAACATTTTTGCAAAATTGTCACATTAATGTGTCCAATTAGAGGTTTTCTTCAGTAGTGGCTATTTCAAAACGGATACTCTGCTTCTAATCAGGTTAGATGTTAATGTACTTATTTATTAATGTTTCAACTATTGACTTAGTTCTTCAATTTCTTGATTCTTGTTTTGGGAAGTATTTGTATTTTCAGACATGGAATACATTTTCTTCTGTGATTTGTTTCTATTTGAGCTTTAAGCATTTCTAAAATTGTTGCTTGATGATCAATAGCTGATGATTCTGGCATGATGCAGATGAGACACAAGTATGCTCCGCAAATTAAAGAGGCAAAGGAGTAATTATCCAAGGATGATGCTAAATTGCTAATAAACTCAAGGTCTCGGTTGTGTCGTGTGAAATAAGAGCCGATTGGTTTGGTTGTATTTTCATTATCTTTTTCAATTCGATTGAAAGAAGATGATTTTTGTTTTGTATATTGGTATCTGTGTGTTGGAAATGAAAATATGATTAGACGAGTTGTGTAAAAATATTGAACTAGCGATATTTAAATGCGACACATGAGAATCTTTATGTCAAATCAATCAAATAATGTTAGGATAAATGCTATTATTTAATGCGTTGTGGATCACATTATGAGGATGTATGTGGGTTGTGGTTTAGTTGAAAACGAGAATAAAAATTATATCTTTTAGTAGGGTAAAAAAAAGTAGTTGAAATGAGAATTATAATCACAAATGTATTGCATGGTGCTATGTTAAAGAGCTTACAGAATTGTTTGCTCAAACTCAACATGATGCTATGTTAAAGAGGAAACATTCTTCTACTCCACACTCTTGAAAACTAGTAAAACGCATGCGCAAAAGTGCGTGGTTTTGTAATATTTGTTTTATTTGTTTTTGACACATTATAAAATATAATTGTTTATATGAATATTCTAAAACAAAATTTAAACTTTTTGAATAAAATATAATTGTCATACATAAATATAATTATTTTCTAAATTAATGTCGTCCAATGAAATGAAATCCAAGTAAAGAAATATCAGGGAGGTGTGTACTTCGTTTATATCTTGATAAATGTTCGTAAGATATACTGAAGCAGCCACTTTCCAGGGCTCAAGTGCCTATTGCTTCATAATTTTTCGGAACTAAGAGAGATTCCAAATGATATTGGAGAAATTCCGACACTTGAACTGATCGAAGTTGATGGCTCCGACATATTTCTATTGGAGTTGGCAACGATACCTTTCAAGTTCGCAAGCGATATTAATAGAATATAGTTCGAGCTCGGACTCTGCTTCTTATAAGGTTAGTTATATTTGTACAATATTTCTAAACTGCGTGTTATTTTCGGGGCTAAATACATTTTACCCCTTTTAACCATACTGCTTGTATCATTTACCCTCCAAAACTATAAAATATAACGCTGACCCCCCTCAATTAAATATATAGACAAAAATGCCCTTAGAGTCTGTCTCTCTTTGCCTCCCTTCTTGTGCTTCATTCTTGTTTCTATCTAAAAGAGATCCCAAATGATATTGGAGAAATTCCAACGCTTGAACTGATTGATGAAGTTGATTTTAACAAAATCTCTCAAATGGTCAGCCAAAAAGATACAAAAAGATCAACAAAGTTATGGAAATGACACCCTTCAAGTTCGCTAGAGAAATTTTAGATTGGGAACTAACTCTTTTCTGTTTTGGTGGATCATGTAGAGAGCGTCCACGATGGTGTCTATGGGATTGAAGGCTCTAGAATTTGAATTTTAATGTTGTGTATGTGCCAAAGTGAAAACCTTTTTTTCCTTTTCTCTACTGGTATCACTGTTTCATGTGCAATTGGCTTGATTAGAAATCTTATGTTGTATTATTAATCGAATGAGTCCAAAGCTGAAACACTTTTGTTAATATATCCATAACAGTACGTTTATTGTCACTGTCAATGTAAATTTTTACTTGTCATGAATTTTAAATTCGTAATCACTTATCTTCATCTACTCTATTGAACACAGCTAAGTATAATGAACTCAGAAACAGTCTTGGCAAATTTCTATTTGATATCTCTTAATTCCTCTCGACGTAAAAAGTACCATAGCAAATAAATGCACATAACCCTCAAGAATTTAGATGAAAAACGAGCACCTAGAAGATTTCTGATATGCGATACTCTGGTTTTCTTGATATTATTTAGTCTCAAGCGTCTCTGGTGTTCAGGGATGTTTAAGTAATATTTTTTGTTTACAATCCTAATGGAATAAGCAGTTTGTTAAATTGTGAAACTTGGAGGGGAGGTTAATGTAATTATAAAAGATTGATGGGATAGTCGGCAAATTTGGATACTTTAGAGGGGACCTCTGTGTATTTAACCTATTATATAATTTTGAAATCATGGGTTCATGTGCATTCTCTAGCTCCAATGTATAAATAAGGAATACTACCTCGAGAGTGTTTGACTAAGTTTGTAAACTTCTCGAAATATTTAACATGTTTGAGAGCTTATAAGCTTCTAAAATTTGTCTGGTAATTTTTCAAGTGAAGGAACTTATAAGTTTTAAAAATAAGCTGTTAGGAGATTATAAACTCCAAAAAGGATAAAAAGTAAGCTCCCCCAATTTGTTTTTTAAAACAACTTATAAGTTGTCTAATATCAAAACATAAAATAACATAAATGTCTTTTTTTTTCAATATAATATTCCTACTATCTAGATAATATTTATTTACCTGAAATTCATCCTACAATTATCATTACAGTTAAAAATAATTTATCATTACACTTAAAATAATTTATAAGCTCTCATTTTAACAAATAAAATCACAACTTATAAGCTACGATCTTATTTTTATCCAAATACTTTGACAATTTAGTATTGAAATAAGATGTATAAGCTTATAAATTTTAAAAATATATTATAAATTTTACGAACTTATAAACTCTTTAGAATAAATTTAACCACACACCCTCCTCCTTTACCGTTTAACAAACAATCCAAAAAGTTCCGAAGCCTCTGTGAAGTCAATTAACTCAAAATTGATAGCTAGTGCAAGACCAATATCAGGATCCATATGAATCAGCCCAAACATATAACCATTATGCCGAAGAAAAGTAATCCAATTAGCCATAATGTTTTGTTACGTGATTTATCTTGAAGCCTACAAGCCCCCCATGCATGGCAGCCCACTCGAATAATTTAACAAATAAGTTGTATTCGAATCAAATTTGGAAAATTGTAAAAATTTATCTTTAAATAAAAAAGCCGTAAAAATTTCTAATTAACTCAAAAAACCCTATATCAAGTATGTGTGTATCACGCGCCTTTAATATGACTCATATTGTGTTTTCACATTGTCGAATTTGTTGGGGATTTTTCCAAAATACTAATTAATATTAATAATAATTACTAAGTAGAATTATTAATTACTTTCTTAAGGGTATTTTATCCCAAGCATTGTGTCTATTTAAAATATTTCTTCACTCCAAATGTTGGCTTTCAAGACACAACTTTTCATCATTTTTTTAAGTTAGAAACCAACAATATATATATATATATATATATATTCTTGTCTTGGTAATATACAATATATGGTCATATTTTCTTTATTATCTTATTGATATTTTTCTTGAATGTTTTTTTTTTTTATAATGTGATTGGTGTATCTATTGATAAAGTGCAGTTTATAAATATAATTGGTTGAGGGTTTGTAATCTGGGAACAAAAATTTCCAAGAAAAGACACCTATATAGTATGGAAATTATTATTTTTAAAAAAATATCTTAAATGGTACACATAACCCTATTTTATTTCATTGCAGGTTTATTATTTAAGGAAATTTTTTCCTACCCCCTTGTAAGTTGGCTGAGTCTTCCCTCCCAATTAATTTTATTCTTTTTTTATTTCTTTCTTAATTTTGTTTTCCAAAACATAAAATAATAAGACCCCCGCCCCCCTCCACCCTTGCTTCACTCCCTCCCTACCATCATCTAATTTGAATAGAGAACATAGTTAAATTAGAGTTCAAAATCTGAGTAAATTTGACTATTCTGAATAAAGATCGATAAGTATTTTCTCACTATAATCTAAATATGTTCTTTTTATTGAAATCAGACGATGGTGTATTGTAATAAATATAATTCTTTTAAAAAAAACGAATAAATGCATTCAATTTGTTTTTTTTTTTTAAAAAAAGAACATACACAAATTGAAGTAATTAATAAAAATATAAATGTTCATATTATTTAAGATTTCAAATATACGTTTGGTTGAAAAGTCAATAATTTTAGTTAAAACATAATTTAAAATTAAATTTAGATTATGAAATGCTTTGTGAACCATATATAGAGATATACATTGATATAGACTTAATGGTACTTTTATCAAAATACACAATTGACATAGGGGTGAGCAAGCGAGAGTGGAGTGCCAATGAATTGCCAATAATACGCAAAGGTTAATTTAAGAAAAATTCTAGTTCCAATTTGGTTTGGCCATGCCACGCTAATTAATTATGCTTTAGGTCATGTTTGGAATAAGGATTTTGTTGAGAAAAAGTGGGAGAAAAATAGAAAGGATCAAAAATGAATATATAGAGTACTGTCATTTGAAGCAAAGAAAAAATTTTCCTTCTTATTTTCCTTGCCAAAATCTAAGAATCAAACGGAGGGTTAGTGTTATTGTATTTGGCATATAATTGGACATTTATTTAAAAAAATACACCAAGTATAGTACAAATATTAATAATATTGGCACAGCGGATGTGTATGACTAATAAGAAAATTAATATAATAACATCCTAAAATTTTAGAAATAGCTATACTATCAAAATAGTTTTTAACAACTTTAATAGATCCCTCAAATTAATGTTAAGTAAAATTAAAATAATTTAAAATAAAATTAAAAAAACAATCACAAAGAAAGTAAAAGAAAATTATATCCGAAAATGGTCTTTGGATAGTAAAAAAAAATAGCATAGACAAAAAAAAATAATAAATTAAAAGTGTTTAATAAATAGTATATATTGTCTCTTTATATAATAGCATAGATAGTATAAATAATTCACTTTCTATAGAATTAAAACTTTTTGCTGAATTTGAATTTTGTTTTTTTTTTTTTCGGTGGAAGCTGTGAATAGCAAATGTTCCCACAATTATAGTCGGCAACCGTAGCCACAATTATTTCCCAGCTACTTCATTCGACTACTTTATGGTTTTCTGGAATAATTGTGACTACTTTGTCAGACGACATTTAATTCTTTTCTTTGGCATCAATGATGGAGAGAATAATTTGAAAAAGCTTTAGTGTACCTGGATTTCTTTCTCTGTAACTCTTCTTCCTTGAGAGATGGCTTATGCTACTCTTGTTTCACTTGAACAAACCTTACATAAATTACTACAAGATCATGATCAAGATCCCACTTCTTTTCACCAAAAACAACATATTCAATGCCTCCATGAACACGTTGCGTTCTTTCAAGAATTCTTTGACGATTTCCCCGAGAAATTAGACAAGAATTTGGAAGCAAGAATCGAGAATGTAGCGAATGAAGCTGAAGATACTATCGAAGATTTCATGTCTAGAGAAATTTGGTCAAGTCTTGAGTTCGCACAGCATCAACCGAAGCTTACGCTGCTTCGTTATGATAGGCTGAATCAAGAGTTAGAAAAACTAACACAAGAGATCGATTTAATCATTGGAGATGTGATGGAGATAAAGAATGACGTCGTAATTGGAGACTTGCAACACGGTGATTCTTCAGCTGCTACTCCACGTTCAGGGTTTCCACCTATCAGTAAAGATGCCATGGTTGGTTTTGACGACGACTTGATGGCTATAAAGGAACGGCTTTGTGGAGAATCATCGAATCTTCAAGTCATCCCAATCGTTGGTATGGGAGGTATTGGCAAGACTACTCTTGCCAAAAATGCTTTTCATGATTCATTAACAACGGAGCACTTTGATGTTCGTGCTTGGGTCACAGTTTCACAACATTATAGTGCACAAGAAATTCTTTCAAATATTCTGGGTTCTATCAGGGAAAGATATGGAACAGGAGACGGAGTTGAAGAAAGAATGACATCAATGGCGGAGGTTGTGTACAAAAGCTTAAAAGGTAGGAGGTATCTCATTATAATGGATGATATGTGGGACACAAAAGCATGGGATGATGTAAAGATGATATTTCCTGATGACCATAATGGAAGTCGAGTGATGTTAACCACAAGGTTGTCGAATGTGGCTGCTTATTCTGACTCTTCTAGTCCTCTTCATGAGATGAAGTTCATGGATGCCGATCAAAGTTGGGATTTGTTTAAGCAAAAGGTGTTTCCAAAAGAAAATGGTCCTCATGAATTAGAAACCATGGGAAAGGAGATTGCAAGAAGTTGTAGAGGACTTCCCCTTGCAATTGTCCTTATTGCAAGAGTTGTGACCACGGTAAAAAAGACTCGAGCTTCGTGGGAAAATATTGCAAGAAATGTAAATGAAGCTGTTCGGTCAACAAACAATGAGGAATTTGGCAAGAGAGTGCTATCTCTAAGTTATAACCACTTACCTCATCATTTGAGGTCATGTTTTCTGTACATGGGAGGCTTTCCAGAAGATTATGAGATCGGCATCTCAAGACTAATCAAATTATGGGTAGGTGAGGGCTTTCTAAAACTAAGTGGATCTAAAAGCTTCGAAGAGGTGGCGGAAGATTATTTGGAGGACCTTATCAAGAGAAATCTTGTCTTGATTCTCGCGAGGAAGGCTAATGGAAAAATCAAAAGTTGCAGTGTCCATGATCTATTACGAGACTTCACCATAAGAAAAGCCCATGAAGAGAAGTTCAATCTGAATGCCATGGGTAGGTATGTCCCTAGTGTGGTTCGCAGAAGAATAAAAGATCAACGGCGTATAATTGTTGTTGGTTCTGATCTAACTTTCCTTGAAAACGTTAATGGCTCAACAATCCGTACTATCATGTGCTTCCAATGCGGTGCGAGATCTCTAGGCATTTTAGGAAATTTCAAATTGCTCAGAGTATTGGATCTACTACATGCTTACAACATAATTTATTCTGACTCACTCCTCGTTGAAGTGTTTGAGCTATTTCATTTAAGGTATCTTGCTTTTATCTCTCCCATAAAGATTCCTGCAACCATATCAAATCTTAAGAATCTTCAAACATTAATCATTAATCCTTATAGTATAACATGTTTGCCATTGGAAATTTGGAGAATGCCACAGCTAAGGCATCTTGTCTTATGGTCCATGAGTCTCTTACCGGATCCAGAAGAAGCAAGCTTTGCTCTACAAAACCTGCAAACAATTTCAAATGTATTAAATTTTATTTGTGATGAAAGGATCCTTAAGATGATTCCGAATATAAAGAAATTAGGGATCTGTTATGTTGGAAGTGTATATGTCGATTATTATCACCTCGACAATCTAGTATATCTGCATCAACTCCAAGAACTGAAAATTACGATGTATCCTGGTTTTCAAGGAAAGCTCCATCCTATTTTTCCTCAGATGCTGAGAAAGCTAAGCTTGAGTGGTTTGGGACTCCCATGGAGACTCATGGGCATTGTTGGCTCGTTGCCTAACCTTGAAGTGCTTAAGCTAAGAAATCATGCTTGCATTGATGACCAATGGGAAACAACTGAAGGAGAATATCAACGCCTTAAGTTTCTGCTAATTGAAGAATCAGATCTCTGGCGGTGGATAACTGATAGTGACCACTTCCCAAGCCTCAAGTGCCTAGTTCTTCGTCGTTGTTGGGAACTAAGAGAGATTCCAGAGGGTATTGGAGAAATTCCGACAGTTGAACTGATTGAAGTTGATGGCTCGAACATATTTCTTTGGGAGTCAGCCAAAAGGATACAAGAGGAACAAAAAAGTTACGGAAATACTGCCCTTCAAGTTCGCAAACCGTCATAAATGGGAATACTGAGCTACTGGTATTTTGAGCCTCAAGACTATCACTTATTTTCATCTATTCTATTGAGCATTATCATTGGCAAATTCTAGCCCAGACCCGACTCGACTTTATTGTGGGAAAATGGGCCTTGTCGAGTCAGCCAAAAGGGTGAAAAAGGACAACAAAATTGGGGAAATGGTGCTCTTCAAGTTCGCGTCGTGGATTACTTTCAAAAACGAAGGAAATGAAGGCTCATTGCTATTCCAAGTTGGACACTCTGATTCTAATCAGGTTAGATATAATTTATCTCTACGTGTCTTAGGTCCACAATGACTTTATTTAATAATGCGACTTAGCTTTCAGAGTTTCCAAAACTGTTTTTTGATGATGAGCCCATTGATCAATTCTGGCATGATGCAGATGAGGCACAGGTATGCTCTGCAAATTAAGGAGGCGGAGGAGTCATTATTGAAGGATGATGTTTATAAGTTCAAGTTGTTTTTGTGTTGTATGAAATGAGAACCGCGGTTTTGTCGTATTTTCATGATCTTTTTCCTATTCGATTGAAAGAAGAAATTTTTTGTTTTCGTATATTGGTATGGTATTTGTGTGAAAATGAAAGCATTATTTGACGAGTAGTATATAACAATGTTGAACTATTGATTTTTAAATCTGATGGTAAGAGTCTTCATTTCAAATCAATCAAATAATATTTGGATAAATGCTACTATTTAGTTTGTTAAGAATCCCATTTATGAGAATGTGGGGAAAATGCTAATTCCGCCCCACGAAGTCGTCTATTTTTAAATTGCATCTCATAAAGTCTCAGTTTTCACATTTGGGCCATATGGAACAAAAATTCTCATATTAGGTGTTGCGGTGGTGGGGGTGGGGGGGGATGATGTTATATGATCACACTTTAAAATTTATTAGCATTTACGGTGTTCTATCATTTTGTTTAGGTATGATATTTGATGGGTTGTTGGCTGCATTGCTCTCTATTTCTTAGTTGCCTATGATGTAATTTTTCTCCTTGAAATATATACTTTAATTGGGACTAGTGACGTGTGATTTGGTGTTCTTTTTGTAATTGCCTGTGGTATGATGAGAGAAAAAAAATGATGTTATATGGTCTACTTTAAAATTGATTAACATATAGTCCTTTTTTCACCACCTTTTGTTATTGTAAGTGACTAAAAGTGCATATTTTGTGTATTACAAGACTAAGATTGGAACTACATATAAATTATAGGACCAAAAGTGCATTTCCCTTCCAGAAAATGAGTCTAATAGCGCACGTGTAAGACACTTGCGTATTCTGTCCAAAATTTAACGGAAGTTCTTTTTTTGCTATCAAATAGTATCTAGT
Source organism: Petrea volubilis (assembly GCA_026212405.1). NCBI lineage: Eukaryota > Viridiplantae > Streptophyta > Magnoliopsida > Lamiales > Verbenaceae > Petrea > Petrea volubilis. Next base: position 579,676 of record CM047883.1, on the reverse strand, counting down.
GGGACCAAAATTGACTATTACGATGTTAATGGCATTGAAAATGCAACTATTTATAAATTATGGAACCAGACATGCACTTTTCCCTGGAAAAGTAGTTCAAATGAGAAAAAGAAAAATGAAAAACACAAGCTTAATTTTTATTTATACTAGTGGTTGTAGCATACTCTATATGTGTACAAAATAAAAATAAAATATAATTTGATCACATATTTAATAAATTTATAATTTTATATATGATAAAAAATGATTGAAAAGTAAATTTATATATTACGAAAAAAATGACTGAAAAATAAATTGAGTTTTACTATTAAAAGCAAATAAAAAATAAAGTAGTTGAATTGAAAAGAATTTTTTTTTCTTATTCACTTTTATCAATGAAATCTGTATAGAATGGTACATGTGGGCCTTTGGTTACAAGATTCAAGGCTAATTTATTGACATCTATCTTAAATACAATCAAATGAGTATTTGTTTTCCTAATTTACAAAATACCCTAAATATCCTGGAATAGGTAAAAAAAAAATCTCAATACTTGGTAAAAGTATCTCAATAAAAGTAAACTAAATATTGAAAATAAAGATACGAGAGTAGAAATTAAAGAGAAATGATATATCATGTTGAAAAGAGTAGGGAGAGAGAAAGTGAGAGAAAAAAGGAGAGAGGAAAGAAAAAAAAGAAAAATGTCAGACCAAAAACACCGAATAATTATTAGAGGGTGTTGATGCTTTATAAAAATATATAGATATTCATGTTCTTGGCAAAGATTATTTTACCCCCAAAAGGTTTGGATTATTAACATTGTAGACCTTGTGTCAGTTAGTCTGGATTTCTTGTATTCGAAAACTTTTAAGTGCAGACTAGAAATTATAGTCATATATATTGATTAAGTTTTTATAATTATTTTCAAATTTTATGTTTGTTTTATTTTTCTCTTTGAATTTGAAAATAAGCCTTATTAATGGGTAACAGCAGAAGCACGCAAGTACTCATGGATCGTTTCTGCCAACATCAATAGAATTATAGAAACGGAAAAAAAAATCCATCTTTCATTTACACAAATAAGAGATGCATGAATTGAAACTCCATCTCAACTCATCATAGTGTTTTGGAAAAATTGTTAAAAATCCCTAAAATAAATTTTTATATCCCAAAATAGTTTTTTCAACCCAATGGGAATTTTTGGGATTAGAATTAATTTTGTGTGCCTTTTGGATATAAATTTATTTTGTAGAATTTTTAGTAAATTTGTCAAGCTTTTTGATCTCTAAATCCATATATATATATATATATATATATATATATATATATATATATATATCAGATGCAACTACTGAGAGCTATGAACGTTTTAGGTGCTTTAGCCATTAATTATTTGACTGGATGCAATGTGATTCATGTGAACGTCTCATAATCAAAGGAATGACATTGAACTTGGCCTAATTACGGGATGAAAAAAATTACGATTTTATTCGAGCTGTGTATATACTTTTTGGGAAATTCTTACATAGATAGCGTGTGAGTTCCACTCATGCATCTAAGGGCAAGTCTGCATTCAATTTTTTTTTTTATTAAATACATATATGATGTGGTTTAATCTTGATCATTGAGGGCATAATGAGATTCTAATACTCTGTTCGTGCAATAATTTTTCATGACTTTATGAAAGCTCAAAAGATTTTTTTACAATATCAAAGACTCCTTTAAGGACATTGATTTTTGCCATGCACTGAGCGAACTTCACAAATATCTACTCGTGTCATTTAAGTGAATATATCTCCAATGACATTTTGAACTATAAAAATGAAAATAAATTGAAATGTTATTATGTATGTTGACACAAAATTTCAAGTCTGTAAATTATAAATTACAAGTCAAGAAAAATATGTGACAAATATTGGAAAAGAATATGATTTAGTGAAAAATAATCCCTAAAAGATTAATTACGTGATTCTTTTCTCCGAATTTGATTTGTCACACTAGTAACACGATTCGTAGGCTAAGTAGCTTGATTACGAATCAAACGCCGTAATCTCTGATGAATGCCTTGAAGAACGTTGTGAACACCATGCAGCTATCTTGACTATAATTTGAGGAAAAACGCCGATTCGCCAACTTAGCACCTTGATTGCGGATCAAATGCCTTATTTTGATGATCTTTGCGAAGAATGCCTTGAACGTTGTTTTAATCACCATGGATTTGATTTAGGAGAAACTCCAAAAGCGGGGCTAACACCTTGATCGCGGATTGAATGCCTTTATTTGATAACTTTCACAAAAAATGCGTGGCATTTCGACTTTAATCTTCACGAATCTTCTTGAGCTTGCCTTGAGAGAACTTTAGGATCTTCACGAATCTTCTTGAGCTTGCCTTGAGAGAACTTTAGGATCTTCTTGGTTTCTCTTACTCTTGAAAACTTCTTGCTGTCTTTTGAACTCCAAATGACCCCTATTTATAAGTATTTATACAGAGTCTTCAGATTGCTAACAACTTTTTTGGTATTTATCTCTTTAATATAAATTATTTTTAAAAAGAAAAATATTATTTGGGTGTCATGATTTGATTGGTCTACCTAACCAAATGCGCAACTTATCGTCGTTTGAAATTTTTTTTCTTTCGGGCTGCATGACTTGATTTGATTGGTCGTGACACTTCATACTGACACGTGGTGACACCTCATTTGTCGATAAAATAAATATTAAAATACTAATTAAAATTACCTATTTAATAGTAGAATTAAATTTAGGAATTTCAAAATATAAATAGAAAATTTAATTAATATTTAATATTTTAATTTATACTTATAAATTTTTAATTTGATGAAATTTAATCGCCAACAATGTATATTCTAAAAATAAATAATTGTGTTATGGATATTGCAATGGGTCGCATCATGCGAAACAAATTTCATTGTCCGCAGCCCTTTTCACAGTGACTCGTGGTAGCTACAGTACCAAATCCATAGCGCTGAGATTCCACAATGCAATCATTTAAGAATTGAGTTATAGTTCCTTGTTACTCTTCTTTCACCGTTTTCGAATTGAAAATCCTTTAGAAGTTTGTTTACAACAGAGATGGCTTATGCTACTCTTGTTTCACTCGCACAAACCATACATAAATTACTAAATCGTGATCAATATTCCACTCCTCTTCAAGAAAAACAACACATTATATTTTCTTTCAAGAATTCTTCGACGATTTCCCAAGTAAATCAGCTTTATGAATGTTGCTCTAGTCAATATTTTCATTGCTATTTTTATGAATTAACCGAGTTGGGTTCATTAAGTTCAGATGGGATAACATTCAACTTTGAATTCATCTCTAAATCGATATCTGAAGCTCTGTCAGTGCAACTACTAATTACAAAAAAGAAGATAAGTTTTTTGTATACACTTGCAAAGAAAATCATTATTACAGGTGAGAAATCCAATGTTTTGAAACTCAAACCGGACCGGTTGGTTGAACCGGTTGAACTGTCTCCCGGCCCTTAGAACGGCTCGATTCATCCCACAAAACCGGTAGAGTGCAAAAATCACTTTACTTTTGCAAAACCGGTGAAAACCACCGGTTGAACCAGTGGGGCTGCAAAAGGGAACCCGGATACAGCCGGGGCGGGAGGTTTGTTGCGGGATCATAGAGGTCAGGTTTGTTGGGCTTTTTACTCGTATTTGGGAATCAAGACGAATAACTTCGCAGAGTTGGCTGCTGTCGAATGTGGTCTTCGAATTTGTATGGAAAAAAGGGTTCACAATGTTTGGCTAGAATTGGATTCGCAAGTGGTGATAGCTTGGATCAAGGCACGGCATGGTCCCTGGGATGTGCAGCAGCTGATGATCAAAATTCAGCTGCTCATGAGGGAACTTGATGTTCGTATTTCTCATATCTATAGGGAGGGGAACCAAGTTGCTGATTTCTTGGCCAACTATGCTTGTGAGACACTCTCCTCAGCCGTGTTGGAGGACATCAACATCCAAGGTAAAATCCACGGTCTTCTTAAACTGGACAGGTTGGGGTATCCCAACTTTAGACATTCCTGATTTTGTATTTCTTATGATATATATTATGCAAGGGCTTGATTGGTTGGTTTGTGGTTGGAATGCTTGTTCTTGGGGGTTGTTCTTGGTTTGGTTTTTTGAGGTGGTTAATATTGTGTGTATTGTGCATGGGTTTGGTGTTTCCTTGTGGTGGTTGAGTAGTGTCATGGGATGTTCTAGTTGCTGTTGGAGGTATTTTGTTCTTGAAACCTCCCAGGGGGGAAACTGTAATTTTCGAAGACAACTAAACAGGCAGAATTTTGAACTTCAGTCTCGGGTGGAACGGTGTACATGGGGCTGATATACTTTCTCACATCTTGACATCTCTTCGCATAATGGGGATTATGGTTATATTGAGCATGGAGGGGGGCAGCCATTACTCCCACCTCATGATACATGTGGTTTTTTATGGTCTATTTGGGTGTGGATTGCTGGATTTTTTGGTTGGCCTTGTTGTAAGGGGGAGAATGTTGCTCTCCATATCTGTCAAGGGGGTTTTTGTTGTGTTCAAAACCTGTTCAGCGGACAGAGTTTTTGCTTCAGCTACTCTCGCCTGCTGCTGTTGGTCTTTACCTGTTTTCTGATTTTTCGAGCTCACCTATTTGGGGTTCGTTTGGTTTTTACTTGTGTGTGCATGGGCGGTCCTTGCTATAGGGGGGGTTATGTTGTCTTTGATTGCTGCCAGGGGGGTAAGTGTAATTTCAGAAAACAGTTCAGGGGGCAGATGCTGATTTATTTCTCCAGCTATAAGGGGTTCATAACCTGCCAAGGGGGTACTTGTAATTTTGGAATCCTGCTAACGAGGCTGATGACTCCAAAACAGAGCTGTAGCGTTCAGTTTCAGAAATTATGCAGCTTACAGAATTGCATTTGGACATGCGGAGGTGAGCAGTTTTTGCGGCTGCTCTGGTTTTGGGCATTTGGTCACCTGCTGCTTCATCCTACACGGCATAACAGGTTTGGTTGTTATTGGGCTGCAAGCATGTTCCATGGAGTTGACAAACAAAGGCCACAAGATGGGCCATCACACAAGAAAGGATTTTGTTTGGGCTTAAGTAAATAAATGACTTGCTGCTTCTTGGTACTGAACATCGGACGGGCAAGACTCATGGCGAGGAGGTTTATTTCGGATTATGGGCTTGACAATTACGTTTGTGGTAATTACTCTAATTTTGTGGCCTTATTTTTACTCTTATTGTTGTAAGGGAGTAGTACTCCTCGTTTTTAGTTTTCGTAGACACTTAAAATTTTCTATTTGCTTACTTATGTATTTTTCCAATTTTCCATTGTAATTTTCGTTTCTTTTTAATAAAGGGGTGGGGTCCCCATAGAAAACCCTACGGCGGGCATGTGCTGGTTAAAAAAAAAAAAAAAAAAAAAAAAACCAGTTGACCTGGTACCGGGTCATGCAAACCGGTCGGTTCTTAAATTTTTTGAAAATACAAACAAATTTTAAAAAATTAGGATTGAATCTATGACCTCTCACATGAAAAAGGAAGAAATATGCCAGTAAAACAACACTCAAGTGATAATTTAATTATTATGTGTGTATAAATTAAATTAATTGAAACCTTAAATTCTTAAATTCTTTTTTTTACTCTTTATTGAATAGTTACATATTGATTTACAATAAATAAAAGAAAATTATATGTTTTCTTAAAAATGAGTAGTTTGTATATCAAGTTTTATTGGTAGTGAAAATTACATATGACTTCATTTTTCACATATATTTTATTAATTATATTTTCTTTCTCTTCAAATTTAATTTAGAAAATTAAGTGCATATATTTTTATTTGAAAATATTTTAAGTCATATTATACTTGAAGATTTTCATTATGTGGACCTAATTTTTTTTATTTTAACATATTTTATATATTAATTATTATTTATTACATACTTATAACATCACCGGTTCGATCACGGTTCGACCAATGGTAGAACCAATGACCCTTGACCCGGTTGAATTTTCGGTTCGATGACCGGTCCGAGTTTTAAAACATTGGGTTGGGTTCATTAAGTTGAGATGGGATAAAATTCAACTTTGAATACATCTCTAAATCGATATCTGAAGCTCTGTTAGTGCAACTACTAATTATAAATATTTAGTACTTTTTGTGAAAAAATGACCCCTTAATTATCAATTATGATTAGGGGTGTAAACTGATATTAAATGGATCATATATGTAGTTTTCAATTCCATATCCATATCCATTTTATTTTATCGAATATCAATACAAATACGAATATTTAAAGTTAATATCCATATTCGTATCCCCTGGATATCAGACAGATATCTAATATCCATATTGGATTGTAATTTTTAAAATTAAGTTCAATTATACATATTAAATATATGTGACCGATTATGAATATTTGAGTATCAAATAATTGATATTCAACTATAATTAACTTAATATTTGAAGTTGTGTATATATAATTTAGTCATAGTTTTTTATATATAGTCTATTTACTTCCAAAAAATTGTGTATATATATATACATACATGTATATAGATATCATACACCTTTATTAAAAAACAACTAAAGTTCATATATGTTTATTAGTCTATTTTATAATATCTTTGTAAGTTACAAATATATAATATCCATTAAAAAAATTCATTAATCTTAGTTGAAACTATCTTTCCATGGGTAAAATAGATGAGCGGTGAAGTATTTTTCCATTTTCATGCAAGTGTCCGCTGCTATATTTAGCATTTTAAATCACAATTAAGGCTACAAATGGAGAATCAAAAATTCGGTTATAGTTTGCATTCATATTTGATTATAGAGTAAAATATTTATATCCATTTAAAGTAAATATTATCTGTATTCGATTATAGATACTTGATTATAAATAAATACAGATGTGATAATTACATATTCGATTCATTTAATATCAACTCCCAATACAAATCTATTTACATATCCCATTTTTTGTAGCTTATTTGTATTATTAATTATATCTAATAAATAATGTTAGTAGTAGACAATAAGTCAATAAAATCGCAATTGTTGAAAATTGCACATGTTCCTATGAAACGAAAAAGTGTCCACTGACCAAAAAAACAAAGAAAAAGTGTCCACTTTCAGGTGATATCTGGACAGGTGCTACCTCTTATACTAATTTGTTTATTCCAAGTTGTATAGGCATTAACCAATATGAGTAATAAAATATTTTGAAAGCAGCAAGTACGTACATAAAAGAATCCTTAATAATATGCTTACAATAAATTTCAAGAGTCACTCTAAATTTCCATTTATTCTCTCTCTCCCTAAGCCAGCCCTTCTGCCTTTTGTATGTTCTTCCATCATTTTGATTTGAAAACCTTCGTAATTAAAGTTTTTGTTTGTGTCTATCAGAGATGGCTTATGCAGCTCTTGTTTCACTTGCACAAACAATAGACCAGATCATAAATCATGATGAATATTCCATTTCTTTACAAGAAGAACAAGAAATTAGATCTATCTATGAATACGTAATTTCATGGCAAGCTTTTCTTGAAGATTTTCCGGAGCAAGCCAGCAGTCTGGAAGGACGAATCAGGGATTTAGCAACTGACGCAGAAGATGTTATCGAAGATTTTATGTCAGGACAAATTCGTCAATATCATAGCTTGAATTCGACTGAAGAATCTAAAAGTGACGAGTTTTCTTACCACCATAACTCGAATTTGACTGAAGAATCTGAAAGTGATGAGTTTTCATACCACCATAGCTCGAATTTGACTGAAGAATCTGAAAGTGATGAGTTTTCATACCACCATCAAAGTGGCATGTGTATGTGGCTCAAAAGAAATATAGGCTGCGTCTTTGTGTGGCTCAAAAGAAATATAAGCTGCTTCTTTGTGTGGTTCAAAGTAAAAATAAGTGGCATGGATCCTAACAGTAGGTTTCATTTTGATTTTAAAAAGTTGAAAAAAGTCAGTGAGGAGATTGATTCAATCAAGAGAGAGGTGATGGAGATGAAGATTGGCACCACGTCAGCAGAACAAGTGAAACTCAGTGATTCTTCTGAGTTTGCTACTTCATCCTCAAATGTAGCTGCACCCGCCCGCAAAGATGTCATGGTTGGTTTTGAAGATGACTTGATGGAAATAAAGAAACGGCTTTGTGGACAACGGTCGAGTCTTGAAGTCCTTCCGATCTTTGGAATGGGAGGCATAGGTAAGACTACTCTTGCTAGAAATGCTTTTGATGATACATTAATTGTGGAGTACTTTCCAATTCGTGTTTGGGTCACCGTATCACAAGATTACAGCCCACAAGAGATTCTCTCAACCCTCCTAGTTTCACTTAAACCAGAAAGATCTGGACAAACCAATGAATTAATGGCAGAACATGTGTACAAAAATTTGAAGGGTAGGAAGTATCTCATTGTAATGGATGATATGTGGAATACAGAGGCGTGGGACGCCATAAGGATGATTTTTCCTGATGACAATAATGGGAGTCGAATTATATTAACCACAAGGCTATTTGATGTGGCTGCTTATCCCAACTCCTCTGGCCCTCTTCATGAGATGCGTTTTATGGATGCGGATCAAAGTTGGAATTTGCTTAAGCAAAAGGTGTTTGCACAAGAAAATTGTCCTCTAGAGCTAGAAACCATTGGAAAAACGATTGCAAGAAGTTGTAGAGGGCTACCCCTGGCAATCATCGTGATTGCTGGGCTCTTGTCTGCTGTTAGTAAGACTCAAGCTTCTTGGGAGAATATTGCAAGAAACGTTAATCTAGCTGTAAGTTCAACAAATGATGAGCAATTTGCAAAGATACTATCTTTGAGTTACAACCACTTGCCCCAACATTTGAGGCCGTGTTTTCTATACATGGGAAGTTTTCCAGAAGATTATGAGATTCGTGTTTCTAGACTCCTCAAATTATGGATAGCTGAGGGTTTTTTAAAACCGAGCGGATCTAAGAGTGGTGAAGAGCAGGCAGAAGAGTATTTGGAAGACCTTGTTAAGAGAAGTCTTGTATTGGGTGCCAAGAGGAATACCAACAGCAAGATCACAAGTTGTAGTCTGCATGATCTTGTGCGAGACTTGTGTATAAGTAAAGCTCGGGAAGAGAAGTTTCTTCTACATATTATGGATAGGAATGTTAGCAAGGCTCTTCGAAAAAGCATAAAATATCAGCGCCGTATAAGTATTGCTCATTTTGATCTGAACTTCCTCGAAAAAATTTATGGATCAACCGTCCGTACTATTATATGCTTCCAGGGTAGTACAAGTTCATTAAGCTACTTAAGAAATTTTAGGTTGCTCAGGGTATTGGTTGTCGTCAATTCATACTTTCCAGCACTCGTCTCTTTCAATGAATTATTTAACTCGGACAGTGAACTTGTCTATCTCCCTGCTGAAATATTTGAGCTATTTAATTTAAGATACCTTGCTTTTGAGTATCCCTTGGTGGGGGTTCCTGCGGCCATATCAAACCTTCAGAATCTTCAAACCTTAATTATTCATCCAAGAAAGTCATCGACGAGCAGCCAACAATGTAGGGTAGATTTGCCATGGCAAATTTGGAGGATGCCACAATTGAGGCACATTGTCTTATCTTCTGGTTTCTTAAAACATCCAGAAGAAGCAACTCTTGCTCTAGAAAACCTCCATACACTTTCGGAGACAACAAATATTGTACTTACCGAAAGCATCTTGAAAATGGTTCCGAATATAAAGAAATTAGGAATCTCTTATTCCTGGCACACACATTTTGAAGACGACTATCACCTTGAAAATCTCGTGTATCTGCATCAACTCGAGAAACTAAAACTGAAGATAGATAAGGATTTCCCTTATTGGAAAAAGCTTAATCCTGTTTTTCCTCGTGGGCTTAAAAAGTTAGTGTTGAGTGGTTTGCGACTTCCTTGGAAAGATATGGGCATTGTTGGTTCGTTGCCCGGCCTTGAAGTGCTCAAACTGAGAGATTCTGCATGCTTTGGCCAAAAATGGGAAACAACTGAAGGAGAATTTCCTGAGTTGAAATATTTGCTAATCGAGGCATCATATTTCCAGCAGTGGATAACTGAAAGTAGCCACTTCCCAAGCCTCAAGAGCCTAGTGCTCTATAATTGTTGGTATCTAAGAAAAATCCCCAACGTTATTGGAGACATTTCGACACTTGAGCTGATTGAGGTTGATGACCGGAACGAATCTCTTGTGGACTCAGCCAAAGCCATACAACAGGAACAACTAGAAGAATGGGGAAACGAGGACCTTCAAGTTCGTTGCGTGCGTTATAAAAGGGGAAGATATTGAGTGACTGCTTTCGATCAGGTTAGACGTCAATCCTCCTTTTGAATCTTTATTTAGGAGTGACACAGTTTTGAAGCAATTTGGCTGACTCTTTTCTGTATGATTGAAATCCTAAATCATTTAAGGAGCATCTGTCAAATGATTTTTATTTATGAACTCAAACTGTTTTTGTTCAAGCTTGCATCAAATATGAATCTCTTCTCTGCTGTGTGATTTTCGTATGGAGTCGTTAAAGTGGGATATATGTGTTTGCATATACATATGGAGTAAATATTTCTTTTTTTGTCAACAGAGATGTAGACTTGGAGATTTTGTCGGGTTTACTGAAGGAAGATATGGATATTTCTCTGATCTTTGGACTATTTTTTTTTCCCCTCTGTTCTGGGGCTGATGCACAAGAAAAATGTAATTTTGTGTTATTGTTGAGTAATGTCTCACGGTTTCTTCTTGCCGTTCATGAATTGAGGATCTTTTTCTGGTGATCATGTGATCATGCATTCAACGACATAAAATTTTCAAATATGTGGAAACTGATTTGAGAATAGCAACATTGTGACAAAAGATTTTAGTTTTAGCCCTGGGAAACTGATAACGGAGGGTTGTGACTAGTGAGAGTTATAACACGTGTTAGCTACTAGAAAGCACCCCTTTCAATAACAAAATTTTTTTGACAGAAAGATTCTATCACAAATTTAAGGTATCTGTGATGGGTTAGTGATATAATTCAATCTAAACAGAATTAAAAGAATAATAAGTGATAAGACATTTAGTAACAGCAGTGTTGTAAACTAAATCCATAACAGAAAGGTATAGTGTATTGATTCGTCAGTGTTGTAAACTAAATCCATAACAGTGTTGTAAACTAAATCCATAACAAAATTTATAGTGTATTGATTGGTCACTAAAAGATATGCCTTCTTGTGTACGTTATTTAATCTATTTTTGTACATGGTTTGCTTGATTTATATGCATCTTGGTGAGCTCTTGGGTTGATATGTATCTGTGGCACAGATTTTTGTATATCTTTATACTTGGTTTGAAGAGAGGTGATATCTCATAAATGAAACAACATGCATTTCAGGCATTGATTGAGACACATATAGTTTTGGGTAAATTACACTCAAACCCTCTCTGAGATTGCCAAATTATCAAGTTCCCATTTAACTTTCATAATTACACTAACAACCCCTTTGAGTTTGACCATTTAGCAATTGTCATTTAATTCACATTAAATTTTTGTGATTTTTGGAGGAGAAGATCACTTATACTGTTTGTCTAACGTCCAAAACCTTAAGTCTAAAATGATTCTCAATAAAGGAACTAGGGATTTTTTGAGAGATTTGAGTGAAACAAAAATGGGGATTTTCTTTATTGTATTTTGGGTATGGGAATGAAAGAACTTTTCTTTGGAAGGCCAAATACGACTTTTTAAAAATAGAGATCTTAATTTTTTTAAAAATATTTTTAGCCAGGGAAATTTGAACTTTTTGCATTCTGTCAATCTAGATTTTTCAACTGTGCAAATTCAGATGGGTTGTCGATGTAGTTATAAAAGTTACAAAGAATTTGGTAATTAGTGTATCTTGGAGGGGTTTCGGTGTAATCAACCTTTGAATAAAATAATAAATCACTGAATTTTGTTGGATTTCTTATCTATCTATATTATAAAAATACGAATCACTTATCAGTGTTTTCTCTTTTTTCATTTTTTGTGAAGACTAAAACAACTTTATATAAGTGATAATAAATAATATTTATTCATGGCCTTTTAGTAATTTAAAAATTAGGAGTTAGACATCAAATAATACAGGATAAAATAAATATCACAATTATGAATAAAGAGTTGAACTTGTAATTGAACTCTATAGTATTAAAATTTTGTCTTACAAATAAATAAATAAATAAGAGTTGGCGACCATCTTCAATACATATAGTGTAAACACAATTTATTGAATGGATTATTCTTTTTATAACACTCTTGACGATCAATTGTAAACTAATTTCCTTTTTTAATACCTTTAAATCTGGTAGACCCATTTACTGTGTTTTCCTCATTGTAATGAGTGGAATAATTCATGAAAAAAAACAAAGATAAAGTTTGTAGATAATATAATTTTTTTATAAAAAAAGTATAATGCACAACTAAGTTTATTGAGTATTATGTTACAAATTATCAAAAAATTATTGGAACAAGACTCAGTAAATTACTAAAATATGCAATTAGTACAGTTAAAAATTACAAACATGTGTCTTGTGTGAATGTAATTAAATAAAAGATGACTTATAAGTAGAAAATATAATTATTTTACTAATTACTTCAAATCAGAAAAAAGAAATGTATAATTATATTATATTTTAGTGAATAAATGATAATGTAGAAATAAAAAGTTTAAAAACTATGTAAATGACAAAATAAATTAAAAAAAATATAAGTGGAGAAATTATATTCCAAAACTTGAAAAAAATCTAGCAAGTCTCATAAAGAAAAGGGGCTTTTACAAAAAATTGGCCGTTATGTTTTGGATGTTTGAGTTTTTGTCCTTTATGTTTGTTTTTATCAACTTTAGTCCTTTCTCTTTCAAAATCTTCAATTTGGACCCATTTTAGACTATTCCGGCGATTGAAATTGACGTGGCATAGAAATAATAAAATCAAAAGAAGGTTAAGGATATGATGGAACCTTAAATAATGAGAAAGTTAGCTAGTTCTTAAAAAAAATATTAATAAAATATATTGTGAAGAATCTCACACTTTCTATATTCATTTATAGAAAATAAGTAGAAAGAATCTACACAACTTTTTCTATTTATTGCATGAAAAACTTATTCAAAATTTTAATAGATAAACAAAAAATCAACAAGCTAAAATGAATCTTATACGAGTACAACTTTGAACTAAAAAGGAATCATAAAAAGTCAAACAAAATGATTTACAATTAATAATATGCTTTCTTTTATTTTTTTTTTCTTTTTTTAAAGAATGTGTTCTAGTAGAGTATTGATTTGGTCTAAGAGTTGCTATTTGAAGCAATGGAGAGGAGGAGGCAATGAAGGTGGATAGAGGTGGTAGTGGAAGTTGTTGTTAAAAGTAGTGGTTACAATATTAGAGGTGGATTTAATTACAATGGTGGAGGAGAAAACAATAGCGGTAAAGACCAATGTGAAAATAATTGTGCAGATGTAAATGAAAATAATGAAGAATTGACAAATTAGATAGATATGATAATGCTAATGGATATGGTGGACTAGTGTGACTAACATAAATTTCGACTATACTATATTAAAATCAGTGGCAATAGTAGTGGTGTTATGATGGAAAATAGTGACTTGAAGAAGTTGAATAATAAACCTTTTCAATATAGAATGTAATATACTCAATAATATTTAATTTATACTATAAATTAGAAGTTTCACAAATATAATAAGGACACATTTACTTAGTTAGAAAACACCGATTTAGACTAATTAAACCGTTGATGTCCGACATTTACTTTTCATGTCAACTAACATAGGTTATCCAGTGCGGCCCGTGAGAACACTTGTTTAGGTAGGTTTATTTAACCTCTCCAATTTGGAGAGTTAAATTAACCGGTGGATTGTCTATAGTTGTGAAATGACTTTGCAGGCCACCATCAGTCATAATTACATAGTATGCCATTCAGTAGCCCTAGTTTTGAAGACCATTCAGCCGTATAGAAAAAAACCATCTCTGTTCTTCCTTATTTCATCTTTCTGCAAAAAAAAAAAAAAAAAAAACAACCAAAAAATAAAAATTGTTCGAACGATGCAAGACCCCTATTTTTATTTTGGGTATATTTTATATTACCCGTTCTTTAATTGATTTTAGGCTGAGTTCTCCTCTGTCTTGTTCTTTTTAATTTTTCTTTTCCTTTTCCTTTTTTCCCATGAGGACGAATACAAAGAGCTGTAAATAATTGGGATTTGGGAGCAGATTATTCAGCGACATCTATTAATTATGGGGATTTTTTTAGTTGAGCATAGCATTGCCGAATCAATTTGCATTTTCTGAGAACCTGATACACGTTCGGTTATCTGAGGAAGAAAGGGGCACAAAGGTAAAATGATGTTTAAACCAATGTTGCCATACTTGGCTGGAAAACAAAATCGCGTGTTTCAGATAATTTTTTTAGAAATAAACTTCCAATGTGAACGAAAAAAATTGTTGAACTAAACCAACACAAACCCATTTTCAAACTCACATTAACTTGACTCCTGGTAAATGCGACTTCCGAAGAAAACTCATCCTAAGGAGTAAAATTTGATTGTTAAGCCACTATATATATATTACTTAACGAATACAACATCGACATATAATACAGTTAAAAATTGATTCAATCAAATTTTATTAAAAGAAAGCATGTGTAAACAAACTTTACACAAATAATATAAAAGTCTATGGTTATTCAATATCATTTTAACATATGTACATATGAAAAAAAAGAATTTGAAAAATTATATTAGCATATTTAATATCAATTTGATTGACTTTATCTGAAGTATACACATACAAAGACACATAAAAGATATTTTAAACATAATTAAAATTAATAGTGAAGGAAAAACTACTAAAAATATTTAAAAAAAGAAAGGTGATAAATAGTTATTTTTAAGTAAATATATATGTTAAATAATTGTATATGCCAATACTGGTATATAGGCAAATCTTTTTATTTCCAAGTATTGCAAATAAGTAAAAGTTACTATCAAACTTTGATAATTTTTTTCTAAAAAAAATTAAGGTATATGTTTGATCCTGCAAAAACTTTCAATTAGAATATTCTAAGAATTTGATAGATTAATCATAGTAACTTAATCATAAAAAGAGCTACTATCAAATTTTTTTTTATAAAGAATCAAAATAACCTTAAAAATTATTAGCGTGACATATCTAAAAATAATAACATAACAAAGTGGCAAATTTCAATAGTTTTTATTCGTTCATAAGATATCTTTAAAAAACAAAAATGTTTTTAATGTATTTATGTTGTACAATAATTAATATTTATATGGAAAAATAAGACAAGTGTTAATACTCATGTGCAGAGCGCGCTTTTCTTACTAGTTATTTTAGAAATGCATAGAATTTATATTTCTTGGGGTTTTATATGGTATAAAAATTTATATCTTACAAAAAAATTATAGCATGATATTAAATTAGTGTGTATATATAGAGCAATTTACACTTTGCACACCAAAAATAAGTAAAATGAGAACGTTACACCCTTAAATAAGAAAAATAGCATAATGCATATTGTAATTGATATAACTATGATAGATTGCATCCTCATTTATATTTAGACTAAAATACTACTAACATGATGGGTAAAATTTTCCCTTTGCTTTTAATTTTATTTTAATAATACAGTTTATTAATTTAGTTTCAATATGTTTAGTGCAAATTAATCTATATTTGAAATTTTTAAAAAATTATCCTAATTTGATTCTATTAAATGCTTAATTTAATTTTTCATATTTTGTGACAAATGTAATGTTGTTGGGTCATGGGAATATAATGTAAAAATTAATTATCAACGTTTAGTTGATTCCATAATAACTTCTAAATAATAATTTAAATTCTAAGACTTTGATTTTTAAATATTTAAACATGGCTTTAAAACTATATTAAATAATATATAAATATGTATATATATACATATATATTAAAATTCCTCATGAGTGTAATGTTCAAAAAATATATATTCAAGAGGAGAAATTCTAATTTAATATAGAATGCACATAATATTTTCATTTCAATTGTGTGTGTGTCGACATATATATATATATATTAATTAGACTTAAATTTGAATAATTAGCTATTATTCTTATTCGCCCACCAACATTATTGTTTTTTTTGGAAATGCTAATAAATTAAATGACCATTTATAGATACCCAAATTAGGATAATTATTTTGAAGTTAACACACACACACACACACACACACACACACACACATATATATATATATATATATATATATATATCTCAATTGCACTTTTCATTCTAAATAATTAATGAACACTTTGCACCCTAAAATATAAAAATGAATCATTTTTCTTTTTTCTATGGACAAGTTTATCCTTGATTTTAGTGGTATTTGGGTCTAAAAATAGGTAAGGGTGCAATCTATCATAGGTATATGAATTCGAGGGTGCACTGTGCTAATTTTCTTATTTAAAGGTGCAAAGTGTTCGTTTTGCTTGTTTTGGGGGTGTAGAGTGCAAATTGCCCTGTATATATACATAAAACAAAAATCACATGTACTATGAACATGATGCAATGTTATTTTATGCTATACTATCATGTTTGGATTTCTATTGGTAGACTTACTGATATTTATGATCATGGAAGGTCTTGTTTCAATATGACACAATGTTGTTGCATATTATTGATTTTATCAGTCGTATTTACCTAATGTTAATGTTAATGGACTTTAGACAAATGATATAAAAATTTGTAATTATTCAATGTCATCTTAATATATATATACATGAAAGAAAGAATTTTAAAATCTAAGTTAACATATTTAATTTCAATATGAATGATTTTGCCAACAGGATATAAGAGTAATAACTAAGTTATGGCAACGATGCCCTTCATTGAAATATAGGATGTTCGAGCTCCGACGTTCCTTCTTATAAGGTTAGTTATATTTGTACAATATTTCTAAATTGCATATTATTTTCAGGGCTAAATACATTTTACTCCCTTTAGCTATACTGCTTGTATCATTTACTCCCCTAAACTATAAAATATAACACTTAGCCCCCTCAATTAAATATATAGACAAGAATGACTTTAGTCTCTCTTTCTCTTTCCCTCCCTTCATATACTTAAAAATTAAACAATACACACACACACACATAAAAATTTTCACAAAATATTTAAAATAACTAATACTTTGAATTCAATTTTAAGCTATTATTTATTTAAAAACTAGTTTTTATATTATACTAAGCCTCAAGTTTTGGCTAATTGAAGAATCAGATCCCTGGCACTGGACAACAGAAAGCAGCCACTTCCCGAGTCCAAGTGCCTCGTGCTTCATTCTTGTTTCTATCTAAAATAGATCCCAAATGATACCCTTCAGATTCGCTAGAGAAATTTTAGATTGGTACAATATGAGTGATTGGTATTTCAAGCCTCGGGCTAATACATACACACACACACACACATATATATACACGCACTACTATAATCATTATTGTTGTTGTTGTTGTTATTTCGCGGGTGGATGGAACTAACTCTTTTCTATATTGATGGATCATGCAGAGAGCGTCGAGGATGGTGTTTATGGGATTGAAGGCTCTAGAATTTGAATTTTAATGTTGTGTATGTGCCAAAGTGAAAACCCTTTTATACTTTTCTCTACTGGTATCACTGTTTCATGTGCAATTGGCTTGATTAGAAATCTTATGTTGTATTATTAATCGAATGAGTCCAAAGCTGAAACACTTTTGTTAATATATCCATAACAGTACGTTTATTGTCACTGTCAATGTAAATTTTTACTGGTCATGAATTTTAAATTCGTAATCACTTATCTTCATCTACTCTATTGAACATAGCTAAGTATAATGAACTCAGAAACATCCTTGGCAAATTTCTATTTGATATCTCTTAATTCCTCTCGACATAAAAAGTACCATAGCAAATAAATGCACATCACCCTCAAGAATTTAGATGAAATATGAGCACCTAAAAGATTTCTGATATGCGATACTCTGGTTTTCTTGATATTATTTAGTCTCAAACGTCTCTGGTGTTCAGGGATGTTTTAGTAATATTTTTCGTTTACAATCCTAATGGAATAAGCAGTTTGTTAAATTGTGAAACTTGGAGGGGAGGTTACTCTAATTATAAAAGATTGATGGGATATTCGGTAAATTTGGATACTTTAGAGGGGACCTCTATGTATTTAACCTATTATATAATTTTGAAATCATGGGTGCACGTGCATTCTCTAGCTCCAATGTATAAATAAGGAATACAACCTCGAGAGTGTTTGCCTAAGTTTATAAACTTTTCAAAATATCTTATAACATGTTTGAGAGCTTATAAGCTCTTAAAATTTGTCTGGTAATTTTTCAAGTGAAGGAACTTTTAAGTTTTAAAAATAAGCTGTTAGGAGATTATGAACTCCAAAAAGGATAAAAAGTAAGCTCCCCCAACTTATTTTTCGAAACAACTTATAAGTTGTCTAATATCAAAACATAAAATAACATAAATGTCTTTTTTTTTCAATATAATATTCCTACTATCTAGATAATATTTATTTACCTGAAATTCATCCTACAATTATCATTACACTTAAAATAATTTATAAGCTCTCATTTTCACAAATAAAATCACAACTTATAAGCTACGATTTTATTTTTATCCGAATACTTTGACAACTTATTATTAAAATAAGATGTATAAGTTTATAAATTTTAAAAACATCTTATAAGCTTTACAAATTTTTAAACTCTTTCCAATAAACTTAACCACACACCTTCTTCCTTTATTGCTTAACAAATAATCCAAACAGCTCCTAAGCCTATGTGAAGTCAATTAGCCCAAGAGCATCCCACAAAATTGACAGCTCCTCAATTTCTGATGCAAGCCCAATATCAGGAACCATATGAATCAGCCCAAACATATAACCGTTGTGCCCAAGAAAAGTAATGCATATGAGCCCATAACAAACTCAAGCTAAAATTCAGAAGGCCCATAATATCAAGTATGTGTGTGCCACACGCCTTTGACACGACTCATATTGTGTTTTCACATTGTCGAATTTGTTGGGGATTTTTCCAAACTACTAATTAATATTAATAATTATTATTAAGTAGTATTATTCTTTACTTTCTTAAGGGTATTTTATCCCAAGCATTGTTTCTATATAAAATATTTCTTCACTCCAAATGTTGGCATTCAAGACACAACTTTTCATCATTTTTTTAAGTTAGAAACCAACTATATATATATATATGTATATATATTCTTGTCTTGGTTATATACAATATACGATCATGTTTTCTTAATTATCTTATTGATAATTTTCTTGTATGCTTTTTTTTTTTAATAAATGTGATTGGTGTATCTATTCATAAAGTGCAGTTTATAAATATAATTGGTTGAGGGTTTGTAATCCGGGAACAAAAATTTTCAAGAAAAGACACCTACATAGTATGGAAATTATTGTTTTTAAGAAAGTATCTTAAATGGTACACATAACCCAATTTTATTTCATTGCAGGTTTATTATTTAAGGAAATTTTTTCCTACCCCCTTGTAAGTTGGCTGAGTCTTCCCTCCCAATTAATTTTATTCTTTTTTTATTTCTTTCTTAATTTTTTTTTCCAAAAAACAAATTAATAAGACCCCCGCCCCCCTCCACCCTTGCTTCACTCCCTCCCTACCATCATCTAATTTGAATAGAGAACATAGTTAAATTAGAGTTCCAAATCTGAGTAAATTTGACTATTCTGAATAAAGATCGATAAGTATTTTCTCACTATAATCTAAATATGTTCTTTTTATTGAAATCAGACGATGTTATATTGTAATAAATATAATTCTTTTAAAAAAAAACGAATAAATGCATTCAATTTGTTTTTTTTTTAAAAAAAAAGAACATACACAAATTGAAGTAATTAATAAAAATATAAATGTTCATATTATTTAAGATTTCAAATATACGTTTGGTTGAAAAGTCAATAATTTTAGTTAAAACATAATTTAAAATTAAATTTAAATTATGAAATGCTTTGTGAACCATATATAGAGATATACATTGATATAGACTTAATGGTACTTTTATCAAAATACACAATTGACATAGGGGTGAGTAAGCGAGAGTGGAGTGCTAATGAATTGCCAATAATACGCAAAGGTTAATTTAAGGAAAATTCTAGTTCCAATTTGGTTTGGCCATGCCACGCTAATTAATTATGCTTTAGGCTATATTTGGAATAAGAATTTTGTTGAGAAAAAGTGGGAGAAAAATAGAAAGGATAAAAAATGAATATATAGAGTACTATCATTTGAAGCAAAGAAAAAATTTTCCTTCTTATTTTCCTTACCAAAATCTAAGAACCAAACGGCGGGTTAGTGTTATTGTATTTGGCATATAATTGGACATTTATTTAAAAAATACACCAAGTATAGTACAAATATTAATAATATTGGCACAGTGGATGTGTATGACTAATAAGAAAAATAATATAATAACATCCTAAAATTTTAGAAATAGCTATACTATCAAAATAGTTTTTAACAACTTTAATAGATCCCTCAAATTAATGTTAAGTAAAATTAAAATAATTTAAAATAAAATTAAAAAAAACAATCACAAAGAAAGTAAAAGAAAATTATATCCGAAAATGGTCTTTGGATAGTAAAAAAAAATAGCATAGACAAAAAAAAAAATAATAAACTAAATGTGTTTACTAAACAGTATATATTGTCTCTTTATATAATAGCATAGATAGTATAAATAATTCACTTCCTATAGAATTAAAACTTTTTGCCGAATTTGAATTTTTTTTTTTTTTTTTTTGGTGGAAGCTGTGAACAGCAAATGTTCCCACAATTATAGTCGGCAACCGTAGCACAGTGACTCGTTTGCGGGCCTTGGCCTGAAAATATGCGTGTACAGTGCTAAGATGCCACAATTATTTCCCAGCGACTTCATTCGACTACTTTATGGTTTTCTGGAATAACTGTGACTACTTTGTCAGACGACATTTAATTCTTTTCTTTGGCATCAATGATGGAGAGAATAATTTGAAAAAGCTTTAGTGTACCTGGATTTCTTTCTCTGTAACTCTTCTTCCTTGAGAGATGGCTTATGCTACTCTTGTTTCACTTGAACAAACCTTACATAAATTACTACAAGATCATGATCAAGATCCCACTTCTTTTCACCAAAAACAACATATTCAATGCCTCCATGAACACGTTGCGTTCTTTCAAGAATTCTTTGACGATTTCCCCGAGAAATTAGACAAGAATTTGGAAGCAAGAATCGAGAATGTAGCGAATGAAGCTGAAGATACTATCGAAGGTTTCATGTCTAGAGAAATTTGGTCAAGTCTTGAGTTTGCACAGCATCAACCGAAGCTTACGCTGCTTCGTTATGATAGGCTGAATCAAGAGTTAGAAAAACTAATAAAAGAGATAGATTTAATCGTTGGAGACGTGATGGAGATAAAGAATAACGCCGTAATCGGAGACTTGCAGCACAGCGATTCTTCGGCTGCTACTCCATCTTCAGGATTTCCACCTACCAGTAAAGATGCCATGGTTGGTTTTGACGACGACTTGATGGCTATAAAGGAACGGCTTTGTGGAGAATCATCGAATCTTCAAGTCATCCCAATCGTTGGTATGGGAGGTATTGGCAAGACTACTCTTGCCAAAAATGCTTTTCATGATTCATTAACAACGGAGCACTTTGATGTTCGTGCTTGGGTCACAGTTTCACAACATTATAGTGCACAAGAAATTCTTTCAAATATTCTGGGTTCTATCAGGGAAAGATATAGAACAGGAGACGGAGTTGAAGAAAGAATGACATCAATGGCGGAGGTTGTGTACAAAAGCTTAAAAGGTAGGAGGTATCTCATTATAATGGATGATATGTGGGACACAAAAGCATGGGATGATGTAAAGATGATATTTCCTGATGACCATAATGGAAGTCGAGTGATGTTAACCACAAGGTTATCGAATGTGGCTGCTTATCCTGACTCTTCTAGTCCTCTTCATGAGATGAAGTTCATGGATGCCGATCAAAGTTGGGATTTGTTTAAGCAAAAGGTGTTTCCAAAAGAAAATTGTCCTCATGAATTAGAAACCATGGGAAAGGAGATTGCAAGAAGTTGTAGAGGACTTCCCCTTGCAATTGTCCTTATTGCAGGAGTTGTGACCACGGTAAAAAAGACTCGAGCTTCGTGGGAAAATATTGCAAGAAATGTAAATGAAGCTGTTCGGTCAACAAACAATGAGGAATTTGGCAAGAGAGTGCTATCTCTAAGTTATAACCACTTGCCTCATCATTTGAGGTCATGTTTTCGGTACATGGGAGGCTTTCCAGAAGATTATGAGATCGGCATCTCAAGACTTATCAAATTATGGGTAGGTGAGGGCTTTCTAAAACTAAGTGGATCTAAAAGCTTCGAAGAGGTGGCGGAAGATTATTTGGAGGACCTTATCAAGAGAAGTCTTGTCTTGGTTATCAAGAGGAAGGCTAATGGAAAAATCAAAAGTTGCAGTGTCCATGATCTATTACGAGACTTCACCATAAGAAAAGCCCAAGAAGAGAAGTTCAATCTGAATGCCATGGGTAGGTATGTCCCTAGTGTGGTTCAAAGAAGAATAAAAGATCAACGGCGTATAATTGTTGTCGATTCTGATCTAAGTTTCCTTGAAAACGTTCATGGCTCAACAATCCGTACTATCATGTGCTTCCAATGTGGTGCGAGATCTCTAGGCATTTTAGGGAATTTCAAATTGCTCAGGGTATTGGATCTACTACATGCTTACAACATTAGTTATTCAGACTCACTCCTCGCTGAAGTGTTTGAGCTATTTCATTTAAGGTATCTTGCTTTTATCTCTCCCATAAAGATTCCTGCAACCATATCAAATCTTAAGAATCTTCAAACATTGATCATTAATCCTTATAGTATAACATGTTTGCCATTGGAAATTTGGAGAATGCCACAGCTAAGGCATCTTGTCTTATGGTCCATGAGTCTTTTACCGGATCCAGAAGAAGCAAGTTTTGCTCTAGAAAACCTGCAAACAATTTCGAATGTACTAAATTTTATTTGTGATGAAAGGATCCTTAAGATGATATCAAATGTAAAGAAATTGGTGTTCTCTTATGTTGGAAGAGTGTGTGTCGATTATTATCACCTTGACAATCTTGCATATCTGCATCAACTCCAAAAACTGAAAATTACGATATATCCTGGTTTTCAAGGAAAGCTCTTTCCTATTTTTCCTCAAACGCTGAAAAAGCTAAGCTTGAGTGGTTTGGGACTCCCATGGGGACTCATGGGCATTGTTGGCCTGTTGCCTAACCTTGAAGTGCTTAAGCTAAGAAATCACGCTTGCATTGACGACCAATGGGAAACAACTGAAGGAGAATATCAACGGCTCAAGTATTTGCTAATTGAAGAATCAAATCTCTGGCAGTGGATAACTGATAGTGACCACTTCCCAAGCCTCAAGTGCTTAGTGCTTCGTCGTTGTTGGGAACTAAGAGAGATTCCAGAGGGTATTGGAGAAATTCCGACACTTGAGCTGATTGAAGTTGATGGCTCGAACATATTTCTTTGGGAGTCCGCCAAACGGATACAAGAGGAACAAAAAAGTTACGGAAATAATGCCCTTCAAGTTCGCAAACCGTCATAATTAGGAATACTGAGCTAACGGTATTTCGAGCCTCTAGACTATCACTTATTTTCATCTATTCTATTGAGCATTATCATTGGGAAATTCAAGCCCAAACCCGACTCGACTTTATTATGGGAACATGGGCCTTGTCGACTCAGCCAAAAGGGTGAAAAAGGAACAACAAAATTGGGGAAATGATGCTCTTCAAGTTCGCATCGTGGCTTACTTTCAAAAACCAAGGAAATGAAGGCTCATTGCTATTTCAAGTTGGACACTCTGATTCTAATCAGGTTAGATATTATTCATCCCTGCGTGTCTTAGGTCCATAATGACTTTATTTAATAATGCAACTTAGCTTTCAGAGTTTCCAAAATTGTTGTTTGATGATGAGCCCATTGATCAATTCTGGCTTGATGCAGATGAGACACAGGTGTGCTCTGCAAATTCAAGAGGCAGAGGAGTAATTATTCAAGGATGATGTTTATAAATTCAAGGTCATCTTTGTTTTGTGTGAAATAAGAACCTCGGTTTGTTGTGTTTTCATGATCTTTTTCCTATACGATTGAAAGAAGATAGTTTTGTTTTTGTATATTTGTATGGTCTTTGTATGGAAAAGAAAATATTATCTGACGTGTAGTATATAACGATGTTGAACTATTGATATTTAAATGTGATGGTAAGAATCTTCATTTCAAATCAATCAAATAATGTTAGGATAAATGCTACTATTTAGTTTGCTAAGAATCCCATTATGAGAATGTGGGTAAATGCTAATTCCGCCCCACGAAGTTGTCTATTTTTAAATTGCATCTCATAAAGTCTCAATTTTCACATTTGGGCCCATATTGAACAAAAATTCTCATATTAGGTGGGGTGGTGGTTTGGGGGGGGGGGGTGTCATTTTGTTTAGGTAGGATATTTGATGGGTTGTTGGTTGCATTGCTCTCTATTTCTTGGTTGCCTATGATGTAAGTTTTTTCCTTGAAATATATACTTTAATTGGGACTAGTAGCATTTGATTGGTGTTCTTTTTGTGATTGTTCATGGTATGATCAGAGAGAAAATTATGTAATATGGTCCACTTTAAAATTGATTAGTATTGTTCTCTTTTCACCACCTTTTGTTATTGTAAGTGATTAAAAATGCATATTTTGTGTATTTCAAGACTGAGAATGCAACTACATATAAATTATAGGACCAAAAGTGCATTTTCCCCTCTGGAAAGTGAGTCTAACACGTGCGTATTCCATCCAAAATTTAATGAAAGTCCTTTTTTCGCCACCAAACAGTATCCAGTGAGACCAAAATTGATTATTACGATAGTAATGGCACTGAAAATGCAACTATTTATAAATTATGAGACCAAAAATGCACTTTTACCTAAAAAGAAGTAGTCGAAATAAGAAAAAGAAAAATGAAAAACACAAGCTTAATTTTTATTTATGCTACAGGGTGTGGCATACTCTGTACGTGTATAAAATAAAAAAAAAATTTGATCACATATTTAATAAATTTATAATTTTATATATGATAAAGATTGATTGAAAAGTAAATTTATATATTACAAAAAAAATGATGAAAAATTAAATTGAGTATTATTATTAAAAACAAATAAAAAAATAAAGTAGTTGAATTGAAAAGAATATTTTTTTCTTATTCACTTTTGTCAATGAAATTTCTTACAAGCTTCAAGGCTAATTTAATGACATCTAACTTAAATACATTCAAAGGAATATTTGTTTTCCTAATTTAAAAGATATCCTAAATATCCTAAAATAGGTGAAAAAATATCTCAATACTCGGTAAAAGTATCTCAACAAAAATAAATTAAATATTAAAAATAAAGATATGACAGTACAAATTAAAGAGAGATAATATATAATGTTGAAAAAAATATATAATCGAAAAAATATATAATGCTAAAAAGAGGAGGGAGAGAGAAAGTGAGAGAAAAAAAGGAGAGAGGAAAGAGAAAAAAGAAAAAAGTCAGGCCAAAAACACCGAATAATTATTAGAGAGTATTGGTGTTTTATAAAAATGTATAGATATTCATTTTCTTGACAAAGATTATTTTACCCCCAAAAGCTTTGGATTATTCACATTGTAGACCATGTGTCAGTTTGTCTGGATTTCTTGTATTCGACACTTTTAAGGGTAGAGTAGAAATTATAGTCATATATATTGATAAAGTTTTTGTAATTATTTTAAAATTTTATGTTTATTTTATTTTTCTCTTTGAATTTGAAAACAACCTTTATTAATAGCTAACAGCAGAAGCACGCAGCACTCATGGTCATGGATCGTTTCTGCCAACATCAATAGAATTATAGAAACGGGGCAAAAAATATCCATGTTTGATTTTCACAAATAAGAGATGCATGAATTGAAACTCCATCTCAACTCATCACAGTGTTTGGAAAAATTGTTAAAAATCCCTAAAATAAATTTTTATATTTCAAAATAGTTTTTTCAACCCAATGGGACTTTTGGGATTATAATTAATTTTATGTGCTTTTTGGATATAAAAACTATTCCGACGACCAAAATTAGTGTGACATAAAAATAATAAAACCAAAAGAAGGTTAAGGATATTATGGTACCTTAAATAAAGAGAACGATAACTAGTTCTAGAAAAAAAAAATATTAATAAATTGTACTGCAAAGAATCTCACACTTTTTACCTTAATTTTATAAAATATAAGTAGAAGGAATCTACACAACTTTTTCCATTTATTACATCAAATACTTATTCAAAAATTTTAATAGATAAACAAAATTCAACAAGCTAATATAAATGTTATACAAGTACAAATTTGAACTAACAAGTAACCATAAAAAGTTAAACATAATAATTTACAATTTTTTTTTGGTTGAAAATTTACAATTAATAATATGCTTTCTTTTCCTTTTCTTTTTCCTTTTTTTAAAGAATGTATACTAGCATGGGAGCGATTTGGTATAAGAGTTGTTATTTGAGGCGAAGGAGAGGAGGCAATGAAGGCGAAGGTGGAGGTGGTAGTAGAGGTTGTTGTTAAGAGTATTGGTTATAATATGAGATGTGGATTTAATTACAATGGTGGAGAAGAGGACAATAGCGGTGAAGACAAAGGAGAAAATTTTAGTGCATAGGTAAATGAAAATAATTAAGAGTATGAAAATAACATAAGCATGATAATACTTGTGAATATGGTGAAACAATGAGACTAACATAAATTTTGACTTTACTATGTTAAAATCGATGGTAGGGGTAGTGGTGCTATGATAGAAAATAGTGACATGAAAATGTGGAACAATAGACCTTCTAAATATAGAAAGTGATATACTCAAAAATATTTAATTTACTATAAAGTAGAAGTTTCACAAATATTATAAGGAGTAAAAATAATAGTTAAGCTATTATATATTTATTACTTAACGAATACAACACCATCATGTAGTACGGTTAAAAATTGATTCAATCAAATTTTATTTCAAGAAAGCATACGTGATCAGACTTTAGACAAATAATATAAAAGTCCATGGTTATTCAATATCATCTTTAACATATGTACACAAGAAAGAACAAATTTTAAAAATTATATTAACATATTTAATTTCAATGTGATTGATATCATCTAAAGTATACACATAAAAAGACACATAAAAGATATTTTAAACGTACTTAAAATCAATAGTGAAGGAAAGAGCTACTAGAAATACTTTAACAAATATATGTTATAAATATTTATTTTTAAGTAAATATAGATATTAAATAATTGTATGTGCTAATAGCAGTATATATGCACATCTTTTTATTTGCAATTATTGCAAGCAAGTAAAAGCTACTATCAAATATTGATAATTTTTTTTCTAAAAAGAATTAAGACATATATTTGATTTTGTAAAAACTTTCAATTACAATATTTTAATAATTTGATAGATTAATCATAGTAACTTACTCATAAAAAGAGTTACTATCAAAAATAATTTGTAAAGAATCAAAATAACCTTAAAAATTATTAGTGAGACATATCTAATAATAATATAACAAATTGTCAAATTTCAATAGTTTTTATTCATTCATAAGATATATTTAAAAAACTAAAATATTTTCAATATATTTATCCTTTACAATAATCAATATTTTTATGGAAAAATAAGACAAGCATTAATACTCAT
Organism: Petrea volubilis; assembly: GCA_026212405.1. Lineage (NCBI taxonomy): Eukaryota > Viridiplantae > Streptophyta > Magnoliopsida > Lamiales > Verbenaceae > Petrea > Petrea volubilis. Next base: position 551,823 of record CM047883.1, on the reverse strand, counting down.
GAGCAAAGCGTATTTTTCTTACTAGTTATTTTAGAATTGCATAAAATTTATATTTCTTGGGGTTTTGTATGGTATGAAAATTTAGACCTTACGAAAAAATTATAGCATGATAGTAAATTAGTGTGTATATATAAATATACATTTAACAAAAATAGCATATATTATGAAAATGTTGCAATGTTATTTTATGCTTGTAACGCAAATTTCGAGTCTATTGAATTAAAAGACAAGAAAAATCGTACAAATTGAATTTAATGAAATTATTGAAAATAAAGTGGGTACAATCTCTAAACTTGATCCTCTGATTCTTCCTTCACGAATTTGAAATTTGAAAATTCAAACACTTCCGGAGCGGATTTGGTGGTTTGATCTTCTTGGAGCTTGATTTGGTCTTCAATAACGTGATTCGTAGGCTTTGTAGCTTGATTACGAATCAAACACTGAGATTTTAGATGAACGCCGTGAAAACCGTTGACTTGACTTGATATATATTTGGAAAGAATGCTGATTTGCTGGCTTAGGACCTTGTCTGCAGATCGAACGTCTTGATTTGGTTGATCTTGGTGAAGAACGTCGGGAACTTCGCCTTGATCGTTGTGTATTTGACTTAGGAAAAACGTTGACTCGCTAGCTTCGCACCTTGATTGCGGATCAAACGCCTGAATTTGATGACCTTCGCGAAGAACGCCGGGAACTTCGCCTTGATCGTTGTGTATTTGACTTGGGGAAAACGTTGACTCGCTGGCTTCGCACCTTGATTGCGGATCAAACGCCTGGATTTGATGACCTTCGCGAAGAACGTCGGGAACTTCGCCTTGATCATTGTGTATTTGACTTGGGAAAATGTTGATTTGCTGGCTTCGCACCTTGATTGCGGATCAAACGCTTGAATTTGATGACCTTCGCGAAAAACGCCGGAAACTTCGCCTTGATCATTGCGTATTTGCCTTGGGAGAACGTTGATTCGCTGGCTTCGCACCTTGATTGCAGATCAAACGCCTGAATTTGATGATCTTCGTGAAGAACGCCGGGAACTTCAACTTGATCACTTCGAATCTTCTTGAGAGAATCGCGGGGTTTCCTTCACTTCTCTTGCTCTGAAGACTTCTTATGCTTCGATGTATCTTTTTCTGTCTGTGTGTTTTTGGCTTGTTGAGAAGACCTCTATTTATAGGTGTAGGGGAGAGTCTCTTGCCATGTTTACTTGACAAAATGATGCAATTTGATTGGTCAGTTCAAATTTGCTAGCAATTCATTTCCTTAATGAAAAGATACAATTTGAATTGCCAAAATATAATAATATCTAGCTTATACATTTGCAGGATATTAGTTTACTTGCCAAAATAATAATACCTAGTATATATGTTTGCAAGATATTATTTTATTTGCCAAAATAATAATACCTAACATATATGTTTGCAAGATATTATATTTATTGCCAAAGTTATAATACATAGCATATATGTTTGCAAGATATTATATTTATTTGCCAAATATTGTAATTTGATACTTGGCATTATTTGATTGGCCAAGAAAATATATATTAAAATATCAATTAATTAACTATTTTATTTAGGAATTAAATTTGAGTAGATTCCACAAATAAAAATAGAAAATATAATATTGATATTTAAAATATTATTTGCCACATGTCGGCATTTAATTGGTTGTATATTTTATTTGTCTACAATGCTATACTATCATGTTTGGATTTCTGTCAATAGAATTACTGATATTTATGATCACGGAAGGTCTTGTATAAATATGGCACAATGTTGTTGTATATTATTGATCTTATCAGTCATATTAACTAATGTTCTCCATTATTTTTTTGGGATAATTACCCTCATCTCCCCTGAGTTTAGGTGAAATTATTAATAAGCCCCTCTTGTTTTGAAAATTATCAATACCTCCCTGAATTTTGTCCCCTTATTGTTAAATCAGATAAAAAGACTATAATACCCTTCCCCCTTACCCTCACTTCCCCTAAGTTTTGCCAAAATTACAAATAACCCCCTTTTATTTTGAACATGAATAATACCTCGCCTCGCCACCATTTCACCACTATTTGGATGGTGAAGCTATACACCAATTTTTTCATCTCTTTAAGCCCGTCAAAACCCCTCAATAAATTTTGTTAACGCTTCATTCATTTGAATTTAATTGAACAAAAACTACATCAAACTCTAACTCAACATTACATCCCCTCTGTCTAATTTCTCTACCACTATTGGCCCTATCCAAAAATGGGTTTCACCAATGTGTTGCTCACTGCAATTAGCTCAAGACCATTTCAGATCCCGCTGAAAAAACCCATCGAAGAGCGCGACCCTTCGTTTCGTGTCTTTTTTCAAAAATATTACAGATATATTCTTGTGTAATTCGAAAAATTACAATAAACATCCTTCAAGTTTCAAAACCTTACAATAAATAAGGGTATTTTGGTCCTCAAAAAATGATGAAAAATTGACCGAGGGCATTTTCAGTAATTCACTACCGACAAGGTATTTTTTGTAAACATTGATATATGTCAAGGGCATATTAGTAATTTTTAAAATAAGAAGGGATTATCTGTAATTTCACCTAAATTCAGGTAAGGTGAGAGTAATTATCCCTTAGTTTTTTTTATGTCAAATAGGGTTTATCATTAATTAAGCCGATGATTATTAAATGGAGCACTAACTAATTAAGCCTTCAATCAATGTATGCTGCTTTGTAAAAGTTGATACGATAGCAGATGTCGTTTATAAAAATGAAAGATTCGATTCTGCTTAATTAAAATCAGATAATCTCCGGACAACTAATTGATAAGTCTAAAATTATATATTTTTATGTGCTTAATTGTTGTATTTTTTATTAAAAATTAGTAAAGTTTGATGGTTATATTGTTAAATTTTAATTAAGTGTAATTAAACTTTATTTTTAATAAAAAGTGTTAAAAGTCTTGAAAAATTCCTATTCGATGACACATTTCCTTTTTTTATTAGGATTCTACAAACGAACAAGGAAATTTGATCGCCAATTGGATTCGACTATTAAAGAAGAAAATTTGATTATGATTACGATTCGGCCTACCTTCCCGCATCTATAAATATGATTGTTCCCCACATTATTCGATGAATTTGGATGGCGTACTGAAGAGAATAATTGAATGGGGATGTGACAACCATGAAGAATCAACTCTCAATTACTGAAAAGGCTACATATTAGTTCGTTTTATGTTTTCTTTTATGTTTTTGTTTCTTTTAGTCAATTTTATTTTTATTATATCTAGATAATTTATGTTTTTAGGACTTTAGCTACAAATAATAACCTTTCCTTTATTTATTTTTATAGTCATTTGGTGCCAGACTTACTCTGTGAGGGAATGGAGAAGGAGGAGGAGGAGGAGAAGAAGGAGGAGGAGAAGGCGGTGGACAAAGAGCTGGAGGTGAGGTGGTACCATACAAGTGGGAAAATGGACTTAATGACAATGATGGAAAAGTGGGTGGTGGTGAAGATGAGGATAGAGGTAGCTGGGCAAAGATAATGATAAAAATAATATTCTTGTGAAAGATAGAAGTGGGTCAAGATGGTAGATATGGTGGAAAACTGGCAGTGATTATATTAACATAATTGCCATTTAAAAAAAGATTGTATTAACATAAGGTATAGAAGAAGAATAGTAGAATGGGGATATACAACTCTAAATCCCTTGTATATAGAATTTGATATAGTCAAGTTTAATTTGACTGTTAACTAGAAACTGAGTTTTAAGTAAAAGTATTAGTTAAACTTTCTACATTTCTTGCTTTATCCATAGGGGTAGCAATTCTGGTGGATCAGGTGGGTTGGGGTTGGATTCAGGTAGGAGTATAGCACAAAATCTCACAATTCTAACTCAATTCATGATCTATCAAACTTATGAGACATCAACCCTAACCCAATTTGGTTGGATTCGTGTCAACCCGTGTTGACCTGTTTTAAATAAAAATTCCAACTTTTCTAATGAAAAAATTAAAGTAATTAGAATTTATTAGTTAAAAGTTGATTTTTTTTCCCTAATTTTTTCATTTAGCTAACTATACTATATATACATTTATTTTGTATGCACTATATAAACACACCCCTTCACTAAATCTATCGAAAATTTTGTGACAGAGAGATTTATACATGTTGTCACAGTTTTAGAGTATCATCACATCATGTGATGATTAATGATAGAATTCAATGTAAATCAAATTAAATAAACAATTAGTAGCATGATATTTACTAACAAATTTGTTATAAATGAAATCTAACATAGAAAACTAAATTTGTAATTGGTTCGTCACTAAAAAGTATACATTCTTGTAGTGACAGTCGGCTACATACAAAATGTATATTTGGAATTTACATTAGAAATCAATGAATTCATTTCCTACTCTAATTTATTTAAATTTTATTTATACTATATTGTAAAAATTAATGTTTGATGAAAAATTTTCATTTAACATTAAAATAAATCAATATAAAACTTCAATGAATGCAAATAAAGAATTAAATGAAGAAGATATGCTTTTTTTGAGGGAATAAGAAGATGATAACTAACATAATTATAGTTTTTCATTTAAATTGACTTTTCACTTATTTAAAAATTTTAACAATCTCTTATCTTTAAATATCTAAATTTTTTTATATGTTTAATAATTAAAAAAAAATTATTCTCTTTTTCATAAATTTTCCTATATTATATTATTAATGATTAATTATAACACATCAAAATATTATAATTTATAATTTATACATAATATATATTTCTCTAAACGAGAGAGAACTGAGAAAAAAAAATTTAAAAATGATTTAGGTCGAATTGATTCAGATTATCAATTAACTCATAAAAAGAAATTGAAATAAAGTATATTTATGGGACTAAAATTATAATTACCCTTAAAGTACGACTAAATTGTATGATTAAAAAAATTAGTAGAAAAAGAATTAAAAGAAAATTATAGAGAAAGGCATTTGTCTTCTTGTATACTTTTTCCCTGGGCCAGTGCAATAATTCCGTAAAGTAATGTCCACAACAGGTATGACATGAGCAAGCAATTTCAAAGAACTTTGTTAGACAACTTTAGATTCTTTTCTTTGTGTAAAACCAGAACTAGTTTATTCTCACCACTAATCTGTCTAAATTCCTTTTTGTTCTGTCAGTAGACCATGGCTTATGCTGCTCTTGTTTCACTCTCAGAAACCATACATAAATTACTTCAAGATCATGATGATCAAGATTCCACTTTTCTTTATGAAAAACAACAAATCAGACATCTCCATGAAAACCTTATTTTCTTGCAAGAATTTCTTGAGGATTTTCCAGAGAATGCCAAACAATGGGAAGCGAGAATCAGGGATGTAGCACACGAAGCCCAAGATATTAGTGAAATTTTTTTGTCAAAAGAAGTCCAGTCGATTGTTAAGTCTGCAGCGTATCAAGGAGAGCTGAGGCTTTGTCTCGATTTCCGAGCTCTGGATTATAAGTTACAAAATGTAGAAGAGGAATTTGATGCAATCAAGGTAGAGGTGATGGAGACAACCAAAGACGTGCAACTCAATGATTCGTCTGAGTTTGCTAGTACGTCCGTACCACGAAGGTTTGCACCCACCGGCAAAGATACCATGGTTGGTTTTGAAGACAACTTGCTAGCAATAAAGACTCGGCTTTGTGGAGACTCATCCAAGCTCGAGATCATCCCGATCTTTGGCATGGGCGGGATAGGTAAGACGACTCTCGCATGGAATGCTTTTGATGATCAATTATCCGTGGACCACTTTGATATTCGTGCTTGGGTCACAGTATCGCAAAATTACAGTGCACGAGATATTATTTCATGCCTTCTAGTTTCCTTGGAAGGAGAAAGACCTCGACCAAGCAGTGTATCACAAATGGCAGAGCGCGCGTACAAAAGCTTGAAGGGTAGGAGGTATCTTATCGTAATGGATGATATGTGGAGTGTAAAGGCATGGGATGATATAAAATTGATATTTCCTAACGACCATAATGGAAGTCGAGTCATGCTAACAACAAGGCTAGCGGATGTGGCTGCTTATCCGGACCCTTCAAGCCCTCTACATGAGATGAGCTTCATGAATGTCAATCAGAGTTGGGATTTGATCAAGCAGAAGGTGTTTCCACGAGAAGACTGCCCTGGTGAATTAGAGATCATTGGAAAAGAGATTGCAAGAAGTTGTGGAGGACTTCCCCTTGCAATTGTCCTTATTGCAGGACTTTTGACCACAGTTAAAAGAACTCAAACGTCGTGGGAGAAAATTGCCAGAAAAGTAGATCTAGATGAGCAATTAGAAAGAAGAGTACTATCATTGAGTTTCAACAACTTACCTCACCGTTTGAGACCGTGTTTTCTATACATGGGAAGCTTTCCAGAAGATTATGAGATTCGTGTCTCGAGATTGGTCAAATTATGGGTAGCTGAAGGTTTTATAAGACCGCGTGAATCTAAAAGCTTCGAAGAGACGGCAAAAGAGTATTTGGAGGAACTAGTCAAGAGAAGTCTTGTCTTGGTTACCAAGAGGAAAGCCAATGGAAAAATCAAAAGTTGCAGTGTCCATGATCTATTGCGGGACTTGTGCAAAAGAAAAGCCCAAGAAGAGAAGTTTTATCTAAATGTCATAAACAGGCATGTTCCGAGTGGGGTTCTTAAAAGCATAAAAAATCAGCGTCGCATAATTATAGTTCATTCTCATCATCATCAGGATTTCCTTGAAGACATTCATGGTTCTAATGTCCGTACTGTCATTTACTTCCATTTTGATGAGACATGTTTCGGCTCCTTTTGCTTCCAATGTGTTAGGAGTTCTCTAAACTTTTTAAGAAAGTTTAGATTGCTCAAGGTTTTGGATGTGCGTATCAAAGCTTTTCAAAAACTTCCTGATGAAGTATTTGAGCTATTTCATTTAAGATTCCTTGCTTTTGCTCCCACCAGGATTCCTGCAACCATATCAAATCTCAGAAATCTTCAAACATTAATCATTTATCAGCCAGGAACGGGGTGGAACAGCCTTCAATTTATGGTATGTTTGCCATCGGAAATTTGGAGGATGCCGCAACTAAGGCATCTTGTCTCATTGTTTACGGGTCTCTTGCCCAATCTAGAAGGAGAAACTTTTGCTCTGGAAAACCTGCAAACAATTTCAGAGGTAATAGATCTTATATGTAATGAAAGGATCCTCAAAATGATTCCGAACGTAAATAAAATGGGGATCTCGTACGTTGGAGATGTATTTGTGGATGATTATCACCTCGACAATCTTGTATATCTGCATCAACTCGAAAAATTGAAACTAAAGATATATCCGGGTTTTCGAGGAAAGCTCAATCCTATGTTTCCTAGGACGCTGAGAGAGTTAACGTTGAGCTGTTTGCAACTTCCATGGGGAGATATGGGCATTGTTGGCTCATTGCCTAAACTCGAAGTGCTTAAACTGAGAGATTACGCTTGCATTGGTAATCAATGGGAAACAACTGAAGGAGAATTTCCTCAATTGAAATATTTGCTAATTGGTGAATCGAATCTCCAGCATTGGACAACTCAAAGCAGCCACTTTCCAAGCCTCCAGTGCCTGGCGTTTCACTTTTGCTGGTATCTGAGCGAGATTCCAGATGGTATTGTAGAAATTCCAACACTTGAACTGATTGAGGTTGATGATGAGAACATATCCCTTTTCGAGTCGGCCTACGCGAAACAAAAGGAACAACAAAGTTATGGAAATGATGCCCTTCAAGTTCGCAAGAGACTCTGCTTCCAATAAGGTATACACACACACACACACACACACACACTATTTTTATGACTTTTAAAATTTGTCTTTTATTAACTTGAGAGATGGGATAACATTCAACATTGAATCCACCTCTAATTTGTGAAAACTAGCTAGACGGAATGTGTTCCATCTCTAAATCCATATAAGACAGTGTTCTGTGATAATTAAGATAGAGAGAGACTGTGTAGTGTGAAGTCACCCTAAATTTAATTTTCTTCTTCCTCACTCTAAGCTAGCCTTGTTGCCTGTTGTTGTTTTTCCATCATTTTTCATTTGCAAAACTGTTAATATATTATGAGATTATGAATATATATTTCTTTCATTATTATCAATTGTGTATTCTGTAAATATTGTCTTTTTCTAGATTAAGAGATTCAATTTTATTTTTTCCCTAGGTTAGATGATTTGGCGGATTTGATTTTCGTTTATATATATATATATATATATATATATGTTGCACATATTCTTTGAGTAATACAACAAAATGTTTTAGCATAATTTTTTTATGGTATTAGAGCAAGGTTGAGAATTCTCCAAAAGTATTAATGTACCACTTCGACACGGAAAGCATTGATTTACTCTATTTTCTAGTGAAATACACTCATTCCTTTTCCACTTCGACGTGAAAAGCGTCGCTCTACTGTATTCCCTAGTGAAATACACTACTTCATGTACCACTTCTACCCCGAAAGTGTTGCTTTACTCTATTCACTAACGAAATACACCCATTCCTTTACTATGACTACAACTCAAGGACAAGGAGCCCCTATCAATATGAGTGGAATCTCGAGTTTCACTGCAGACCAGATCTAACGCTTACTATCTCTTATAGAGTCCTTAAAGCGCGGTTTAGGGAATCTCTTTGGTAAAATTTCATTGTGGATTCTCGACACGAATGCCTCATGCCATAGGACTAGAGATTTGAATTTTCTGTCCAATATTTGTGAATTGGGCCATCCACAATCAGACTACTTGATGGAGTTCAAACCATAACCACTTAAGGTGCTCGTGTGATCTTAGGCTCAGGAACGATTCTAAATGATGTTTTGTACGTTCCAAAACTAACTTGCAACTTGGTTTCTATTGCTCAATTAATTGAGTTAAATTGTTTGGTAACATTTACTAATAAACTTTGTCTGATACAGAACCGCATTCGAGAAGCCTGATTGGAGGGAGTAGCATGCAGAATGGGGTATGCTATTATGAGCCAGTGACATCATATTTTGATTCAAATATGGAAAGAAGAGTAGATTTCAAGCTTTGGCATCATTGTATGGGGCGTCCTCCTTAAAAATTTATCTTTATCTTTACTTCCTGAGTTAGTAGGGGGTAACTGTTCAGGGAGGCATGGTGGATCGAGAGTTTTGTGATATATGTTTTCGAGTCAAACAAACTCGCCCAATTTCCTATTCGTAATAAAAGAGCATGCAGAATGGGGTATCCTATTCATCCATTGCAACATATGGGGTCCTTATCCCAAAGGTTCTTATTCAGGTGCGCATTATTTCTTATTCAGGTGCGCATTATTTCATGACTATTGTCGATGATCACATCAAGACTGTTTAGGTATATTTAATGAAAGAAAAAAAACAGAGTTTGAAAAGCTAATTAACAATTTTAATGTGTACTATTGTGAAAATGCAATTTGATGGGACGTGAAATGTATTCGCACAAAAAATGGTTATGAATTTATATCGAATTCTATGATGAACCCTTTTTTAGTGAAAATGAAATTTCACATCAAACAAATTATGTCGAGACGCCCCAACAAAATTGGAGAATAGAAAGAAAATACAAACATCTATTGAACGCTGCTAGAGCCCATAGATTCCAAACTAACTTGTCTATCGCCTTTTGGGGCAGTTCGGATCCTCTGCTACACAACGGTACTATATTTCCTCCTCCACTCTTTAATACACGCCGCGTATATTAAAGAGTGGAGGAAGAAATGTAGCACCGTCATGTGTCCTCACTGCTGCCTATCTTATTAATCGAATCCAGACTCCTATCTCCAACAAAACACCAGAACTCTTTTCCTTTCCACCAAGTTGATGCTGCGTCTTTTCCTGACAATGAGCATGTTAGAAGAACTTAATATAAAACTTTAAATCGTATCTATATGTGGGTTTTAATTTTTGCATTGCATATTTAAACTCCAGTTAATACACACATACGATTTAAAGTTTCTAATTAAGTTCTTCTAAATTTATAAGTATAATAAAAAATAATGAGAACTTATATTGATCCTCACATATTTGATTTGATGATTTCACATTTTTTTTCATTAATATTTAATGCCTAAAAGTAAATTGATATATAATGCATATACGTATTCGAGGACGGAGCTAGGAATTTAATTAAGGGGTACGAAATTTTTTTTAAATTATTAATTATTAAAATATATAAATATATCATATTTATATTTATACGATCGGTTAAAAGTATTACAATATATATATATAAGTGCTACAATTAAAATAATATATAAAAAATAATACTAGAAAAACTAATAAGGTATTCTCTATTCAAAGAATTGAGATGTCCTCTAATTATTATTATTATTATTATTATTACTCTCGTCGGTGCTGCTGTTGCACGAAACTAACCATGAAATTTCTAGATTTCGCAGAAGATGTCTAGGAGGATGCTTATGTGGTTGGAAAGGGTCTCGATATTTGCGTCTAAAGGATGGAGTATTCCACCTATCAAGACAACTTTTACTTTTTATGAATTTTAATTTGACTTTGATCTGTTCTATACTCTATTGGACATTATCATACCGACGTTAAAGCCCATCCATCTAATGTTGTAGTATTGTAATAATTATTTAAAATCCTTTGTTATCACTTTTTAACCCTTCCCTGAAGAATGTTCAGGGCATTTGCCATAATAAATATATACTCCACTTTGAAAGTATCGAAAATATAGTATTAACGTTTAAATTTTAGTAAGTGTGTTAAAATATGGGTTAAATTATAATTTCATCAAACTTCAGGGGTGATAGATATAATTCGCTCTTATTTGAAATAATTGAATTGATAAAATATAGGCTTAATATTTTCTATTTATTTTTTATTTTGATATTATCTGCTTGCATTTTTATTTTACTTTTTAATCTTTTATCAAAATTCAGAGTTTAAACAATAAAAAATTTACAAAGTCGATACTCGATAATCATGATTCTCGTGGAAATAATACTTTACTCATTCTTTATTACTTTGGTGACTACTACACTTGTGGAAAAATCACAACCATTATATCATAATTGTTGTTGTGATCCTATATTAGTGATCTTATCAGTCGCATTTAACTAATGTTCTCCATTCTTTTTGAATTAAATGGGGACTATCATTAGTTAAGCCCATCACCAAATGGAGCACTAGCTAATCAAGCCTTCAATCAATGTATGCCACTTTGAAAAAGTTGATAAAAAGATGTTTGTAAAAATTAAAGGTTCGATTCTGCTTTACTTATAGTAACTGTACCCGAGGACAAAATAAAAGAAAAAGGTGTTCATTAGGATACTGACTTTGTTGATCAGATGATTCAGATTCCACAATAGCATAATTCGAGTGGGTACTTGACTTTTCCCTTGTATACTTTTCCTTTGTGTAAAATAATGCCTTGAAATATTACTTTCTTTGATTCTCGTTGGCGTACCACAGATAGATATGATCAGATAGATTACTGATCAGCTTTGTTACTTCTTTTTTCTTTGTGTTAATGGTGGAAATAGCAATCGAAAACACTTACCGTACCTATATTTCTTGCTCTGTGAATTTTTTTCCTTGAGATATGGCTTATGCTACTCTTGTTTCACTTGAACAAACCATACATAAATTGCTAAATCATGATCAAGATCCCACTTCTCTTCATGGAAAACAAAATATCAAATGTCTCCATGAACGTGTTATTTTCTTTCAAGAATTCTTTGATGATTTTCCAGAGAAATTAGACAAGAATTTGGAAGCGAGAATTCGGGATGTCCTGAACGAAGCTGAAGATATTGTCGAAAGTTTTATGTCAGAGGAAATTCGGATAAGTATTGAGCTTGCACAGCATCAACCGGAGCTTAGGCTTCGTTATGATCTTCAAAAGCTAAATCAAGAGTTAGAGAAACTAACAAAAGAGATAGATTTCATCGTTGGAGACGTGATGGAGACAAAGAATAACGCCGTAATCGGAGACTTGCAGCACAGCGATTCTTCAGCTGCTACTCCATCTTCAGAATTTCCACCTACCAGTAAAGATGCCATGGTTGGTTTTGACGATGACTTGATGGCAATAAAGGAACGGCTTTGTGGAGAATCATCGAATCTTCAAGTCATCCCAGTTGTTGGTATGGGCGGGATTGGGAAGACTACTCTTGCCAAAAATGTTTTTGATGATCGTTTAACTGTGGAGCACTTTGATATTCGTGCTTGGGTCACGGTATCCCAACATTATAGTGCAGAAGAAATTCTTAAAAATATTCTGGATTTCACCAAAGAAAGAGATGAAAGTGCAGAAGAAATTCTTGCAAAGATTCTGGATTTCCCCAAAGAAATAGATGAAACAAATGACGAAGTTGAAGAAAGAAAGAAATCAACGGCAGAGATTGTGTACAAAAGCTTAAAGGGTAGGAGGTATCTCATTGTAATGGACGACATATGGAGCACAAAAGTATGGGATGATGTAAAGATGATACTTCCTGATGATCATAATGGAAGTCGAGTGATCTTAACCACAAGGTTGTCGAATGTGGCTACTTATCCTTACCCTTCTAGCCCTCTTCATGAGATGAAGTTCATGGATGCCGATCAAAGTTGGGATTTGTTTAAGCAAAAGGTGTTTCCAAAAGAGAATTGTCCTCCTGAAATGGAGACCATTGGAAAGGAGATTGCAAGAAGTTGTAGAGGACTCCCCCTTGCAATTGTCCTTATTGCAGGACTTGTGACCACGGTAAAAAAGACTCGATCTTCATGGGAAAATATTGCGAGAAATGTAAATGAAGCTGTCTGGTCAACAAACAATGAGGAGTTTGGCAAGAGAGTACTATCTCTAAGTTATAACCATTTGCCTCATTATTTGAGACCATGCTTTTTGTACATGGGAGGCTTTCCAGAAGATTATGAGATCCGCGTCTCAAGACTAATCAAATTATGGGCAGCTGAAGGCTTTCTGAGACCAAATGAATCTAAAAGCTTTGAGGAGGTGGCGGAAGAGTATTTGGAGGACCTTGTCAAGAGAAGTCTTGTGTTGGTTGTCAATAGGAAGGCCAATGGAAAAATCAAATGTTGCATTGTCCATGATCTGTTGCGGGACTTGTGCATAAGAAAAGCTCAAGAAGAGAAGTTTCATCTAAATATCATGAACAAGTATGTTCTTGGGGTGGTTCAACGAATCAAAAATCAGCGTCGCGTAGTTATTGCCCATTCTCATCCAACTTTCCTTCAAGGCGTCCATGGCTCGACCATACGTACTATCATATGCTTCCAGCATGATGGAAGATCTCTAGGCTTTTTAGGAAGTTTTAGATTGCTCAGGGTTTTGGATGTGGTAGATGGTTTAACTTTCGTCTCGCTCCCTCTTGAAGTGTTTGAGTTATTTCATTTAAGGTACCTCGCTTTTGACTGTCCCGAAAGTATTCCTGCAACCATATCAAATCTCAAGAATCTTCAGACTTTAATCATTAATCATCCAAGAAGGAGAAGGGCCATGCTTCTTTTTGTGATATGTTTGCCATCGGAAATTTGGAGGATGCCACAGTTAAGGCATCTTGTCTCTTCATATTTGCGTCTCTTGCCTAATCCAGAAGGAGCAACTTTTTCTCTGGAAAACTTGCAAACAATTTCAATGGCAACGAATTTTGTATGCAATGAAATGATCCTCAAAATGATTCCGAATGTGAAGAAATTGGGGATCTCTTATGTAGGAGACATATTTGTCGATGACAGACATGTATCTGTTGATGATTATTACCTCAACAATCTTGTGCATCTGCATCAACTCGAAAAATTAAAATTGAAGATATCTCGTGGTTTTAAAGGAAAGCTCAATCCCGTTTTTCCTAGGACGCTGAAAAGGTTAGCCTTGAACGGTTTGCAACTTCCATGGGGAGATATGGGCATTGTTGGCATGTTGCCTAACCTTGAAGTGCTTAAACTAAAACATCATGCTTGCATCGGCAACAAATGGGAGACAACCGAAGGAGAATTTCAAAGCCTTAGGTTTCTACTAATTAAAAATTCAGATCCCAAGCTATGGATAACTGAAAGCAGTCACTTCCCTAGCCTCAAGTGCCTAGTGCTTCACTCTTGTAGGTATCTGAGAGAGATTCCAGATGATATGGGAGAAATTCCGGCGCTTGAACTGATTGAGGTTGATGATCTTAACAAATCTCTTTTGAAGTCGGCCAAAAGGATACGAAAGGAACAAAAAAGTTACGGAAATGATACCCTTCAAGTTCGTCGGGTGCGTCATTGAGACCGATTGTTATTTCAAGCCTCGAGACTCTGCTTCTGATGAGGTTAGATGTGTGTGTGCGCCCGCACATGTGTACATGTGTATACAGTATTTAGAAACTGCAGTTGTTGTTGTTGTTGTTACTGTGTGTGTGTGTGTGTGTGTGTGTGTGTGTGTGTGTGTGTGAGTGTGAGTGGAACTAACTCCTTTCTATTTTGAGGAGATAGATGACCTTGAAATCACTAGATCTTGCAAAGGGCGTAGTTGATGATGTTCATGGGATTGAAGGGTCTCGACTTCGAGTCTTGATGTTGACTATGTGCAAGATCAACATGATTTTACCAAAACGATCACTATTTCATGAGTAATAACTCTTTATGCTGTATTTCCAAAGCTTCCACAACAATAAATTTATATTCTTTTCAATTATTTTGAGCATTACTATATTGAGTTTAAATCCAACCATCCAATGTTGTAATCATTTAAAATCCTTTGTTCTGACTTCCAAATCCTTTCCTCAAATGTAACCTTACGTCGTTCTTTTGAATTGTTGTTTGGTAAACCAAGAAAAAGGAAAATGTACTAATGCAAAATTATTTGCTAATTCCCCACTTCACATAAAAACAATAGCAAATAAATGCATATAACCATAGCCCAAATTCGTCTTGGGTGAAAATCGCCAAACTCAAATTTACTGATGTATTCCCGTCGAAACACGTGCACCTCACGTGCCCATCCCGTCAGTCACTGACGTGGAAGTTAATCGAAGGATGATGTTGGACAAAAGATGATAATGCACAGGACAAAATTTAATAGTACGAATTTATGATGGATTAAAATCGAAATCGAAGTAGACGTGAAGAACGAAAATTGAAATGCTCTATTGGTATTATTATTATCATCATCGTTGCTGTTGTTGCACGAAACTAACTCTTTTCCATTTTGGGGACACAAATAACCTTGAAATTTCTAGATAAAGCAGAGGAATAGAGGATGTTGAGGATGATGTTTATGCGGTTGAAAGGGTCTCCAGATTTGCGGCTAAAGGGTAGAGTATTCCACCTATCAAGATAACTTTTACTTTTTATGAATTTTAATTTGACTTTGATCTATTCTATTGGACATTATCATACTTACGTTAAAGTCCATCCATCTAATGAAGTAAATTGTCGTAATTATTTAAAATCCTGTGTTCCGACTTTTGAACCCTTCCCTAGAAAATGTGAAGAATTTTTTTTTTTTCAAATACAATTATTTTAAAACACTCTATAGATATCAATTGAAACATTATATATATATATATATATATATATACACTCACCTAAAGAGAAAGAAAAAAAATAAGAAAGTTCGAATTCAGGATTTTAAGAGTATCGATTCGAACTCCACCGCTGAACTACAATCCAAGTGGCAAATATCAAGAATTTTTTATTTAATGGACTTGTGTCCCGCTTTAATAACTTCAAAAGTGTTGTATTATGGTTTGAAACCTAGAACACGTGTGTGTGTGTAGTGATGATACATGTATTATCAAAAAAATTAATATATTTATATGTAGTTCATAAAAATAAAAAGAAATAAAAAAAATTCCCCTCCCTCGCATGGAACCCTGTGTCATTCTTGTGAATCTTGCCTGGCAAACCAATAAAAAGGACTGTTTGGCCGTGCAAATTATACTTGCTAAATGTGAAGTTAGAAACATATATCCTTGGATTCATTAGATATCTACAAGAAAAGTACACCTGCAATATACAATATACTTGTATGATTTTGTTTAAATTATTATTTTATGTAAAGTATTTCTATTAAAAAAGGAGATTCTAAATTAATTCATTCTACATATATTGATTATCAATGTAACTGACTGAAATATATAATTTGATAATCTTTCATTTTAAATTTTAATTTGTCCAAAAGAATATCTATGAAAAGCTTTTTAATATTCTTTTCTTTTCTTACATAAGTTGAATGTGCATCAAATGTTATTCCATCTCAATACGATTTCCTCCTCGTCTTCCTCCTCCTCCTTACTGTTTTCTTGAACATTCAAAGTTGTATGTGCCCGCCTAGCGCCTCTTAAAGCCACACACCCCCCCCCCCCCCCCACCACCACCAAAAAGTCAAAAAAATTATAATACAAAAAATAATATATATATATATACATATATATATACTATTATATAAAATAGGAGTACCATTTAATAACTACTTTTGGTATCTTAATTTTTTTGGCCGGTCATTTTCTTCTTTTTTATACTTTCTCTCTCCTCGTTCATCTTTCACATTTTTTTATTCTCTCTCTTTCCTATCTATCATTTTTCATCACACTTTTCAGTACCTTTTAATATTTCTTTATATTTTTTCTTGATTTTATTTTATTTTAAATTATTTTATTTTTCTCTTATCATTAATTTATCAATAAATATATTAAAAATAGTCAAAAATTATGTTTATGAATGTAATAATAAATATCTATAATTTTATAATAATCAAACTTAAGAATCTAATTAATTTTATTTTTTTTATTTTACACACATCAAGTGCGCCAAAACTACTAGTATATATAATTAATTTTTCAAAAAGTTGCATAGTTAGTTTTTCTTCCTATTTTTCAGGCAGTGGAAAAATCTCATTTTTTGGTCCCACAAATTGGTCTTAGTCCTATTTTGATCTCATTGGTAAATTACCAAAAACCCCTAAAGTTTACCACTTTTTGTTAAACTTAAAGGAATGTTTCAAAAGTCATAATTGCCCTTCCTTCAACTTAAATTTATTCTCTCTTTTATAACCAAAAAATTAGAACACCCAAAATATCCTCTATCCAAAAGGGGACTAATGTAATTTTTCCAATCAAAAAGTGAGGGTTTGTTAATACGTGGAACCAAATTCTAATTTTTAAATTGAAAATATTATATTGTCAATTGAATTTTTTGATATACTAATTTATCAATTACATTTTTTATAGTATGATTTTAAATTGTGTTCTATAAAAATTAATTTATTTATTTCATCAATTTATTTTGTTATCTAATAAAATTTATTAGCATTGGTTGAATACTAGTATAGATATATATATAGAGATATATATATATATATATATATACACAGATATAAGACCGATCAACTAAACCTGCCAACAAATGAAGCACCACAACTAATTACAATTTTCACTTGATTGGTCACTCTTATCTAAATATACATCAGCGAATGTAATGCACCCTCAACCTACATGTAATTAGTCTCAGGGTGATCAAATTCGATGCGGCCAAGTTGCAAATCAATTTGTACTACTTTGTATATTGCTTACAAAGGTGTAAGACGGCTAGTATATAATTATGCTAGAAAAGAAACAAGTGTGTGTATTATTATACTAATCTAGTTGATCAGATGCCACCATCGCATGATTTCAGCACGTAATTTTTTTTATTTCAACACGTTGCTTTGTCTTTATCATGTCCTTTTCTCTGTGTAAAATGATGCCTCAAAGTATCGTTTACTTTGATTTTCTTCGACCTGCCACAGATATGATTAGCTCAATTTCACATTCCTCATTTGCTAGACTACTTTGTGTTGATGTGTTGAGAAAGTAATCACCAAATCAATCACTCATTGTGCCTAAATTTCTCTCTCTGTTAATCTTTCTTCCGTTGAGAAAAATGGCTTATGCCTCTCTTCTTTCACTCGCACAAACCATAGAGAAACTACTACAAGATCATGATCAATATCCCATTTCTCGTCGTGAAAGAAAACAAATTACATCTATCCACACGTGCACTATCTTCTTGCTAGATTTTTTTGAAGAGTTCCCGGAGAAAACCAGCAGTCTAGAGAGACGAATCAGGGATGTAGCAAATAAAGCAGAAGATATTATTGAAGATCTTATGTCGGAACAAATTCGGCGATATATCTCCTCAGAGCATCAAAGTCGCAAATTTTCGTGGCTAGAAAGAATGAAAAGCGTTATCGTGTATATGAAGTTGAAAAAAGTCAGCATGGGAATTGGTTCAATTAAGAAAGACATCATGGAGGTCAAGAATAGAACCGGATCAACCGAAGGCGTGCAACGATCTACGGCTACTCCATCACAAAGGCAACTTGCTCTGATACGCAAAGAATCAATGGTTGGTTTTAACGATGATTTGATGGCAGTTATGGCCCGCCTCTGTGGAGAATCATCAGAGCTCCAAATCATCCCAATTTTGGGTATGGGAGGCATTGGCAAGACGACTCTTGCCAGAAATGCTTATGATGATCCTTTGTCTGTGGAGCACTTTGACATTCGTGCTTGGGTCACGATATCACAAGATTACAGCGCACAAGAAATTCTTTCACGCCTCTTAATTTCCATGCAAGCAGAAAGATCTGGGCAGAGCGACGAATCACAAATGGCAGAAATTGTGTATAAAAGCCTAAAGGGTCGGAGATATCTTATCGTAATGGATGATATGTGGAGTACAAAGGCATGGGATGATGTGAGGAGGATATTTCCTAATGACCATAATGGAAGTCGAGTTGTGTTAACCACAAGGTTGTCGGATGTGGCTACTTATCCCGACTCTTCTAGCCCGGTTCATGAGATGAGTTTCATGGATGCCGATCGAAGTTGGGATTTGCTTAAGCACAAGGTGTTTCCACTAGGAAGTTGTCCTCCTGAATTAGAAACCATTGGGAAGGAGATTGCGATAAGTTGTAGGGGACTTCCCCTTGCAATAGTTCTTATTGCAGGACTTCTAACCACGGTTAATAAGACTCAAGCTTCGTGGGACAATATTGAGAGAAATGTAAATCTAGTTGTCCACTCAACAAACGGTGAGCAATTTGGAAAGAGAGTACTATCTTTGAGTTACAACCACCTATCTCATCATCTGAGACCGTGCTTTTTATACATGGGAGCCTTTCCAGAAGATTATGAGATACATGCCTCAAAACTCATCAAATTATGGGTAGCTGACGGTTTTCTGAAACCAAGTGCATCTAAAACCTTGGAAGAAGTCGCAGAAGAGTATTTGGAGGAACTTGCCAAGAGAAGTCTTGTCATGGTTGTCAATAGGAAGGCTAATGGAAAAATCAGAAGTTGTTTCATCCATGATCTACTGCGGGACTTGTGCATAAGAAAAGCTCAAGAAGAGAAGTTCCATCTGAATGTCATGCATAGGTATGTCCCGAGGGAGGTTATGAGAAGCATAAAAGGTCAGCGCCGCATAATTATTGTTCATTCTGATCTGAATTTCCTTGAAAACATTCATGGCTCAACCATACATACTATTATGTCCTTCGAGACTGATGAGAGTTCTCTACGCCCTCTAGGAAATTTTAGGTTACTTAGGGTTTTGGACTTAATGCGTGCGGTAAATTCTTACTACCTCCCAGATGAAGTGTTTGAGCTATTTCAGTTAAGGTACCTTGCTTACAACCATCCCATCGGGATTCCTGACACTATATCAAATCTCAAGAATCTTCAAACGTTAATCATTCATTATAGAGGAAAGGGATGGAAAAATATTGCGTTTGTGATACATTTGCCATCAGAAATTTGGAGGATGCCACAACTAAGGCATCTTGTCTCAAAGTTTTCGACCTTACCAATTCCAGAGGGAGCAACTTTTGCCCTCAAAAACCTGCAAACAATTTCAGGTTTACGAGATTTTATATGTAGTGAAGGGATCCTAAAAATGATTCCGAATATAAAGAAGCTAGGAATCTTTTATTATGGAGATGAATATGTTCAAGACTATCATCTCGATAATCTTGTCTATCTGCATCAACTCGAAAATTTGAGCTTAACGATACATGATGGTTTTCAAAGGAAGCTTAATCCTGTCTTTCCTCAGACGCTGAAAAAGTTGAACTTACATGGTTGGCGACTTCCTTGGAAAGATATGAGCATTGTTGGTTCGTTGCCTGCCCTTGAAGTGCTTAAACTACATCATGACGCTTGTGTTGGCGACAAATGGGAAACAACTGAAGGAGAATTTCAATGCCTCAAGTTTCTACTAATTTAAGGTTCAGACCCCCATCAATGGATAACTGAAAAAAGCCACTTTCCAACTCTCAAGTGTCTAGTGCTTTATTTTTGTTACAATCTCAGTGAGATTCCGGATGGTATTGGAGAGATTCCAACACTTGAACTAATCGAGTTTGATGATAAGAACAAATCCCTTTCCAAGTCGGCCAAAAGGATTCAAGAGGAACAACGAGATTATGGTAATTATGCCCTTCAAGTTCACAAGCGACAATATAAATGGGGGGAAATTTGAGTAAGTGGTATTTCAAGCCTCATCATTCTACTTCCTACAAGGTTATATGTATGTATATATATGTGTGTGTGTGTATATATATATATATATATGTATCTGTATATGTATATATTCTATTTATATTATTATATTATTTATTTATTATTATTATTTATTATTATTATTATTATATTTATATTTATATTTATTATTACTATTTATTTTATTATAAAAGTGCGAATAACTTATTAGTGTTTTATGTTTCTTCCTTTTTCTGTGAAGACTAAAATAACCTCGTATAAGTGATGATAAATAATATTTATTCATGACCATTTAGTAATTTAAAAATTAAGAGTTAGACTTCAAATTGAACACTAGATAAAATATAAATATCACAACTATAAATAAATAGTTGGACTCTTCATTAGACTCTATATATTAAATTTTTGTCTTACAAAAAATAAATAAGTAAAAAAGAGCTAGCAATCCTCTTCAATCCTTCCAGTGTAGATACAATTAATTAAATAGATTTTTTTTATAACACTTTTGGCTATCAATCATAAAATAATTTCCTTCCTTGATGCCTTTAAATTTGTTAGACCAATTTATTGTGTCTTCCTCATTGTGATTAGTGGGATAGTTCATGAAAAAGAAGAAATACAAAGTTTGTAAACAATATAAATTTCAAAATAAAAAAAATTAAAAAAAAAACCAATGCACCAAGCTTACATTATGGAACCACTTATCAAAAAATAATTATTTATATCAAAACACTTATCAAAAATAATTATTTATATCAAAACATAAATACATAACTAAAATATGAAATTAATAAGTTATATAAAAATTATCCATGTATGTCTTGTGTTTATGTAAATGAAAGATGACTTATAAGTAGAAATTCTAATTACTTTTAACTAATTACTTAAAATTGAAAAACGGAAATATAAAATTATATCATATTTTAGTGAATAAATGATAGTGTAGAAATAGAAAGTTTAACGATTATGTAAATGACAAAATAAATATAAAAAATTGTAAGTGGAGAAATTATGTTCCACAAACTTTCCATTGGATAAGGAATCAATTAGGGACAAGAAAATATAGAGCAAGTCTTACAAAGAAAAAATACATATGCCACAAAAAGAAGTAAAAATAATAAAATCAAAAGAAGATTAAGGATATAATGAAACTTTAAATAAAGAGAAAATTAGCAAGTTTTAGAAAAAATTGTTAATAAAATACATGATAAAGAATCTTATAGTTTCTACATTAATTTATAAAAAATAAATAGATATCTACACAAAATTTTTCATTTATTGCATGAAATGTTTATTAAAAATACGTATATACAAACAAAAATTCAACAAACTAATACAAATGTTACACAAGTACAAATTTGAATTAACAATGAATCATAAAAAGTTAAACATAATAATTTAGAATTGATAATATCCTTTATTCTTTCCCTTCTTTTTTTTTTTTTTTAAGAAAAGGTGGTTTGGCGTGGTAGTGATTTGATTTAGGAATTACTATATGAGGTAATGGGAAGGATGAGACAATGAAGGTAGAGGTGGACGTGGTAGTGGAGGTTATTTTAAGAGTAATGACTATAATATGAGAGGTGGATTTAATGTCAATGGTGGAGAAAAGGACAATAGCTGTGAAGAGCATGATGAAGGTAATGGTGTAGAGGTAAATGAAAATAATGAAAGATATGCAAAAGAACATAAACCTGATAATGCATGGTGGTAAATATGGTGGAATGATGTAATTAATCTAGTTTCGACTCTGCAATTTAAAATAAGCGGTAGTGGTAATTGTGTTATGATGGAAAATAATAATATAAGGAAGTGAATTCATAGATATTTTAAATATAGAACGTGATATATTGAATAACATTTGATTTATTACAAAATAGAAGTTTTACAAAAATAATGAGTAAGAACTACTAGAGATACTTTAACAGAAGACGGTGATAAATAGTTATCTAAGTGAATATAGATGTTAAATAATTGTACATGTTCTTTTTGCAAATATTGAAAGCAAGTAAAAGCTACTATTAAATATTTATATATTTTTTTCTCCAAAAAAATATATATATATTTAGTACTGTAAAAACTTTTAATAACAATGTTCTAAACCTTTGATAGATTAGTCTTAGAAATTTATACTCATAAAAAAGCTATTATCAAGAAAACTTTATAAAAATCAAAATAACCTTAATAACTATTATTGTGATATATCTAATAATAATATAATAACATGATCAATTTCATTAGTTTTTATTTATTCATGATATTTCATTAAAAAACTAAAATATTCTTATTATATTTATATTGTACTGTAGTCAATGTTTTTCTGAAAAAATAAAAAAAACATTAATGGTCAGGCACAAAGCGCATGTTCCTTACTAGTATATATAGAAAGAGAGAGAAAGAACTAACTCTTTTCTATTTTGCAGAGACAGATAACCTTGAAATTGGTAAACCTTGCCAAGAGCATTGATGGGGATGTTTACGGGATTGAAGAGGCTCAAGTTTGCATCTTAATGTTGAGTATGTACAAAATCCAAAACCTGCTTTCACTAATATCACACTTCTGTTAATCCATAACAATAAATTTACAGTACCTGTCAAAATAATTTTTACTTTTTATGAAATTTTAAATTTACTGAGTGGTGGAAGCAAGACCCCAAGTTCAGGAAATACACTTGCACATAATAAGAGTAGTTTAAAAACAATGGCAATCACATTAGATCAGGGAATGCAGTAGAGGATAATCGAGAGTAAATGATATACATGTATATATAGAATAATTTTGAAACGAGAGGGTGAATGTGTATGCTCTGCTACCGCAATTGCTATGAAAACTAGTACAACCAACAAATTGCAGCACAGGATGGAAATCCAGTATTAAATTGAGCCACAAGAACTCAACAGCTAACCTGGAATTTAGTCCACTAATCCAGTTTGCCATTTTTACCTCCTTCAGCTTTCAAAAACTTCAAAAACCAATAAGCTGAAGATTTCAGATGTCGTGTCAGCCCGTTTTTGTAGTCCACGTAAATCAGACCAAAGCGCTTGGTATAGCCCAGCTGCCACTCAAAGTCATTCAGCAAGGACCATGCGAAATAGCCCGTATATCTGCTCCATCGCTGTTGTCGATTGCACATAGATTTAAATGGTGATCTTTCAGTCTTTTTCGTATCATGGAAATCAATTGGCCATTGCAGGATTTACAAAAAGCAGAACATCTAATGCAGACACACACATATACATAGAGACACACACACATATATATATATGTATATCATTTCAAGGCAGTTGACTCGAGTCTTCTGTATCTTGTCTGAGAGATTGATACAGAAATTAAAAACCCTGTGATTTTTTTGTAGATGTAGACAAAAATCAAGCATGCATTTCAATCAAAGTAAGCACTCCTCTATATGTACCTCTACCAAAATTCAGAATTTTACCCCCAACCTTGCCACACCCCGAAATATAGCTAAAACAGATCCCTCTATTATAAAAAAATAAAAATGCCGTATACGTTTCATAAAAATAAAATCTTACTCCTCCAAAATAAAAATTTGTGGGTCCATCCCTATTTCTAACTCAGCAAACCAAAGCAATGTTTCAACATTTTTACAGGAGGAGGGGGGGGGGGGTGCGTTTGTTGTTCTGGCTGTCAAATGATTGTGATTACCAGTCTCCTGAGATGAATAAAAGCAGGCAGTATTCAGAGGCATGGGGACCAGATGAAGAAAAAGAAAAGCAATATGTTCTGTTACCGAGATGATTTTTAAAGAAGATATGCATTTTTCATATAAATGTATATACATTAATAAGAAATTCGAAACATGGAAGTATGGAAAATTTGTAACGTACTTAATTGCTTGATGAACTCCAGAAAGACAACCCTTGTAATAAGAAACTCGTAATTTGTCATCTAGCATCTCATGGAGTGGAGAATGGCCATCATCTTCATCATCCATACCTATGGATAACAAAGTACAATGGTTTTGAGAGTAAAACTAGAAAATTTGATTTATACAACAGGACGAGGTCAGCAAGCAAATGTTGGACGATGCCAGAAAACAAATCATCATTGTTGGGCCAAGCTAATCATGCCATAGTTTAAATAACAAAAATCTTAATAGCATCATCGACTTTACGACCACCTTCCTATTGACCATTACACAGTCTAATGAAGGCATAATTTCAATTTTAATCAAATTTTCAAATTGCTCTTGCATATATTGGTGTCGTTCAAGTCTCTTGACAAATATTGTTAAATTTGGTCAAATCTCTATAGTATGAGGGGCTGTATTTGTAATCGTGTCACAAATGGGAAAAACTTGTGTAGTTATACATAGTTATGTATTCAATAAAGCCATACCATTTTCAGTTATATAGATGGGAGGATTGTTATATCTCATAGAAATGTGATTGAGAACTTCCCATAAGCCCCAAGGAACCATGTAAAGCCAAGGTGACGCAGCCTGCAAGTAGTAAACACGAGTCTAATTTATCATTTCTACACCCTGAGGAGATTCGAATAAAGTTAACAGAAATAAAATGAAATTGATCCTACCTTCTCGCCAACCATCTCTCCACCTTCCCATTCAGCTACAGATGTAACAGAACAAAGCAGTCAGCATTTTTAAGATAAATGTGTGTGTGTGTGTGTATTATCACAATTATATATAAATTTGATTACCTGATTAATCTCTTATATTTCCCAAAGGTTAACATTAATTCAATAATTTGTCTTAAAGAAAAGAGAGAGAGAGAGAGAGAGGCATTGTCCACATGCAACATGTGTTATCTCTCTAGAGTGTGTGGGTGTGTTTGTGAGAGAGAGAGAGAGATTGTCCACATGCAACATGCATTTTCTTTCTAGTGTGTGTGTGTGTGTGTGTGTGTGTGTGTTATATAGACAAATCATAGAGACAAATGTAAAGAATGATTTAACTTTTACCAATTCTTTCTGCCTCTTGGGCCCTATAGAAATCATTAGCTTCAGTGTTATCTGTTGCATGATGAACAAACCTAGTTGTGTAGTGGTTTAAAACAATAAAGTCTACTGAGTTCTTAAGCAACTCTTTATCTCTCTCAGTAAATGTTGGCAGGCGATCTCCAAGCTTTTCACGCATCGTTTCAGCATAATCTCCATAATAGATTGGATCCAAATACCTATATCATAGAAGTAAAAAAAGAATGAGTAACAACTACAAAAGCTACCTTCCAATCTTATATGACTCAAATTTGTAGTTCTACTGCATTTAACCCATTTTAACTGTGCAAACATTACTTTTAAAAAGCCCCTCTAAGTTTCACATTTTCTACAGAGGGTATTTTACTCTGAAAAATATAAGGACTTGGACTAAGGACAAAATAGGAAGTTTACATAATTTTTTTAAAGTCAGCTTAAAAAAAAAAAAAACTCTACTATAAAAAGCATGGCTCAAGAAGCACTTGTTTTTAAGCCCATGCAAACGGGCCCAAAATAAGAAATGAAAACTAAAAGAAAAACCAATGTTTTCCACATTTTAACTGTGATGCAGGAAATTACCATCCCAGTTGGAAATCAAGACGCCTGGTTGCAGCATTTCTGTCTTCTACTCTATCTGACAGAGGCTCCGACCATTCGCAGTCCACAACTAAGCCCACCTTTCCTCCTTGCTTATCCTGTCAAGAAGTACCACAACAAGAATCAACAAAACAATGGATCCATTAGATTTAGTTGTTATTCACTGATTATAAAATAAGCTTTAAAATTAGCAAAAAAAAAAAAAGCCAATTCCATAATCACTGAATATAAAATAAACATTATGGTTTAATCCCAAAGTTCAAGAAGGGATAAGAGATAATCTTACTTTTTAGTCATGCCACAATCAATCTGCAGGTGATCCGTTTCCAACAATTTAACTCAAGCATAAAACCAGCAAAGCTATGCGTTGCTTACAGTAAGGAAAGGATTTTGTACCATGAGTGGATGAAACATTATCCAGGACATACACCGAACATATTACCTGGAAAAATACGACTCCATGATATGGAAAATCGGTAAGCTTGAAATCCTATCTTGGCCATCAGCTCAATGTCTTCCTGCAGCAGCAAAATCATGAATAACACGAGGGGATTAATCCAAACAGAACCAGAGCTAATCCAAAATTCGTTTATTTGATAGGTAGGAGAATAAAAGAGAGCAGACACCTTGTACCGATGATACTGGTCCACAGTAACATCCGCATTGCTCCCATCACAAACATTGCCTAGAAAAAAATATACTTTAAGTTCACGATGAACTATCGCCAAAAAGGAAACACATTTCCTTGTGTGAAACGAAAATCTCATACTACAAGAATAAAATAAATACTAGTATTTACCAGGAGAATGAGAAAAAGCATCCCAAATACTAGGGCCCGGGCCATCCTCTATACAAGCACCTTCAACCTAAAATATATTTAAATACTCAGTTCAAAGTGGCTACAATAGTTTACTTTCTAACGAAAATATTCCATATATCACCAAACGATATCATATCGAGCCATTTTGAACAAGAGCAGTCAAGCTTGACAAGGAAGCCAAAAAGATGATCTCTTCCTACTATTTTAGCAAACAATATTTTCATTCGGTAATGACCAAATATATTTTGCGAGTCCCATGCTAATAGACTAGTAAACAATAGTCCAATTGACAATTTTTCTACCACTTCAAAAATAATCAACAAAGGGTCCTAACAGTAGAATTCCATAAACGCACACACACACACACACAAACTAACAAACAAACCAACCAACAAATAGAACACTAAACCTCGATATTAAATTCCAAAACACAGTGGAGCACCGCAAGAAACAGCAGAATAACACTCGGCATCACAAAGCGGCCCATCATACCCTACCCTTTTCTACAACCAGGTAAATTGTAAGTAATAATTTCATCATAATTACAAATAATAAGCATTCTACGAGTGAGCAACAATCGAATTTCATCAAAAATTCAACATCTTCATGATTTTACGAACTCAAACCCATTTGGTAAGCGGAGGTGGCGACGCCGAAGGTGAAGTGGGGAGGGAAATCGGGCCGGGTAAGGGGCTGTTTGGCGGAGTAAATCGACCTCCATTCCTGCTCAATCTTTCTCTTCTTCTCCAGTCCCTCAGCTGTGCTTGAGCTCGCCATTGATTGAGCTTTGCTCGCTGTTTCACATATCCACAATATTTTTTTTTAACTGTAAATTTGGGATGGGAGATACAGTCACTGAAAGCGCTGAGCTGCGAAATGCGATTTTCGTGAGGAGTCCTTGTAATCCACGCTTCTTAAGAGCCTCCCATTTTTGGGGGGAAATTTTTTTTTTTTTTCTTTTTGGGTTAATGGATTTTAAGGACAATAAAACGGAGGAGGTGTATATGTAATTATGGGACGTATTTATCGATTTATGTATACTAGTAAAGATAACGTGCAACTTTTTATTTACAGTAAAAAAGAAGCACAAATTATTATATTTGATTATATTGAAATTAATCTTCGAAAGGGGAAACTTCTATCAAAGTAAAGGAAATTTTTACTTGATAATAAAAAAATATTGTTAACAACTAAGAAAGATGTTGGAAAATTAAAAATAATAATTTAACTACATATGGTATTTTTTTTTAATTCATTGAAAATATAATCCTTCTCTTGTTTGATCTTTACGATTCGGAAGGTTTTCTTCTTTATCCCATCAACCGATTTCTTTTTGTCTTGTTAACGATACTTTGAAGTGTCTCTTCGTCGTCGCTCAAAATGCATAGGTCGATGTCCTCAGAGCTTTTGTTTTTGGTTTGCCCTTTCTTGTCACCTCCATCTTGTAGTGTAATTACATCATGTTTCTTGTGAAGATCATTTGTTGTGCTTTTCTTTTGAGGCTCGATTTCATTCTTGAACATGTAGATATCCTTGTTCCGAATTTTTTTGTACATTTATCACATAGATAAACTCAGGGAAAACATTATAATTGGAAATTAACAACACTAAATTAAGTATTCTAACAGATAGAAGATTTGAGATGTTACAAAAGAAATGTGATGTTATGCTGAATGAAGGCAGAAATGATTTCAAGCTCAAACTATGTAGACAGTGACTTTTTTCCGTTGAGATTGAAAGGTTTCACGTACTTGGGCAAAATTGGTACGCACATTGATAAAATGCTAGTGTTAAGCAATTCAAATAATTAATGGCGATAGTAGTATAAACCGAGCAAGAACGGGTGTTGCTTTGGGCTGGCCTTTCAAGTTCGAACTGGATCGGGATTCTTGAGCTCTCTCCTGAGCAGCTGCTACTCAGTTCTTTTGGAACATCTCTTGCACTAAAAACCTGAAAAGTACATTGTCCTGTTCCTGTCTGTTTTAGTTCATTTTGAAGTTCTTGCATCAGCCCCTTCTGAACATTGTACAAATGATGCAGGCCTTGAACCTGAAATTCAGACGAAGAATCACCTAATTAAAACGCATGAAACAATTGTCCCAAGTTTCATCATGGGATGATTTAAGATAATGAGCATCGAGCACATAATTACAGCACCCTTCTCTATAACTATATGCACTTACACATGGTTTCAAGATTACATATACCTCCCTTGTAATTTGTTTCCACATGGTTGTTACCCCCCATGTGTAGTTGAATAATGCCTTCGTTCAAACTTTGAATGAAGTAATCATAACTTTCTGATGAATTTGGTCAAATTTTGATCAGATTTTGACAGCTAAAAGGGGGTAGTTGTAATTTTAAAAGCACACGGAACTTGGAATTGCCTAATGTTTAATTTATTGAAATTGAGTGTGGACTCTGTAATAATCTATTATTTATTTTCATTAAAATGATATATCAAACTTTAACTTAATGTAGTTAAACATTTTATTAGTTTTTATTCAGTTATAGCATTCCTTTAATAAATTTCCTTAATATGTTTATGATAGAAATTACCTCATAGTTAAATGCTAGAACTTCTTGTTGCTGTCATTCTTCCGCCAATCTGTGTTTTTCATTTGAGAAAAAAGCTAGTGAAAGAACGACGTTAGTTACTAATGAATCGGGATTGTTACCTTAAATTGGGCATGCTAAAAAGATACAATTTAAAATAATAGTAATTTATACCTGCACTCAAAACTTGTTTGTACACTATGTTTTTAGTCCATGTCTTTCCTCTTAAATTGGTGTTGTCTGATTTAATCAACACTTTAGTTGTCAACATTGAAGTTCCTCTGGAGAGAGCCACATATAGTTGGCCATGAGAGAAGACAGATTGAGGCAAGTCCGACATTTGGGATTGTTGTCCTTGAGCTTTATTGATAGTCATGCCAACACAAAGCCTAATAGCGAATTGTTCGCGTTTTGATTCAAAGGTGTAACCATCACTTTCAGCAGGTGAAAGTAGTATTCTTGGTATAAAGACATGTTTTCCAGTATGTTAGCCAAATACAATTTCAGCATTAATCACAGTATCCTTTAAGTTTCTGCATACCATTCTTGTACCATTGCACAAACCATTTGATGGGTTTAAATTTCTTAATAAAATTATTAGGCAATTTCTCTTGCGCACGAACTTATGAGGAGGTAGGCCATTTGGTGTTAGAGCATTTAGAAAATGGGTTTAAATTTCTTAATAAAATTATTAGGCAATTTCTCTTGCGCACGAACTTATGAGGAGGTAGGCCATTTGGTGTTAGAGCATTTAGAAAATGCTCTTCATAATTGTTGTTTGTGTCATATACAGCTTCATCAAAGCCACTAAAGGTTCTCTCCTCACCGGCGAACACACTTAATAGCTCTTTTCATTTAGTCGGACCACATGTTTATTTTTAACGGCTAGTATTGCTCGACTTGTCATGTAATGTGTTGATTGAGCATTCTAGTCCCATGATGGGAAAATGGCGCTAATAAGTTTTTGTATTAAGTTTTCTTCATTGTCATACTCAATAATCATCTCTTTAGGAATTTCAATATTACTTTCAGTATCAGTGGGTTCTTCACCATTTCTAACTCTCAGTAAAAACTCACTAAAGTTGGGATCCTTCATAGCCCTCATATTTCTTGTCAAAGTTGTCTTTTTCATTTTAGGCCGCAAATCTAATTTCACCAAACTTGCAGAAATAATTTGATGGAATGTTGCACTAGGAGCAACTGCTAATACTTGTCAAAAATCTCCACCAAAGACAACATTTTTCCACCAAAAACCTTGCGATTTCCTATCACATCTTGAAGTAATTCATTAACATTCTCAAGAGCCCATCGTTTTGCCATTGGTGCTTCATCTCATATCAATAATTTTGCTTTACATAACAACTCAGTAGTGCCAGTTTGCTTGGACATTGTGCACTTGCTCAATTCATTTGCATCTATTGGTATTTTGAAATGTGCATATGCTATTCTTCCACCTGGCATTATGGTAGTGGAAACACCAGATGTCGCAGTTGCAATTGCAATTTGATTTCTAGATCTATGATGAGCTAATAATGCAAGATATAAGAATGTTTTTCCAGTTCCACCTGACCCGTCAATAAAAAAATGCCTCATGTGTTCTTTTTAACATAATATCTAAGATTATTGAGAAAGCATTGTGTTGTTCAGGATTCAATTTGAGTTATGCTTCTAAATCTTCCGGAGGTATTATTAATGACATTTCATCTCGTATTTCTGTTGTCAAATTGTCGTGCATAACAGTCATGTTGAACATCTTCCATTGAAGGATAATCTTTCAATCTTCTAAAAACCTTTGCATATGGGTTTACTTCTAGAATCTTCATGAGTTTCTTTATTGTAGTGTCAGATAAAGTTGAATTTTCTGTAATTTTCATTCTATTCTCATTCTCTTTTTCAATTTCAACAAAATAAAACTCGAAATAACTAGGACCACTTTCATTTGGAATTAACCCCAGAAGGTCATGATAGACCATCCCTTGTGCTCGGAAGGTATAAACCCCTCGTCTTGCAGGTGCTAACTCTTTGTCTAATTTCACACCAAATGAAGTGAAAGACAATATGGAATTGAATAGATGGGTGTTGCTTCGAAATTCTATGGCTTCTTCTAACTGAGAAGTAAATAACTCATATAATTCATAGGGAATTTGTATATGTATAAGTTTTATTTTTCCATTATCATAGCAAAAAGTTAGAGGCTCGTATTCAAATCTTACAGCACCACAATGAATGCAATTGGGGTACTTTTTTCAAATCATGCATTTTTTTGTATACTTGATCATAACAAATTGAACCTACAAGGGGGAAGAAAAAAAGAAAAAATTAAATATATTTATTTATATTAAAGTTTTAAAAAGAAAAACATTGCTTCCTCTTGTGAAGGTCTGTTTAAGTAACTTCTTCATTCATATAGAATCATTTGAGCTCTAAGAAGCCAAGTGACTTTTGCATTTTATTTTTTGCAACTTTGGGACACTAGTTTTGTTGTATTCAAGTTTGCAGTTGATGAGGATGCAACACTCTTCTTTTGCTTTCACAATTCGCTAACATTTTGAATATATTTTTTTTTCTTCATCATTCAAGTTTTGGTATCATATGCTCTTCCTTTCAATAGTTGGATTAATCAAGTTCCTTGATCTCTTATGTTCCTTGACTTTTTCAATATATTCTTGCCTCTTCATTGTATTTAAGCTAGCATATTTCTTTCTCATCATATCTAATTAATTTTCTCTTTCGGGATGCATCTAAATGTATTACATAGACAATATTATGTTGAGTAAAAAATTATATTTGTAAATTACTATCAATATTATATTACTATTACTTGAGTTAGTCAATACCGAGGCTTGTTGATGCATCACCATGTTCTTATGATTGCTTGCTACAAATTACTCACACTGAAACCTTTTAATTGCTAAAAAATAGTATAATTTGATTTGATATCCAAAATAGATGGCTTAATAACTTAGAAATTAAAGCAAGATTCTGAACAAAGGAAAGATTGATGTTGAAGTTCAGTTGGAAGCAGAACGTGAAATACTGGAAAAGGAACTCAAAGTTCAAGAGCAAAAGCTTTTTATTGTAAGATTTGTTTCATGTTTTACATTTTATTTTGTTACTATAAATATGATATCCATTAGTTGTCGCTTTGCAGTTCAAGAAGATAGAGAATTAATATTCTTTTTGTAAGAAGTTGTTCTAACATTATAGTGATTTCATGTAGTTATTATATGAGGCAGTGGAAAGGAGGATGCAAAGGTGGTAGTAGAGGTTGTTAAAAGTAATGAATATAATATGAGAGGTGGATTTAATAACAATTGAGGAGGAAAGGACAACAACGGTAAAAAGAAAAAAGGTTTAAATATCGAGGAGGCATAACAACGTACTTATATACAAGATCAAAAAATAGCACGCAAATATGAGAAAGGTATTCAATTCAAAAAATATATGACAATCAAAGAGTTTTAACCAGAAGGACAGTTCGGATCTTCTGTTTCACTTCTTTTCCCATGTTTAAAACTATCAAATCATATCGAACTGAACGTTGTAAATCATATTTTTGACTTTAATTTAAAAAATCATAATTTTAAATGTATTTTTTAAAAAAATCACATAGGACAAATTTAATTATAAATATATCCAAAAAAAAAAGCCAAAATCAAACCTCAATCACCTCTACAACGCACTTAAAAAAATTAGGTTTAAGTTTTACTTATTTGTTATGTAATCGAATACTTTTCTTTAAAATACAAGCCAATTATTATATTACAAATGTCTTTCATTCATCTCATGAATAAGACTGATTTGTCCGAATTCGATGAGTTGCCTGAAGCTGGAATATTGCAAATACTCCTACAATTATTGTCGGCAACCCATAGGCTCCATGACCAAATTCATCCTCAGCGATAGGGGGCCGCAATGGCATCATATCATTGGTCAACTTTGATTGCCCCTCAGTTTAGTAGTGGGAAAATTTTAACCCAATCCCAATTCAATCATATCAATGATTACTGATTAATAATATAATGAGTGGTTTATATTTTTTTTATTTTAAAAATAATAAATTATTTGATAAGTATAATATATTTGAATATAAATTGTTGGATTTTATCAAATTAAGTATGGATAAATAATTTCCCTTCGAATTCGTTTGAATGAGTTCTTTTTAGAAGATAAGTACTTTTAAAAAAGAAAAGCACTTTAATAAAAAAATTATATTTGGATGGACTTTTCAAAAAAACTAGAAGCAAAGGGGAAAAAAAGGCGAAATGTATCTTTTTCTAAAAGATATTCGGAATAATTTTAAATAAAAATATTTTTTAAAATATTCTTAATTATTGTATCCAAATTTAAAGTTGTTTGGAGTGAAAAAAATAATAATAAAAACAAAAAATTTACTAAACAAAGTACAATTTGAAATGCCTTTTTTTTTTAAAATCTATCCAAACAGATCCTTTATTAGACGACTGAATGTCCTTTGGAAAATAAATGATGAATTATTAGACTAATTTACATCCATCTCTTTGTGTTCTGAAGAATTACTCTTCTTCCTCCACTTCAGAAGCGAAAAACCTGTAAAAGTTTGTGTACAACTAATTTGGCTTATGCTTCCCTCTTTTCACCGGCACAAACGGCAATCGTTACAAAAACAAAAAATAAAAATGAAGCAGACGATAACATTATTGAATAGTTCAATAACATATAAAATATAAAGAACGTCGAGGAGAAGAGACAATATATAATTAAAAGGATAATTCTCATTTTCATCTATTATATTTGGGGGTATATATTTTTTGTCCGTTAAGTATGCCCTCTGCAATTTTGATCCTATATATTTTAAAATATTACAATTTTAGTCCGATTTCACTGAAATCTATCAGAACTCCTTGACATGACGCGTAAAATTGTGACGTCACGTTAGTGAGGTCCGACGGAATCCGGTGAAATCGGATTAAAATTGAAATATTTTCAAAACATATAGGGCCAAAATTGTAAAATGAATACTTAACTGGCAAAAAATATATATCCCCAAACATAACGGATAAAAATGACAATAATCCCTATAAATAAAAGTAGAACGTCAAAATACTAAAATGATTATTAAACCCCTTATATGCGTTATTAACAATTGGTAAATTGATAGATTCGGTGCATGTGTATAATAAAAAATTATTTAATTTAATAACATACTAATTTTTTTTAGTAGTATTTATATTATTAAAAAATTTTGAATTGTTTTTAATAAATTTATAAAATTAATAATATATAACAATAAAATTACTTAAAATAAAAAAAATAAGGAAACAATTACAAAGAAATTAAAAAACAAATGAGGTTGAGGGGTATTGAGAGATAAAAAAGAGTGAAGAAAAATGAAATGGAGCGCTAACTAATAGGACAAAAGAAATGCTGTTGAATAAAATGAAAGATTCGATCCAGCTAGCAATTTTGTTTGGCAAAAAAACAAAGGTGTTTATCATTATTATACTAATCTTGTTGATCTAATGCTTTTCCTTAATTATTGTCATCTCCTTCTCTCTGTGTGGAAAAAATGTTAAAATGTCGTATACTCTGCTTCCGTTGACCTATACCTGCAGGAAAGTTATTAGAGCAATATCACACTAGTAATTTGTAAGACTAGTGGTCTTGCTTTTCTTTGTGTTGATGTGAGGAGAAGATTAATAATCACTAATCAGTCACATATTGTGCCTAAATTTCTTTCATTGTTACTCTTTCATCCTTGATCTCTCGAGAGATGGCTTACGCTTCTCTTGTTTCACTTTCGCAAACCACAGACAAACTACTACAAGAACGATATCCCATTTCTCTTCATGAAAAGCAACAGGCAATTGTATCCATCCACGAAGATACCATCTTCTTGCAATCATTTCTCGAAGATGTTCCTAAGAATCCCAACACTTTTGAAGAACGAGTCAGGGATTTAGCCAACAAAGCTGAAGATATCATTGAGGATTTCATTTCGAAACAAATTAATCAGAGCTCGGAATCATCGACCGCAGCACCCGAAGATGTTGTTGAGCTTTCACAGCATCGAAGTAGGATGTGTGTGTTCTTCAAACGGGAAAAAATGGGCATTCGTGAGAACAAAGATGAAGGAAGTAGGATGTTTATGTGCTTTCGAGGGGAAAGAAGGGGCATTCATGGGAACAAAGATGAAGATGAGTTGCAACAAGTGGCGGAGGAAATCAAATCGATTGCAAGAGAGGCGATGGAGATAAAGAATAGCTTCGGAGCTAATGAAGTTCAGATCAGTGATTTTTCGGCTTCTAATTCATCATCTAGACCGGCGCTGACCAGAAAAGACACCATAGTTGGTTTTGAAGATGATTTGTTGGCACTGAAGGATCGGCTTTGCGGAGAATCCAAACTCCAGATCATCCCAATCTTTGGCATGGGCGGAATTGGTAAGACTACTCTTGCCGAAAATGCTTATGATGATCGATTAATTGTAGAGCACTTTCATATTCGTGCTTGGGTCACAGTATCCCAAGATTACAATGCACGAGAAATTCTTTCAAGCCTCCTTGATTCCATGAAGGTAGAAATATCCGAACAGGGTAGGAGCGAATCACAAATGAAAGAAATTGAAATATCCGAACGGGTGAGTGAATCACAAATAAAAGAAACTATATACAGGAGTTTAAAGGGCAGGAGGTTTCTCGTTGTAATGGATGATATATGGAGTACAGAGATGTGGGATGATGTAAAGATGATATTTCCTAATGACTATAATGGAAGTCGAATCATGCTAACCACAAGATTGTCAAATGTGGCTGTTTATCCTGGCTCCTCTAGCTATCTTCATGAGATGCAATTCATGGATGCCGACGAAAGTTGGAAATTGCTTAAGCGGAAGGTGTTTCCACAAGAAAATTGTCCCATCGAGTTAGAAACCATCGGAAAGGATATTGCAAGAAGTTGTAGAGGACTTCCCCTTGCAATTGTCCTTATCGCAGGACTTCTGACCACAGTCAATAAAACTCATGCTTCGTGGGAGAATATTGCGAGAAATGTTAATCAAGCTGTCTGTTCAACACATGATGAGCAATTTGAAAAGAGAGTACTATCATTGAGCTACAACCACTTGTCTCATCATTTGAGACCATGTTTTCTATATATGGGAAACTTTCCAGAAGATTATGAGATTCGTGTCTCAAAACTCATCAAAATATGGGTAGCCGAGGGTTTTGTGAAACCAAGTGAATCGAAAAGCTTTGAGGAATTGGCAGAAGAATACTTGGAGGACCTAGTAAATAGAAGTCTTGTGTTGGTTATCGACAGGAAAGCTAATGGAAAAATCAAAAGTTGCGGTCTCCATGATCTATTGCGAGACTTGTGCATAAGAAAAGCCCAAGAAGAGAAGTTCCATCTAAATGTCATGGATACGTATATTCCCGAGGAAGTTCGAACAGGCATGAAAAATCATCGGCGCGTAACTATTGCTCATTCTGATCTAGATTTCCTTAAAGACATTGATGGGTCAACCATCCGTACAATCATGTGCTTCCAGTTTGGTGGGAGTTCTCTAGGCTTTTTAGGAAATTTTAGATTGCTCAGGGTTTTGGACGTGCTGTATGGTAAAGAATTCTTCTCGTTCCCTACTGAAGTATTTCATCTATTTCATTTAAGATTCCTTGCTCTTTGCTATCACATGGAGATTCCTGCAGCCATATCAAAGCTTGAGAATCTTCAAACCTTAATCATTTATTCAAGAGCGAGATGGAAAAACTTTCCGTTTGAGGTATCTTTACCATCTGAAATTTGGAGGATGCCACAGCTGAGACATCTTGTCTCGTTTTTCGATCTCTTACCCGATCCAGAAGGAGCAACTTTTACTCTAGAAAACCTGCGAACAATTTCAGAGGTGATGGATTTTATATGTAATGAAACGATCCTCAAAATGATTCCGAACATAAAGAAATTGGGAATCTCTTATGTCGGAGACGACGAGTATGTTGACAACTACCACCTCGACAATCTTGTATACCTGCATCAACTCGAAAATTTGAAATTAAAGATATATGATGGTTTTCAAGGAAAGCTTAATCCTGTTTTTCCTAAATCGCTGAAGACGGTAGTCTTGAGCGGCTTGCGGCTGCCTTGGAAGGATATGGGCATTGTTGGCTCGTTGCCTATTCTTGAAGTGCTTAAACTGAAACATCATGCTTGCGTTGGCGACAAATGGGAAACAACTGAAGGAGAATATCAAGGCCTCAGGTTTCTGCTAATTGAAGAATCAAATCTCCAACAGTGGATAACTGAAAGTAGCCACTTCCCGAATCTCACGTGCCTAGTGCTCTATGATTGTTGGAAATTAAATGAAATTCCAAATGATATTGGAGAAATTCCAACACTCGAACTGATTCAAGTTGATTGGAAGGAATCTCTTTTAAAGTCGGCCAAAAGGATACAAGAAGAACAAGAAAATAATGGAAATGATGCCCTTCAAGTTCGCGGGGGACGTTGTTGAGTGGTTGGTAATTCAAGCCTCGAGACTCAACTTCTAATAAGGTTGGATATCTATATGCATACACTATTTCTATGCTACATCAATGTATTATTATTATTATTATTTTTATTATTATTAGAAAATTTCAATTTTCATCTCTCACGTTTACATTGATTATGATTTTAGTCCCACACAAATTCGCACTATCAGATTTTGTCCCTCATGTTGCCATTTTTTGTCCAATGCCATCCCTCTATTAACTCTTGTATTAGTGACTGACGGAGTGAGCAAGTGAGGCGCACGTGTTTCAAGGGGAATATAATTGTCCCACCAAGTTCATGTCATTAAGGACTTTAGACATGATAGAAGAGGGAACAAACAAGAAATGAACCAGAGACTTCAATATTTTCATGAAATTGGCTGACGGTTTAGGATGAGGTCTCCTTGTGGGTCAAATTCTTCGAGTTGGAGTGACGAGGCATCAAGTTTCTTGCAGCAAAAAAGGTGTTCTGCAAATGTGG
The DNA here is from genome assembly GCA_026212405.1 of Petrea volubilis. NCBI lineage: Eukaryota > Viridiplantae > Streptophyta > Magnoliopsida > Lamiales > Verbenaceae > Petrea > Petrea volubilis. Next base: position 513,387 of record CM047883.1, on the reverse strand, counting down.
CTATGAACTTCCTTTGAAGACCTCTAGGACTGATACAAACCCTGGACAACAGTTTTGGGCATGTCCTAATCATGGGGTAAGAACTTCTAACCTTTTTTTTTAGATTGAGAATTTATTTTTTTTTCAAAATTGTTTGAATTCTGTGATTGTAGAGAGTTGATTACTATGGAGTGTTCAAGGGGCTTGATCTGAAATTTTACTCTCGAGCTAAAGAATTAATTCTTAGTTTACGGGCGAAATTGAGCAAGCTTGAGGATGAACCAAGGGGTTATTTAGTTAAAGTGCAAAAAATGGAGGCTAAAGTGAGCAAAAGCAAGTCTTATAAGGATAATTTGAAGTCCGAATTGGGGATAATGCAAGCAGATCTATAGGAACTAAACTTCCACGTTGAGGCAAGGAAGAAGGAGAATTTTTAAATGTCAATGGCAATTGCATCTCTAATTTTTAAACGTAGACTTCATGTATTTATGGATGTTGCAATGAAATTTATTCTAGCTAAAATTATTGTTATCTAGATTGAAATTGTTGTCCTTGAAGCTGTATAAAGGACTATAAGATCATAAAAAAAGGAAAATACTCCCTCCACCACCTTGTTATCAGGCAACTTTTTAAATATTTCATGTACATCACTTTCTTTAATCAAACATTTACTACCTCTACACAGAGAATGTTGAAATAAATGCCAAATTTTGACATTTTCTTTCTCTTTCTCTAGCTCTTCTACAAACCTCTTTAATTCTATCAATCCAAAGCAATCACTATTCAAACTTATCAAAGCAATCCAACCCGCCCCCATCATAATACGTAATTAATGGATATGTATCTTGTCTTAATAACGTGAGAAGTGTCGTATTAGGATTCGAGTCGTAGCAGGTGTGTGTGTGATGATGATGATGATGATGATACATGTATTATCCAAAAAAAAAAAAAAACTAATATATTAATATGAAGATTATAAAAATAAAAAGAAAAGAAAAATCCCTTCCCTCGAATGCAACCCTATGTCATTCTTTTGAATCTTGTCTGCTAAACCAAGAAAAAGGAATGTATATTTGTGCAAAATTATACTTGCTAAATGTGAAGTTAGAAACATATATCTTTGGATTCTTTAGATATCTAAAAGAAAAGTACACGTGCAATATACAATCTACGTGTGTAATTTTGTTCAAATTATTATTTTTATATAAAGTATTTCTAAATTAACTCATTCTACATATATTGATCATCAATATAACTGATTGAACTATATGATTTGATAATTGTTTATTTTAAATTTTAATTTGTCCGAAAGTATATCTATGAAAAACTTTTTAATATTCTTTTCTTTGTCTACAACTCTACATAAGTTGAATTTGCGCCAAATGTTATTCCATCTCAATCTAGCTTCCTCCTCCTCCTCCTTCTAATTATTTTCTTGAACATTCAAAATTGTCTGTGCCCGCCGGGCGCCTCCAAACCCCCACCCCCACCCCCACCCCCCCAAAAAAAAGGTCAAATAAATTATTATATATATACTATTATATATAAAATAGGAGCACCATTTAATAACTACTTTTGGTATCTTAATCTTTTTGGTATGTCATTTTCGCCCCTTTTTTTTGACTTTCTCCCTCCTCCTCTCTCATCTTTTACATTTTTTTATTCTTTCTCTTTCTTATCTATCATTTTTAATCATGCTCTTCAAATTCTTTTATTATTTCTTTATATTATTTTTTTATTTTATCTTATTTTAAATTGTTCTATTTTTCTCTTATCATTAATTTAATCAATAAATATATTTAAAATAGTAAAAAATTAAATGTATGTTAAATAAATATCTATAATTTTATACGAATCAAACTTAAGAATCTAATTATATTATATATTTTTAAAATTTTACACACATCAGATATGCCAAAACTACTAGTATATATAACTAGTTTTCAAAAATTTGCATAGTTAGTTTGTCTTCCTATTGTTCAGGCAGTGGAAAAATCTCATTGTTAGGTCCCACAAATTGGTCGGAGTCCTGTTTTGATCTCATTGGTAAATTACCAAAAACCGCTGAAGTTTATTCTTCTTTTATAACCAAAAAAATTAAAACACTCAAAATATCCTCTATCCAAAAGGGGACTAATGTATTTTCCCAATCAAAAAGTGAGGGTTTGTTAATACATGAAACCAAATTCTAGTTTTTAAATTGACTATATTATATTGTCAATTGAATTTTTTGATATACTAATTTATCAATTGCCATTTTTACAGTGTGATTTTAAATTGTGTTCTATAAAAATTAATTAATTTAGTTTATCAATTTATTTTGTTATCTAATAAAATTTATTAGCATAGGTTGATTAATACTAGTATAGATATAGATATCGGACCGATCAACTAAACCTACCAACACATGAAGCACCACTACTAATTACAGTTTTCATATGATTGGTCACTCTCATCTAACTATACATCAGCGAATGTTATACACCCTCAAGTTGTACGTAATTAATTTCAGTGTGATCGAATTCGATATGGCTAAGTTGCGAATCAATTTGTACTACTTTGTATATTGCTTACAAAGGTGTAAGACGGCTAGTATATAATTATGCTAGAAAAGAAACAAACGTGTGTATTATTATACTAATCTAGTTGATCAGATGCCACCATCGCATGATTTCAGCACGTAATTTTTTTTATTTCAAGACGCCTCAAAATATCGTTTACTTTGATTTTCTTCGACCTGCCACAGATATGATTAGCTAAATTTCACATTCCTCATTTGCTAGACTACTTTGTGTTGATGTGTTGAGAAAGTAATCACCAAATCAATCACTCATTGTGCCTAAATTTCTCTGTCTGTTGCTCTTTCTTCCTTTCAGAAAAATGGCTTATGCCTCCCTTCTTTCACTTGCACAAACCATAGAGAAACTACTACAAGATCATGATCAATATCCCATTTCTCGTCGTGAAAGAAAACAAATTACATCTATCCACACATGCACTATCTTCTCGCAAGATTTTTTTGAAGAGTTCCCCGAGAAAACCAGCAGTCTAGAGGGACGAATCAGGGATGTAGCAAATAAAGCAGAAGATATTATTGAAGATTTTATGTCGGCAATATATCTCCTCAGAGTATCAAAGTCGCAAGTTTTCGTGGCTAGAAAGAATGAAAAGCGTTATCGTGTATATGAAGTTGAAAAAAGTCAGCATGGGAATTGGTTCAATTAAGAAAGACATCATGGAGATCAAGAATAGAACCGGATCAACCGAAGGCGTGCAGCGATCTACGGCTACTCCATCACCAATGCAACTTGCTCTGACACGTAAAGACTCAATGGTTGGTTTTAACGACGATCTAATGGCAATAGAGGCTCGCCTCTGTGGAGAATCATCAGGGCTCCAAATCATCCCAATTTTGGGTATGGGAGGTATTGGCAAGACAACTCTTGGCAAAAATGCTTATGATGATCCTCTGTCTGTGGAGCACTTTGACATTCGTGCCTGGATCACAATATCACAAGATTACAGCACACGAAAAATTCTTTCGCACCTCTTAATTTCCATACAAGGGGGAAGATCTGGGCAGAGCGACGAATCAAAAATGGCAGAAACTGTGTACAAAAGCTTAAAGGGTCGGAGATATCTCATCGTAATGGATGATATATGGAGTACAAGGGTATGGGATGATGTAAGGAGAATTTTTCCTAATGACCGTAATGGAAGTCGAGTCATGTTAACCACAAGGTTGTTGGATGTGGCTACTTATCCCGACTCTTCTAGCCCGGTTCATGAGATGTGTTTCATGGATGCCGATCGAAGTTGGGATTTGCTTAAGCACAAGGTGTTTCCACTCGGAAGTTGTCCTCCTGAACTAGAAACCATCGGGAAGGAGATTGCAATAAGTTGCAGAGGACTTCCCCTAGCAATTGTCCTTGTTGCGGGACTTCTGACCGTGGTCAATAAGACTCAAACTTCATGGGAGAATATTGAGAGAAATGTAAATCTAGTTGTCCACTCAAAGAACAGTGAGCAATTGGGAAAGAGAGTACTATCTATGAGTTACAACCACCTATCTCTTCATCAAAGACCGTGCTTTTTATACATGGGAGCCTTTCCAGAAGATTATGAGATACATGCCTCAAAACTCATCAAATTATGGGTAGCTGAGGGTTTTCTGCAGCCAAGTGCATCTAAAACCTTGGAAGAAGTCGCAGAAGAGTATTTGGAGGAACTTGCCAAGAGAAGTCTTGTCATAGTTGTGAACAGGAAAGCTAATGGAAAAATCAGAAGTTGTATCATCCATGATTTACTGCGGGACTTGTGCATAAGAAAAGCTCAAGAAGAGAAGTTTCATCTGAATGTCATGGATAGGTATGTCCCGAGGGAGGTTTTGAGAAGCATGAAAGGTCAGCGCCACATAATTATTGTTCATTCTGATCTGAATTTCCTTGAAAACATTCATGGCTCAACCATACGTACTATTATGTCCTTCGAGACTTACGGGAGTTCTCTACGCCCTCTAGGAAATTTTAGGTTGCTTAGGGTTTTGGACTTAATGCGCGCGGTAAATTCTTACTACCTCCCAGATGAAGTGTTTGAGCTATTTCAGTTAAGGTACCTTGCTTACGACTATCCCATCGGGATTCCTGAAACTATATCAAATCTCAAGAATCTTCAAACCGTAATCATTCATTATCCAGGAAAGGGATGGAAAAATATTGCGTTTGTGATACATTTGCCATCAGAAATTTGGAGGATGCCACAACTAAGGCACCTTGTCTCAAAGTTTTTGAGCTTACCCATTCCAGAAGGAGCAACTTTTGCCCTAGAAAACCTGCAAACAATTTCAAGGTTAAAAAATTTTATATTCAATGAAGGGATCTTGAAAATGATTCCGAATATAAAGAAGTTGGGAATCTTTTATTATGGAGATGAATATGTTGAAGACTATCACCTCGATAATCTAATATATCTGCATCAACTCGAAAATTTGAGCTTAACGATATACGATAGTTTTCAAAGGAAGCTTAATCTTGTTTTCCCTCAAACACTGAAAAAGTTGAACTTACATGGTTGGCGACTTCCTTGGAAAGATATGAGCATTGTTGGTTCGTTGCCTGGCCTTGAAGTGCTTAAACTATGTTATGACGCTTGCGTTGGCGACAAATGGGAAACAACTGAAGGAGAATTTCAATGCCTTAAGTTTCTACTAATTGAAGATTCAGACCCCCATCAATGGATAACTGAAAAAAGCCACTTTCCAACTCTCAAGTGTCTAGTGCTTTATTTTTGTTACAAACTAAGTGAAATTCCGGATGGTATTGGAGAGATTCCAACACTTGAACTAATCGAGGTTGATGATGAGAACAAATCCCTTTCCAAGTCGGCCAAAAGGATTCAAGAGGAACAACGAGATTATGGTAATTATGCCCTTCAAGTTCGCAAGCGACAATATAAATGGGGAGAAATTTGAGCAAGTGGTATTTCAAGCCTCATCATTCTACTTCCTACAAGGTTATATGTAAGTGTGTGTGTGTGTGTGTATATATATATATAGAGAGAGAGAGAGCTAACTCTTATCTATTTTGCAGAGACAGATAACCTTGAAATTGGTAAACCTTGCCAAGGGCATTGATGGGGTTGTTTACAGGATTGAAGAGGCTCAAGTTTGCATCTTAATGTTGAGTATGTGCAAAATCCAAAACCTGTTTTTACTAACATCACACTTCTGTTAATCCATAACAATAAATTTATTGTACCTATCAAAATAATTTTTACTTGTTATGAAATTTTAAATTTCCTGAGTGGTGGAAGCAAGACCCCAAGTTCAGGAAATACACTTACTCATAATACAAGTAGTTTAAAAACAATGGCAATTATATTAGATCAGGGAATGCAGTAGACGATAACCGGGAGTAACTCAATGATATATATGTAAACATAGAATAATTTTGAAACGATAGGGTGAATGTGTATGCTCTGCTACAGAAATTGCTATAAAAACTAGTACAACCAACAACTTGCAGCACAGGATGGAAATCCAGTATTAAATTGAGCCACAAGAACTCAACAGCTAACCTGGAATTTAGTCCACTAATCCAGTTTGCCATTTTTACCTCCTTCAGCTTTCAAAAACTTCATAAACCAATAAGCCGAAGATTTCAGATGTCGTCTCAGCCCGTTTTTGTAGTCCACGTAAATCAGACCAAAGCGCTTGGTATAGCCCAGCTGCCACTCAAAGTTGTCCAGCAAGGACCAAGCGAAATAGCCCCGTATATCTGCTCCATCCCTGTCATGGATTGCACATAGATTTAAAATGTGATTTTTCAGTCTTTTTCGTATCTTGGAAAGCAATTGGCCGTTGCAGATTTTACGATAAGCAGAACATCTAATGTAAATGTTATATGACCGCCTCATCTAAAAACTTAAGCTATTAGAGATGAGAGTCATCAAGTATTTAGTATCTCCAACACGCCCCCGCACGAACAGGCAAATTTCTTTTTGTATCAAGCCTTACACGTGAAATTTTTTTTCATAAATGGGTGGCACTAAGATTCGAACACAAGAACTCTTGTTTGGCCAGACTTTGATACCATGTTAAATGACCGCCTAATCTAAATTAAGTTATTAGATAGGAGAGTTATCAAGTATTTATTATCTCCAAAACACACACACACACACACACACACACATATACATAGAGACACCTACACACACACACACACACACACACACAAAAAAAAGTACAGTTACCAAGAAGATTTTTGTAGTAGATATGCATTTGTTATATAAATATCAATACATTGGTGAGAAATTCAAAACAAGAAGTATGGACAATTTTGTAACGTACTTAATTGCTTGATGAACTGCAGAAAGATAACCCTTGTAATAAGAAACTCGTAATTTGTCATCTAGCATCTCATGGAGTGGAGAAGTGCCATCACCTTCATCATCCATACCTATGGATAACAACGTATAATGGTTTAGAGAGTAAAACTGGAAATTTTGATTTATACAACATGAAGAGGTCAGCAAGCAAATGTTGGATGATGCCAGAAAACAAATCATCATTGTTGGGCCAAGCTAATGATGCCATAGTTTAAATTATAAAAATCTTATTACAATATTAAATTATGGCACTATCGACTTTACAGTCACCTTCCTATTGACCATTACAGTCTAATGAATGCATAATTTCAATTTTAATCAAATTTTCAAATTGCTCTTGCATATATTGGTGTCATTCAAATCTGTTGATAAATATTGCTAAATTTGATCAAATCTCTGTGGTCTGAGGGGCTGTATTTGTAATCGTGTCACGAACGGGAAAACTTATGTAGTTATACATAGTTGTGTATTCAATAAAGCCATACCATTTTCAGTTATATAAATGGGAGGATTGTTATATCTCATAGAAATGCGATTGAGAACTTTCCATAAACCCCAAGGAACCATGTAAAGCCAAGGTGATGCAGCCTGCATGTAGTAAACACGAGTCTAATTTATCATTTCCGCACCCTGAGGAGATTTGAATAAAGTTAACAGAAATAAAATGAAATTGATCCTACCTTCTCGCCAATCATCTCTCCACCTTCCCATTCAGCTACAGATGTAACAGAACAAAGCTGTAAGCAGTTTTTTAATATGTGTGTGTGTGTGTGTATTATCACTATTATATATAAATTTGATTACTTGATTAATCTCTTATGTTTCTAAAAGGTTAATATTAATTCAATATTTTGTCTTGAAGAAAAGAGAGAGAGAGAGAGAGAGAGAGAGACGCATTGTCCACATGTGTGTGTGTGTGTGTGAGAGAGAGAGAGAGAGAAAGAGACAGACATTGTCCATTTGCAACATGCATTTTCTTTCTGGTGCATGTGTATGGGTGGGTATTATATAGACAAATCATGTAGACAAATGTAAAGAATGATTTTACTTTACCAATTCTTTCTGCCTCTTGGGCCCTATAGAAATCATTATCTTCAGTGTTATTTGTTGCATGACGAACAAACCTAGTTGTGTAGTGGTTTAAACCAATAAAGTCTACTGAGTTCTTAAGCAACTCTTTATCTCTCTCAGTAAATTTTGGCAGGCGATCTCCAAGCTTTTCACGCATCGTTTCAGGATAATCTCCATAATAGATTGGATCCAAATACCTATATCATAGAATTGAAAAAAGAATCAGTAGCAACTACAAAAGTTACCTTCCAATCTTCTATAACTCAAATTTGTAGTTTACCACATTTAACCCATTGTAACTCCGCAATCATTACTTTTAAAAAGCCCCTCTAAGTTTCACATTTTACAGAGGGTATTTTACTCTGAAAAATATAAGGACTCGGACTAAGGACAAAATAGGAAGTTTACATAATTTTTTTAAAGTCAGCTTAAAAAAAAACTCTACTATAAAAAGCATGGCTCAAGAAGCACTTTTTTTTTTTTAAGCCCATCCAAATGGGCCCAAAATAAGAAATGAAAACTAAAAGAAAAAAGAATGTTTTCCACATTTTAACTGCAATGCAGGAAATTACCATCCCAGTTGAAAATCAAGACGCCTGGTTGCAGCATTTCTGTCTTCTACTCTATCTGACAGAGGCTCCGACCATTCACAGTCCACAACTAAGCCTACCTTTCCTCCTTGCTTATCCTGTCAAGAAGGACCACAACAAGAATCAACAAAATAATGGATCCATTAGATTTAGTTGTTATTCATCTATTATAAAATAAGCTTAAAATTAGTCAAAAAAAGAAAAAGGTAATTCCATAATCACTGAATATAAAATAAACATTATGGTTTAACTCATGGGATTCAAATTTACAATGTTAACATAATAGTTGTGTCATCAGAACCTCTAATTATTAACAAGCAATAATACAAAGCCTTCCCCTGTAAGGCTGTAACTATATACAATTGTATACTCCTTTAGGTTTCAGAATTACACATACCTCCTCTGTAATTTATTTCCACCTTACAATTAACCCCATACTGTTGATCATCACACATTGTTAAATGATGTTATAATTCAAATTTTAGTAAACTTTTAAAATTATTATTGCATGTATGGATGATATTATTCAAGTTGTTAAAACTTTTTCCAGTTTTGACTAAATTGTGCTGATCAAAAGGAGGTATATGTAATTTCAAGAGGTAACTGTGATTGACCCTAATAAAAATGCACTTTAAACTGCAGAAGTGATTTTTAAAGCAGTACATTGGATGTACCCTGAGAACAATATAAAAAAGTTATACCTTGTATTTCTTATTATAGATGGAAGCAGCTTCAGCATGAGCTAAGAGCTGGTGATGAGCAACTAAGTATGGTTCACTTAAAGAATTTTCACGTCTTCCAGGAGCATATACTCCCGTACAATAACCATTCACAGCAGTTTGAAGAGGCTCGTTGATTGTTATCCAATTCTTCACTCTATCACCAAAACTAGAAAAACAAGTTTCTGCATAGATGGCAAAGTATTTTCTGGATGTTCGCCAGAAGTGAAACACCAAATGAGTAATTAACTTGAGATTTTTCAAAAACTCCATGCATGTATTTTCGTCCTCATTTCTATTTCCTCCCGAGAAAGATCGTTTTCATTGTAAAAATGAAAATATAATTGGGAAAGTACTATAGAAATGCTAAATACTATATGTAACAGTTCTCCACATGCTTTCACAGACATCTTTTTCAAACTACAAAATTTTAATTTCTTAAAATCATAAGGGGAAAAGGGAAAAAAAACAAACAACAGAGACAAGAAACTTACACAATTTCTTTATTTAACCAACCTCCCATTGACTCAAGAAGATTTAGAGGGAGATCCCAGTGATACAGTGTTACATACGGCTGAATATCTGAAAAATCACATCAACAGTTAGTTAAATTGCATAAGAAAATAGATAACGAAAAACAAAAAAATGAACATGAAACCATGCCTTTTTCTATAAGGGCATTGATGACATTGTTGTAGTGGTTTATCCCTTCAACATTAATTTTTGCTCCCAAACCATCTGCAGATATCGTGTAAGCCATTTGTACATACCATTCCGCATTATCATGATGAAGCTAAAAACCGATGCCAGACAAAACACGCCAATTGTAAAATCTCATTATCACAAACATATTATAAAAGAAAAACAGAACGATAACCAGTGACTTTTGATGCATCATGACTACTAATTCCATGCAGCTAACAGGGAATGGAGGTCCACATTTGCTATAATTCAAGAGAGGTAAGATGGACACTAATGGTTATAACTTTAACACCAATACAGTGTTGAAGCCATGTGAGGCCAGGGCGCACATGCATTGCCGAACTTCAAAATTAACCCATATATACATGCATACATGATACATATATGTGTGTGTGTGTGTGAGAGAGAGAGGGGTCTTGGCTCCACCACCACATCAATATCTCTTTTTCCCATGAATTGTTCATTTTCATTTCCTTCATTTATAATCCAAAAGTTCACGAAGGGATAAGAGATAATCTTCCTTTTTAGTCATGCCACGATCAATTTGCAGGTGATTCGTTTCCAACAATTTAACTCAAGCATGAAACCGGCAAAGCTATGCATTGCTTATAGTAAGGAAAGGATTTTGTGCCATGAATGGATGAAACATTATCCAGGACATAAACCAAACATATTACCTGGAAAAATGCGACTCCATGATATGGAAAATCGGTAAGCTTGAAATCCTATCTTGGCTATCAGCTCAATGTCTTCCTGCAGCAGCAAAATCATGAATAACACAAGGGGATTAATCCAAACAAAATCTGAACTGATCCAAAATTCGTTTATTTGGATAGGGAGGAGAATAAAAGAGAGCAGACACCTTGTACCGATGATACTGGTCCACAGCAACATCCGCATTGCTCCCATCACAAACATTGCCTAGAAAAAAATATACTTCAAGTTCACGACAAACTATCGCCGAAAAGAAAACACATTTCCTTGTATGAAACGAATATCGCATACTACAAGAATAAAATAAATACTATTATTTACCAGGAGAATGAGAAAAAGCATCCCAAATACTAGGGCCCCGGCCATCCTCTTTACAAGCACCTTCAACCTACAATATATTCAAATACTCAGCTCAAAGTAGCTACCATAGTTTACTTTCTAATGAAAATATTCCGTACATCACCAAATGATATCATATCGAGCCCTCTTGAACAAGAGCAGTCAAGCTTGAGAAGGAAGCCAAAAAGATGACCTTCCTACTATTTTAGCAAACAATATTTTCATTCGGTAAAGGCCAAATATAGTTTGCGAGTCTGAGGCTAACAGACAAGTAAACAATAGTCAAATTGGAAATTTTTCTACCACTTCAAAAAGAATCAACAAAGGGCCCATCTAACAGTAGAATTCCATTAAAACATACACACGCACACAAACACACACAAACTAACAAACAAACCAACCGACAAATAGAACACTAAACCTCGATATTAAATTCCAAAACACAGTGGAGCACCGCAAGAAACAGCAGAGTAACACTGGGCGTCAAAAAGCGGCCCATCATACCCTACCCTTTTGTAAAACCAGGTAAATTGTAAGTAACAATTTCATCATAATTACAAATAATAAGCATTCTACGGGTGAGCAACAATCGAATTTCCTGGAAAAATTCAACAACTTAATGATTTCATGAACTCAAACCCATTTCCAAGTGGTTGTCATCAAATTCATCAGTAAAAAAAAAAAAAGACACACACACACCCACCTGGTAAGCGGAGGTGGCGACGCCGAAGGTGAAGTGGGGAGGGAAATCGGGCCGGGTAAGAGGCTGTTTGGTGGAGTAAATCGACCTCCATTCCTTCTCAATCTTTCTCTTCTTCTCCAGTCCCTCAGCTGTGCTTGAGCTCGCCATTGATTGAGCTTTGCTCTCTGTTTTACATACAGAAAATTTGTTAATCCGACCTTTCAAGTTTTTTTTTAATTTAATAGCCCTCAATTTTTTTTTCCTTTTTTTTTTTAAAGTTAAATATCCGATGTGGCATAATTTAAAGGTCAATAAAGTGAACTAAAAATTTTAGGATTGGACGGGGTCGATTTGTAAATAAATAATTTTATAATTTATATTATATCGATCAATCGATCGTCTATACGTGTTGCTTAATCGATCACAACATATCACTTAATCGATCACAACATGTCGCTTAATCGATTAAGCCATGTCGCTTAATCGATCCAAAAAAGTCGATTAATCGATCTTAATATATCGATTAATCGATTATCATATATCGCTTCATCAATCTTCATATATCGATTGATCGATCATATGATATCGATTGATCGATCATAGCGTATCATCATAATAAACTCCTGCGCGGTACACTTTCTTAATTCCTTATCAGAGACGCTTCACATTCCTCCTTCCTCATCTCTTCTCTTCCTTCTCATCTCAGTTGGAATCCATTCGAGAACTCAAGAAAATCATCGTGAAACCCTGATAAAATCCCAAAAAATTTAATTCTCCCCTCTTTGTCTCGTCGATTTCCCAAAAAAATCCCTTGAAAACTTTAATCACGTTTACCCTTTACTACAAGACCTGTTAAAAATGGAAGAAAGGAAAGACCAACAAATCGATGCTGTACCACAAGAAGCACAACAGCCATTGGTGAACGAGCCACTGGTGAACGAGCCGTTGATGAACGAGCCGTTGACGAACGAGCCAGTGGTTAACGTGGAAACCGGTGCTGCTCTACAAGAAGAACAGGTACTTTAATCCATTATTTGCACATGAAGAATTAATGCTCGTCTTTCAACCGTAACCGTTGGTCGATTGTCATTGTCGATTGAGGGATTTAAATGTCGATTGATCGATTTTAATGTCGATTAAGCGATTGTCCTTATCGATTTAGGGTTTAGGGTTTAAGGTTTTGCACTATTAACTGATTTTTTGGTGTTTTGTTTGAACATAGGAAAATAAAGAAGAGGATGTTCCAGTTGATGATGAGCTATCCATTCCATCATGTTCGCGGTCTATCAGCTTTAATAGTTACCAACTCCGGACAATATTGGATGACATCAAATACTTCCCAGTGAGGGTGACTGTGAGATCTTCTGTTGCTAAGCTTCGGAAAATGGAGGAAGTTTTAATGGGTTTGGGAGAGAATATGTTGTCGAGGTTCTCTGAAACCTGTTTTGGCCATTTATTACGTATGACGAATTTCTGGTCATTTTCTAGACAACTCTGCCATTACCTTATGCTCCGTCAGATTCAGTGCAAGAAGAAGTGGGAGCTATGGTTTGCCATCGACAACAAACCCATTCGTTTTGGCATGCCGGAGTTCGCCATAGTCACTGGTCTGAATTGTGGTCCCCTCCCTCCCAATAATGAAATGGACAAGATGAGAAACGACGAGAAGAGCAAAAATTTCTTGCAGAAGGTTCTGGGTAATAAGAAACAGTCAGTAAAAATTCCAGACTTGGATGAATGCATAAAAAAGAGAAATTTTTCGGCAAAAGACAAGTTCAAACTATGTCTCGTATGGTTTGTTCATACATTCCTTTTGGCCAAGGACGACCATAAAAACGTGAACGAAGACCTTCTTCTCTTTGTCAACAATCTGGAATTTTTCAATTCTTATCCATCGGGAAGGGAGTCGTTTGTGATGATAATGGAGTCTCTCCGGACAAGAGAATTGAAGAAAAAATATTTCCAATGGGTTCAAAAAGGAAAAGACTTCCGAAAAACAGAGTCCTACAATATTGTCGGATTTCCTTGGGCCTTACAGGTAAACTCATATTTCTATTCAAATATCGATTGATCGATCATTATAATCGATTGATCGACTAAATGTATCGATTGATCAATTTATGTTGTAGATCAATCGATCTTTATATCGATTGATCGATACATTTAGTCGATTAATCGATTGTTATGTCGATTGATCGAATGTGTTGTCGTTGATCGATCGATACCTAGTATCGAGTGATCGATTGCATTTGTCGATCAAACGATACACTGTCGATTGATCGACTGTGTGACATCGATCGTTCGATATGTTTTATCGATTGATCGATACATGTTGTCGATTGATCGATGTTTTGAAAATTTTCAGGATATTCCTTAATTGATCGATTTGTTTCTTTGCATTTAGGCTTGGGCTTATGAGGCTGTCCCTGCTTTTGAGAACTTCGGGTTGTCCATGGTTCCAGATGAGGATGATCCGTTGTTGCCACTTCCAAGAATTGTGAGGTAGCATGCCACAAAATCTGAAAAGTTGCCTTTTGAGATGGTTGAAGATGCAATCTCAAAATGCAAAGAGGTGGTCGTGCGTCCCTTCTTACACCCAACAAAGAGGGAGTTGAGAGAGCCGTACATGAGATTATTTGATGATTTGCAAGAGATTTCTGACGATCTAATCGATCAACTCACTCGAGACTTGGAAGGGATTACAGAATTGAGGTCTCCTTCTGAGCATGATGCTGACTTAATTGAGTTTAAACGCGAAGGGGCGCCACATTTCCAGCATCATGAGGAAGCGACAGTCTCAAGAACCCCACCTCCCTCCCCAAAACCAAGCCTGAATAGAACTCCTGCCCCCAAACCAAGCCTGCCTCTTGAGGAAGACATTCGTCCACCATCATCGTGTGCGCATCACGATGAAATAATGGAACAATTGAAATGCATCAACGAGCAAGTCACTTCAGCTCAACCCAAGGAAGTGAGGGAGTCTCCATCTTCATCGTGTGCACATCATGATGAAATCATTGAACAACTGAAGTCTATCAAGGAGCAAGTCACTTCTGCCCAACCCAAGGAAGCCGGTGCGTATCCATCATCGATTGAAATTATGGAAAAAATTAAAAGCATTGATGATGGAATTCTCGGGTTGAAAAATTTTCTGACTGAACGAATGGAGAAGACAGAAAAAAGGATTGACTTGCTGTATGCATTGGTGGACAAGAAATCGGAGAGAACGAAAAAGAAAAGCAAATTCGCGAAGTCTCCGTTCACTCAAGAGGGTGGAAAAGGGAAGAAAGCGAAAGTGGCTGCCCAACCATCCAAGCCTGATTTGTTTACGCCACTTGATTCAAAAAGGTTATCTGACTTCTTACAGTGGTATGAATCAGGCCCAGAAGGCAAAAAGGTTTATGGTAAAATGGGGCCGTTGGACAAGCCATTTTTCCACACGCTTTTGGGTGAAGGCCTATGGCTCGAATCAGAGGTAAGTTACAGTTTTTGTTCAATAAAAATAAATTATCGATTGATCGATTATTGTGTCGATTGATCGATATTTCTATCGATGGATCGATGTTTATTATCGATTGATCGATATATATTGATAAAATAAAATTAGAATTGTCGATTGATCGATATTTTTACTCGATTGATCGATACATTCATCGATCGCTCGATTTTTGTTTATCGATTGATCGATACATTCATCGATCGATCGATTTTTTGTATCGATGGATCGATACATTCATCGATCGATCGATTTTGATTTATCGATTGATCGATAGGTTCGTCGATTGATCGATATTTATTTCCTTATTAAATTCTTGATATATTTTTTTTATTTTTGCAGCATATCGACGAAACTCTATGTCTTATGAGGATTAGACAGAGGAATTATCCAACTTTGTATGATCAAGACGTAGGTTTTGTCGATTGTCAGTTTATGCAGCTGCTAGAACATGCTTATGATCGGCTTCTTGTTGGAGTGGAACCCTCCAAAGTTGATAGTTGTAGGTACACCGACAACGAGTCTTTGAATAAAGCAATCGAACTCATATGTATTATCCCGAAATTATTAGACTATGCAAATGGCAATGAACCAAAATATGCCGACCCATGGGTGGAATTCAAGAAAGTCTATGGAGTGTTGAACATACAGAATCAGCATTGGGTTGCCGTCGCATGGATTTTGGATAAGGGGGAAGTGCATGTTCTAGATTGCAACAATAAAGTTTGTCGGGGTCCAGAGCTTAAGAAGCTGCTCGCACCAGCATGTTTATTATTCCCCAAAGTCTTGAGAGAGACGGGTCACTTTGGGGCGTTGGGCAAGCTGCTTGAACAAAAATGGAGTTTACATCTAGACAAATGTCCATTTAATAAGCGAAGCTATTTATTTTCTTTTTTATGTAATGTATCACATTTCCTCTCTTCTTCTTTCTTTTGTTCTCATATATGTGCTTCATATATTTTTGCAGTGGGGACTATGGGAATGTATTCATTAAAATTCATCGAATTTCACTTGACCGGCACCGCGATGGACAAGTTGAACGACGATAACATCATCGAGTTCCGGAAGCGGTTAGCTGCTGAAATGTTCTTTGGAAAAATGGATCCACTTGTCCCTACTTGAAATGTTCTGTGTAAATTTTGTAAATTGTAATTGTTTGACCCACTTGTTTGAGATGTGTAAATATTGAATCATAATATTTATTGAGATGTGTAAATATTGAATCATAATAATCGATCAAGCGAACTTGATAATCGATCAACCGATCACAACAAGATTTAGAATACTGCAAAAATCGATCCATCGATCTTTATAATCGATCTATCGATAACGGTAATCGATTAAGCGATGACTATAATCGATCAACCGATCACAACAAAACATGAAAATGTTATCCAACAACAAAAATCGAACAATCGATCTTCGTAATCGATCAAGCGATCACAACAAGATTTAGAATATTGCAAAAATCGATCCATCGATCTTTATAATCGATCTATCGATGCTAGTAATCGATCAAGCGATGGCTATAATCGATCAACCGATCACAGCAAGACTTGAAAATGTTATCCAACAACAAAAATCGAACAATCGATCTTTGTAATCGATCAACCGATCACAGTGAGACTTGAAAATGTTATCCAACAACAAAAATCGAACAATCGATCTTTGTAATCGATCAACCGATCACAGCAAGACTTGAAAATGTTATCCAACAACAAAAATCGAACAATCGATCTTTGTAATCGATCAACCGATCACAACAAGACCAGTATTTGAACAAACAATTAATCGATCCATCGATCAAAAAAATCGATCAACCGATCATTATAAGACGAATATTAACAAACACATAATTGATCAATTGATCAGTGTAATCGAACAAGCGATCACAACAAGATGAATATTATGGAACAATCGATCGATCGATCTTATTAATCGATCAAGCGATCACTACAAGAATATTGAACAAAACAGTAATCGAGTAATCGATATATATAATCGATCAAGGAGTATTGTGGAAAACCCAAGTAATCGAGTAAGAGATCAATTCAATCGATCAAGCGACCACAACTGTGTATAGCAATTGTGTGTGTGTGTGTGTGTATATATAAGTCATACTATATATATATATATTTGTATTTTATAGTATGTTTAGATATATATGTATTATGTATGTATTGCAATTGTTTATATATGTCATACTATAGTATGATTAGATATATATGTATTATGTATTGCAATTGTATATATATGTCATACTATAGATATATATATTTTATATTATGATTAGATATATATGTATTATGTATGTATTGCAATTGTTTATATATGTCATACTATAGTATGATTAGATATATATGTATTATGTATTGCAATTGTATATATATGTCATACTATAGAAATATATATTTTTATATTATGATTAGATATATATGTATTATGTATGTATTGCAATTGTTTATATATGTCATACTATAGTATGATTAGATATATATGTATTATGTATTGCAATTGTATATATATGTCATACTATAGATATATATATTTTTTAATTTAGATTAGATATATATGTATTATGCATGTATTGCAATTGTTTATATATGCCATACTATAGTATGATTAGATATATTTGTATTATGTATGTATTACAATTGTATATATATGTCATACAATAGATATATATATTTTTATATTCTATAGATGTATATATATTTTGTATTTTATATTATGATTGAATACAAGTTGTGGTAATATCGATTAATCGATACAGTGTGTCGATTGATCTATTGTATCAGTGGATTGCTCGATTTGTTTGTCGACTGATCGAATTTTTTCTTTGCTTTAAGGCGTGGAGATATCGATCCATCGACAAATAATGTTGAATGATCGATTTACTTTGTCGATTGTTCGATATTTAATGTCGACTAATCGACTTTTTTCTTTGCTTTTAAGGCTTGGGCCTCTGAAATTGGTCAGAATACAAGTTGTGGTAATATCGATCAATCGATAGTTTATGTCGAGTGATCGATGTAATTTTTCGATTGTTCGATATTTCATGTCGACTGATCGACTTGTTTTTTTTTTTTTTTTGTTTGAAGACTTGTGCTTCTGAAATTGGTCAGAGTACGAGGAATGGGTATGTCGATCAATCGATATATAATGTCGATTGATCGATGAAATGTGTCGATCGTTCGATATTCCATGTCGACTGATCGACTTTTTTCTTTGCTTTTAAGGCTTGGCCTTCAGAAATTTGACAGAATACTACTAGTGGATATATCGATCAATCGACATAATATATCGATCGCTCGATGTGTTGTGTCGATTGATCGATATAGTATGTCGATTGTTCGATATATAAGCACAAGAATTTGAAATTCCCTTTATTGCAATTATTGATATTTATAGGCACAAACTTAATCATAAACTACAAACTAGTGGATATATCGATCAATCGACATAATATATCGATCGCTCGATGTGTTGTGTCGATTGATCGATATAGTATGTCGATTGTTCGATATATAAGCACAAGAATTTGAAATTCCCTTTATTAAAAGTATTGATATTTACAGGCACAAAATTGATCATAAACTACAAATGCTAACATCCACACTTTTCAGTTATTTGTAAGGGGTTCTTTGCAGGTTCCTTTCTTGTGACCTGGCTTATTGCATCGTCCGCACTTGTTCTTCTTCTGATGAACCTCACAAGCAGTTGGGATCCTCTTGACTCTTTTCCTGCCTTTTGATGGATTCACATGAGGAGGATCAATGATAATATCTTTTATCGATTCAGGAACCACCCACAAATCTTCCGGAGGAATAGGATAGATTGTTTCTGCATAAGCATGCAAAAACTCATCAGTTCGATATGCAGAAGAGCATGTTGACTACAATATCATACCAAAATCGGGCAAATTCTGATGTCTAAAAGCATCTATGGCATGAGGGCATGGGACCCTATCAATATCAAATACTTTACAGCTGGATCGATTATTGTTAAGATCAACAACAACATTCGGACCGTAGCCACGCACATGGTACTCATGCACATTGAGTTGTACAACGTCAAGAGATGCTGAGTTTTCCAAACTGTCACGAAGTTCACTTTCTTTTGATGGAACCAATCGTGTATTGTATTTAACCATCTCCGTACGACGCTCACAAAACCACTCTGACAAGATTTGTTGGATTGCGTTAAAAAGAGCATCAATTGGAAATTCCCTTTCGTTTAGAAGTCTTGAGTTGATAGACTCTGCAATATTAGTCGTCATAATATTATACCTATTACCAGGAAAATAAGCTCTACTCCAACGCACGAAGCCAATATCTTTTTCGAGGTAGTCAGCCACTTTACTTTTAAGTTGGCGTATTTGGCTGAAATGTTGTTGGAACTCACCAACTGTGTAAGATTTAGCTGTCGAGTAATATAGATTAAGGATATCACCGCATCTAAACTTTTGCTTCAAGTTCTCGGCAATGTGTTTCATGCAATACCCATGATGTGCTAAAGGATAAACACGTTGCACAGCCTTCTTGATAGAGCCGTGTCTATCGGATATTATGCATATCTCGTGACTATCGGGAATTATATCTTTTAGATTTTTAAAAAATCACTCCCATGAACGGTCATTCTCAGAGTTAACCACAGCCCATGCAATAGGATAAATATGCTTCTCACTGTTTTGTGTGGTGGCCACTAGCAATGTACCGCCATACTTTCCTTTAAGAAAGCATCCATCAACAGCTATTACCTTCCTCATAAATGAAAAACCATGTATGCATTGGCCAAATGTTACAAAAAAGAATTGAAACTGATTTTTAGAGTCGACCACCAAATCTGTCTTGGTTCCGTTATTTTCTGACTCCAACATGAAACGATAGGCCTCAAGAACTGCATACCCATGCTCTGTTGTTCCCCTCACAAAATCCTTTGCAAGTTGTCGCCCTCTCCAACATTTCCAATAACTCATAGAACATCCTAAATTTTTTTCCACATAAGTCTTCACTCCGCTAGGTGTGAGTCCTTCCCCTTTGACAAATTGGTCCTTGACACATTCTCCTATGAGATTGGCCGATGCTTGGGGATATTGGCCTGATATATGATCCAGCCCACATGTGTGCTCACTAATATATTTCTTGACAATAAATTTCTCCGAATTCATATACTTACAACAACGAATCCACCACTTGTATGTTGGGCTCACACATGCTACAACATATAATGATTTGTTTGATCTTTTGACGGAATACTCAAACTTTGCTTTCACAGCAATGAGTTGAATTTTTCTTACTACTTCGGCTTTGTTATTAAACAAACACCCCACTTGAAACTCCGACCTATCATCAAACGCATGTCGTGATTGACTTCCTATCACGCTCCTATCACTTGAAACATGTTCTTTATAAATGGATTCTTCTGCGACATCAAAATCCACTTCATGTAGTTCTTGAGTCATAGCGACATCTTCGTGGACCATAACATCATTGTGAAGCAGTTCCTCTGTGTATTGCTCCTCTACATTGTCATTGTCACCAATTGATGTACAACCATATATTGGATTTTCATTATTCAAATAATTGTCATTATTGTAAAAGTTGAAACCATCAATATTCGACTTGAACACCGACACTTTTAGAATTGGTCTCCAACCCTCACTAGCAACATCAGCAAAGTATACCTTCAAATCATCGTCCGACTTTATTTCAGCTGGATGTGTTATGTGTGGTAGAGGAGGTGCCTTTGTTATCATATACTTCACATTAACATCAGCCCGTGAACAACTTAGTTGCCCCTTCTCAATAATTTTATCAATCAAGCTATTGAAAGAAATGTCTTTAGTAACAACAAGAGGTGTCGTTACTTTGCATTTCCCTGTCCACTTAAAACAAGCCTCTTCGTCTACCCACTCGCCAAATTCAACACCTACAACAATTCTTCCGCCATATTTACTGCCAAATACCTATATTATAAGATAACAGAAATGCAAAATTATCACGAGCGCCAAAAAATAATAATAATAAAAACGATCGATCGACAGAAAACAAACGATCGATTAATCGATATAACATGGTCGATTAATCGATGGAAAGACAAAAAGATCGATTAATCGATATATTATGGTCGATTAATCGATCACAAATACATCGATTAATCGATATCAAATGGTCGATTAGGCGATATAAAGACAAGAAGATTGCTTAATCGATATTGTATGGTCGATTAATCGATATATGTGGTAGAAGATCGATTAATCGATATATGTGGTCGATTAATCGATATAAGATGGTCGATTAAGAGATCGACCATTCACACAAGATCGCTTAATCGATATCCCATGGTCGATCAAGCGATCACATGCATCAAGAGATCTCTTAATCGATAAGTTACGGTCGATCAATCGATCACACAAGGTTTAACTGTTTCACTTCCCTGTGCACGGGATCGCGATTAATGGTGAACCACCAACCCAACTGTCGAATTAATGGTTATTTTCCAAAACCCATTATGAAATGATGCATTAATGGTGCTCTATACAGAATGTACTACTCAAATCTAGTATTAAAACCACAAAAAAGGGCGTTCTTACCTTAAGTGGTTGCGTCTTTTTTGTGAAGAAACTCTTGTACAGTTTGTCTACCCAAAGAAATCGCAGGTTGTCTGAGAAATCGCAGGTTGTCAATATTCGACTACAATGTGGAAGGAAAAATACTAGCCAAAGAAATCGCAGGTTGTCTGAGAAATGAGACGAGGGTTTTGATCGTGGGTTGCAATATTCTTGGTTTTAGGGGTTAAAATATAATGTCTAAAAGTTAGATGATTATTTATCTAAATCTCATTTAATTAGAGTTAATAAACAAAAAGGCTATCTAGGTAAAGATTAAAACTTGATGGCTATTTAATTAAAAAGAAAACTTGAAAAGGCTATTTAACAAAAACGCCCGTTTTACATATCCACAATTTATTTTTTTTTAATTGTAATTTTGGGATGGGAGATACAGACATACAGTACTAAAAGCGCTGAGCTGTAAAATGCGATTTTCGTGAGGAGTCCTCGTAATCCAGGCTTCTCAAGAGCCTCCCAATTTTGGGGGGGAAATGTTTTTTAGTCCTTTCTGGATTAATGGATTTTAAGGATAATAAAAAAGAGGAGGTGTATATGTAATTTTGGGACGTATTTATCGATTTATATATATATATATATATATATATATATTCGTAAAATACTTGCATCTTGTAATTACCACTGAGTAGTGTGAAAATACTTAAATATAGAAACGAAGAAATAAGGAAATTATGTTTTTGTTTTTCTTAGCAAAACTACTCTGTAATAATAAAATTATTAACTTTTACTTGCATTTTATCTTTTGAAGATCATGTCCACACATTTCATATTTAACTACTTGAATACTCGCATAGTTTTGTGTTTTTCATGCAATGCATAGCACAAAATAACGCACTTCCAATGATTGTTTGTCTTTTGCTCATATCGTCTCCTACGGAGATGGATTGATATGGGGGACCTCCTTCACAATAAATCGATCTATCAACACAATCACATATTATTCCAATGTTATCTAATTTTTTTGTTGTCTTATCTTCTTTGAAGTTAGGCTCATTGGGAACCTTGTCAAAATCAACCTAATCAGTTATCTTTAGAAAGGCAAATAAGGATCGGGTGACGAATGCAAAAAGGTTACCTTAGCCTTCATGCCTTAGATCAAACTATCAATTGATCGATTGGATGAACTAACAAATTTCTAATTTTCCATTGTCTAATTTTCTTTAAAGTTAAATTGATTAAGATTTAAGAATCTTTTCAAAGTTAACCTAACCGGTTACCTTTGAAAAGGTTACTAAGGACCAGGTGAAGAATGAAAAAAGTTACGTTAACCTTCATGCCCTCAATCGAACTACCAATCAATCAACCCCTCAATCGAACTACCAATCAATCAACCAATCGACCGGATGAACTAACAAATGTCTTATTTTCTTTTGTCTAGTTGTTTTAAAAATTAAGTTGATTAGGAATCTTTTCAAAGTTAACTTACTAAGAACCGGACTAAGAAAGGAAAAAAGAAAAATTACCTTAGTCTCCATGCCCTCGATCAAACTATCAACTAACCACCTGGATGGACGAGCAGAAAAAGAGTAGCATATGCGCTTTGTACAAAAATGCAATACCAAATTGTAAACAAACCCTTTCCAATAGTTCCACAATTTTTAGGTCCTATATTTACAATGATACCATGTTAATAATTTTACTGCAAATAAATACTTCAATATTCCAAACAAACATCACAAACAATTGAATATAAGTTGTAATTTTTCCATTTTGATGCTATAAACACACATACACAGGCACAGAGTTTGAACATTTCAAAATGCACGTTCCCACAATCTCAAATCTAAACAATACCAAATCCTTTTCAATCTAGTAGTAGTAAAGGGGTGGTGGGGTCCCCATAGAAAATTCTAAGCTGTCGCGCCGGTTCAAAAAAAAAATTCCAGTAGTAGTCTGTCAAATAGAACTTAGGACCATAAATAACAACAAAATATGAACCTCATCATCAGCTGAAAACAATAAAATCAGAAGAAATAGTGATGCATTTTTACATAAGCTTATCTCCAAAGTCGAGTACACAAATGCACCCTGACCGTTAAAAAGGCCGGGCGACACATCAGGGCAAGTATGCTAATTGAAGTTCATCTCCAAGTTGAATGTGTTATTTTTGGAAGATAACACTTCAAGTTAAATAGCTATGAATATCTAGAGCTCCTTTATTACACCCTCAATAAAGTAAATGATGCTCTTTGCACCCTAACTTCAAAAATTCCAGATTTTCCACAGTTCAACAACATAGCAAATGCTTCTTCGCTTCCACCACTCATGCATATATAGTTGCCTCACTGTCAAAGAATGATATATCTTCAGCTTGGTTCGGAAGAGAACAGTTAGGTCATTCCAAATAGCAGCTTGAGAGGTCAATTGGCCAAGTAGACAAGTTTATGTTCCTTTATAAACCTGAGATGTTTACGTTCCTTTATAAACCTGAGACATCGAGCCAACCAACTCTCATATAAGAAAATAGAAATCTGCAAGTAGAAGCTCATTGTTCGTTTTTGGAGGAAATATGTGTTGCAAGAAAATAGAAACTAGGTGTAAAAGAATATAAGACAATAAAATTTACTAAAGCATCAGCAAATGGTTATGTTGAAATGTGGTCAACATTACCCAACTCCCCAACCCACATGCTAAAGGCATCATGGGGCAAGGACAACCACCAAAAGAGGGGGGAAGAGAGAGAGAGGAGGGGGCATTGGGTACAGATGTAAGCATACCTATCACAACAAATATGACTCGACCACAGTTCTGCCAAACTTTTCTTGAACATCTTTGGGAGTTTCAATCTGTATACAACAGAAAAGGCAATCCACAAGAGATAATGGTGAAATAGAGAATAGATGAAAGCACAGCAGACAGAGTAAAGCGAATAAATCCTTTTATGTACCGCATTTAGGGCCTTAAAGACAGCCTTGACCGTGTTATGTGGATTCCTTGAACCAACAACCTACAAGTGAACTCACATCAGGGCATAGCAGGAAAACAATATATATATATATATATATATATTGATTGCATAAGATAATTTAGATTTATACCTTTGATTTCACATTCTTGAAACCGGCCAAACTGAGAATTGTTTGGACAGTTCTGCCTGCCTTCATCCCTGTTTGAGTAGGAGCTGGCCAAAGATACACCTACAGTAGATAATTTCAGGGCGATCCAGATAAATAGAGAGAGAGGATAATTCGCCCACAATAAATATATACAACTTGAAGTTTGCTGAAACCTTGGTCTTTTTATATGATGTCTGAATGGCATGTGCAATTGTATGCTCCTCATGCCTCTCTATGTAATGAAGATTCTGGAAGCACTTCTCATATGCCTGTCGCAATAGATCAGTAACAACTAACACGTTGAGAAGGATGCTAGACTGAAATCCTACATATAAAAGAGTTCGCCTCATTGGCCAGATATCTGGTTGCATTTAGAACTTTTAAAATCAAAAGATCATAATCTTACACAATGAAACAAGTTCAGAATGCATATCTAGAACTCAAGCCAAATATCTACAAAATAACTATACCATAAAGTAGTAGAATTAATGCTTCAAATTGAGTTAATAACAGTTGCGCAAAATGAATAGATCCTTATAGTGAATTCCACCTTTCTCTTTTTATTTAAAATTAAAAAACATAAAACCGAATTTGCCTAGTCCAGTAAATCCATGGTTCAATAAACATATATCATCTTGATACCTTTTGAAGGGCAACTGGAATTGCAGGACCCTTTGCTTTAGCAAAACCAACAACACCGTGATAGTTTCCACAAGCAAGCATAGCAGTGTACTTCACAACTTGTCCACCCTGTGTCCGTTATTAGTCATAATTGTGAAAAGATTCAACAATGACGAGTAAACAAAGAGGTTATATTACCTTTGTAACCTTACACGT